>JAQMYK010000039.1:4331545-4356783 GCA_030014345.1 Clarias buthupogon | reverse complement strand
TTCTACATTGTATAGATAAGTTTTTTTTTTATATTTCTTATATATGTTTTGAAATATTTTTAATATTTTGTTCTATTTTCTACAGCTTGGTTTCTATAGCTAAACTTATTCTTATGTTATTGCACTATTTATTTCTTGTTAATTGTTTTTACGTTTTTAAGGTCACGTGAGGTCGTTTAAGCATTTCACTGCATATCGTACTGTGTATGTGACAAATAAATTCGAATTTGAGACGAGGTGATTGTTGTCACGTTTACTATGTAAATCACAGAGGTATTAAAAGTGTTAGAACCGTGAGTATTACCTACTTAGCTTATGATTCCAAATGTGTTCATGACACCACCTTGCTAATAAAAACCATAGTTAGTTAAACTAGCTAGCTAATTGTTTGCAAAGCTACATTGTATGTACAATAGCTAAGCTAAACGCAGAAATATGTTTTTTTTTTTTACACAATGTCAACATTTCAGCATTGACAGTCACAACACGAATCTTGAAAAAGTTTTAAGTAAAAATAACCTCAGGCGTTCCATTATCTATTTTTCAGACAAAACGTTATCATAGCAGGCTAACACTGCTACACTGCTAATAATGAAATGAATACATAAAGAATCACAAGAATCGCTTGAAGGGAAGTTAATTCATGATCAGGCGGGGGGGGGGGGATGTTTTCTCCATTTTAGCATTAATAATTTTTATTTCTTTTGTGGTGGCACCTTGGCTTGGTTAGTACTGTGGACTCGCACCTCATGGGTCGGGGGTTCAATTCCCGCCTGTTCTCTTCCTGTGCTCGATAGGTCTCCTCCAGGTACTCTGGTTTCCTCCCTCAGTCCAAAGCCATGCAGATTAGCCTAACAGATGTTCCCGAATTGCATGTTGTGTGTGTCTGTGTGTGCCCTACGATGGATTGGCACCTTGTCCAGGATGTACCCCGCCTTGTGCCATAAGTCTCCTGCGATAGGCTCCAGGCTCCTGCACCTCCTGTCTCTTGTCATGTCTAGAACTTTACATTCGAAACAGCTTTGCCAGGACATCTACAGTATAGTCATGCAGTTGTGCTAATATGAAGAATTTATATAAATTGCGATTCTTCTTTAACAGCTGTATTTTATTACACGGGCTAGTATAATCCTGTCTGAATAGTCAGTTCACTTTTATTCTAACAGACACCCAAAACCCGGAATGTACAGTACATGATGTAAAGGTGATGGAAACCACAGCAACCCAACAACAAAAGCATCTTGATTGACAGAACTGCGGATTAACCACTAGCAGAATTGAAGCGCTTTGATACAAGAAACGCTCAACACAGACGGGCTAACACAGACGCTTTACATTATGTGCAAGGATGAATAATTAAACGTCATCTTGTCAGCATCCACGCATGACATCCTGATGTGAAGGCAGTAACATAATCTGCCAATCTCAAATCACGACCAAAGATTTGTTTAACAACGTGGTACTTTAGGCTGCGACGTTAAAACTGTGCTCAAAATCCAAAAAGTCGAAAGCATTTCAGATGTATGGAACAAAAAAGAAAAGTACACAGACAAAGTGGCAGGACGTTATACAAAAAAAAAAAAATGATGCAAGATCAATTATTATCTAGATTTGTTTAATAGGCAAGGACAATTAAAAGAAAGCAAATGGGTTAACCTTTTGGGCTCCTATTGTACATTCGCTAACAAGCTTACAGACTGATAATAAACCATAATACAACAGTTAGTTCCGACCGAGTAATCTGAAACCCACATTCAAAACCAATCACGGAAGCTCTTTCAGCAAGAAAATACATCTGATGATGATATTTAGCCTTAAACATTTTTTGTGTTCCTTAGTAAGTCGTTCAGAATTGACTCTGAAACGTCCATGTTGTTCTTTTCACAGCCAACTAGTTATGGGTCGTTCATGAACGATTCGTTCTTTTTGAAAGAGTCTTTAACGTGACTCAGAAGAACGAGTCGTCTCAGAGAGTGATTCGTTAATTTTCTACTGGGTACGCATGCGCAAATCTTCGCAAAACCTCCGTAGGTTATGTACAGGAAACAGAAATGAGTGGTTACCTTTGAGTCTTTTGGTCAGAATCATTTGTTCTTTTGTCGCGTGACTCACATAGACGCTATGCAGTGCAATAGATTCAAAAGAACGAACGACTCAGACTAGAAAATATAAGAGGTGAGCTGCTCATTCTGTTTTTTATAATATGTCCTTGGCTGCATTGTAATATTTTGATTACTGGAACTATAGACAAAATTTGCATATGTAGACATTATTTATTTGTTAATTTCTGATCAAAAGAACGAAATGAAGTAAATGACTAAAAAAAAAAGATTTGTTCATTTTGATGAATGAGATTCAAAGAACAGAGTCACTAAAAGCTACATCACTAACTAGCTTCTAACACAAGGCTGAATCCTAAATCCCTCTTTAACCCCTGATCAAGGGCACTACTTGGTGTGTGGAACAAGTGATTGTACATCCTACGTAGTACACTAGTTTTCCATTTTACACTATTTGGGATTCAACGCCAGAATCAGGAAGTTAGCTGATTTTCTAAAGCAGAATAAGTGGAAATAGAAAGTAAGTCGTGGAAGTTTCTCAGGACTGTCCATCACCTCCATGGTTTATTCTCCTCACCATGTGTGTATATAGAATTTAAAACTACTTTGGTAACTAAACTGGGTAACTGTTGGTAACGTTTAATTACTGTAGTTCCACCTGGATATGTTTTGCAGAATTTACACATCACAACTGTGCTAATATTCAGTACAACAGCACTTACACTTATGATCGTGCTTAAATAGCTTAATGATCAGGGTGCTCTGATCGATCGATGAACCGCCCATTTAATTTTACAGTCTCTCAACGGGCTGATCACATAAACCGATACTATTGTGACGACGCAAAACACATGAGCTGACAGCCACGTCGACATGCCGTCTCAAGTCTGGGAATCTTACCAAAAAGTTTCTTCAAAAGACATCAAATTTGCAATACGCAAAGTTTTTTTTTTTTTTTCTTCTAAAGCAAAACCATGTGAGGGAACATCAATCAAAAAAGCTTTAACTCAACTAACCTTATTCGCCGGTTAAAACAGCACAGCGTGACTAATTTGAATATGTAAAGTTTTCCGCAAAGGCAGCAGCTAAATCTTCTTACTCGATTTCTCACAGCAAAAAGTTCGAGCCTTACTCTGCAGAATGTAAAAAGGCTAAAACCATTATCACAAAAATAATAATAGAGCGGTCCCCAGCTGTGGCCGAGGCAGCCCGGGGTTTACCTTACCACTCCACGCATGCAGGAACAGACTGTCTCTTACAAGTGTAGAAATTCAGATTGTTTTAAAGAAATGTCCTTACTAATAGGCTCGCCAGATACAAATACAAACGTTTCGTACAGAGTTTACATTTTTTATTCATTGTTCCATGTTAGCGTAGAACAGTTGCAATTTAAATGTGTAAGAGCTGCTTGATGCTCATGTAGGAATGGAAAATGTTTTGCTCTTTCGACAAGCATATGGAATAATAAGAGAATGGAATATCTTACATATACATATGTTGTTTTCCAATAAATAAATGTTTTAAATGTATGATACTTTCTCAGACCTTTTAATTGTACAGTATTTGTGCAGTGCTATTTGGAATTTTTTATTTTTTTTTAATAGATCAATAATAGAACAGAAAACTTTAAATGTGATTAACAATCGGAACCTGCCCCAAAAACCTTGATTGAGGCACCCCTACTTATTGGTGTACTATTGATGTACAACACAACCATCCGATCCGCAAACGAGCTTGGCACGGGTTTTACGCCGGATGCCCTTCCTGACGCAACCCTCACATTTTATCCAGGCTTGGGACTGGGACTGCATCCAATGGCTTGAGTTTTGGACAATGGTTGGGAATGAACCCAGGCCTTCCACATGGTAGGCAAGAAACCTTCCACTGAGCCACAATCAGATTGAAGAACTATGCATCTATCTACTGTCAGAGGGTCTTTAGTGCGTTTCTTCTGTCCAATAACGCAGTGTGTATTTTTCTTACAGAGTCAAATATTACAGTTAAAGGTCCCATTTTTGCCTGACAGATGAGACCTGTTATTGGATGGAGTGATAAAATAAACAACAATAACGATGACAGAAAGAAGCCCTGACTCTTGACACCCTGGTGGTGGTGGTGATGGGGCGATGCGAGGTGGGGGTGCATACGACAATCGGCCTTGATGACATAAAGCGGAGATCAAGGAAGACATTTATAGCAAGACGTAAACAACTGGTGGAGGCTTTTGCGGTTGATCCATGACATCCTTTTCACAGTACTGGTGTGACAGCACTGACAAACCCCGCCTCCCAACCCCCTCACCCACACACCCCACACGCAAACACATTTAAAGAGCCTTGGCGATGAAACGCAACCCTCTTGTCAGTCTAATGACTTCTGACAGGCCCTAGTGAGTAAAGTTTTACCACTACAAAGAAAGAAAGGAAAGAAAAAAACCCTCACCTCCGCAAACAGAAGAAAAGCATGATTAAAGACAGAGGGAGGGAGCGAAGTCGGACTAATTCGACGCGCAGGAGACGAGTGCAGGGTGACCCAGTTAGCTGGCGGGGCTGAAGAAGGTCAGGAGCCCTGGGATTATCAGTGTTAGAATAATAAGGATAACAGCAGAGATGACAGAACCACCGACAGATAAGTATAAGAGTAGAAGGATGAATTGATGGATCGTGAAGTGTAGGGTGAAGAACGATAAGGGGGAGAGAAATTAAGAGGTATGAATTTTGGAAGCGAGAAGAGAAGAGGAGGGGAAAATGGCATGTGGAAGGGGTGAAAGAAATGATGGATGAGGGATGAATAAATCATGGTAGCATACAGGAGGAGAGAAAATGATCAGAGATGACAGGACTACGTAGGAGGTGACAGACAGTAAGGAATAAAAGGAAGGGTGGATAAAAGAAATTGGAGAAGAGGACAAAACAGAAGAGGAGCGAGTTTTTTTTTCTTTTTTTTAAAGGTAAAATGCAGTCGAACGACAAAGGGAATAAATGAATAAAAAAATGGAAGAAGAGTCAAAAAGGGATGAGTACGAAAGGCTCAAAATGCTAAAAGGCGATGTCAGTGTTGTCATGGTATCCAAAATGTTCTTTTCGATACTGATTCCATCATTAATTTTTATAATAACTCTCTGGGTCAGAGGCACTAGACGTCTGTAGTTGAAAAAAACAAAACAAATGGTTTGAAGAAATATTTCTGGTGATAAATGTGTTATAGCAGAGGCCTAATGGGTTTGTGACAAACCGTACCTACTGTACAAGACATTTTAACGAGACTGATTAGATACACCATCATCTAAAGTCTAATGGAGTTTAATATAGTGTAAATCATGATGTTGAATTCTATTTCTGTTTGCCTTACGAAGTAGCAAGAAAAACATTTTATAGCAGCTTCCTGTAGGTGTAAAGACTACTCCTTGGTTCACTCACTTATTTAATAGATATTTACCAATATTATAGCAATACTAATATTTTCTCAGATTCAATGAAATAAAATAATCTTCAGTAGATGAAAGTAAAGAAATGGGAATGTTTAACTGCGACAAGCTGCAAAGTGCCTGAAGATACAATTTAAAAACTGGTTGTTTATGTAACAACCTCAGCAGCGACCTCATTTCCCCTCTCGTCTGTTCCAACCACTCAGCATTCAGCATCACCGGTATACTAATCACCGGCCTGATCATCATCTGTCATCATCTGCACCTGTTTCTCCCTGGTTCCTGCCTTAAGTTGTTTTTATAAAGGGACTGGACTGAACATGAAAGCCAAAAAGGTCCTTTGAGATCCTGGAAAACTATTCCTCAAAAGTAACTCACTTTCATTTATTTTTTGAAGGATTTTGAGTTGATGAAGGCGGCACGGTGGCTTAGTGGTTAGCACTCTCGCCTCGAACCTCCAGGTTCCAGGTTCGATTCCCTTCTCAGGTCCATGTGCATGGAGTTTTTATGTTCTCCCCGTCCTTTGTGGGATTCAAAATTATGCACACTGCTTTAATCTTTGTAGAAACTTACAGAATAGTCTTGCGCTTTTAAGACAGTTTCCATTACTATAAAGCGCTGTTGATCAGAGAGATCTGAGGGATTAGATCGGTTCAGAGGGGTTTACTCAGAGAAAATAGATTTAGTTGTCTGTCCACTTCAGAGTAAGACAATATACATTTTGTCTTTTGCATGTTTTTTGTTTTAATAGAAAAACGAATCTCGATTGTGAAATATATAAAACCAGCTTTATCGCACGTTAAAACAGCACGTGTACAGCAGTGCTGCTGTATTTAGGCACTCGCCTTCTCGCCCACTTCATAACTGAAATATCTCCAGATTTCACTTCAGGTCGCCTCTTGGCTGCTGCCATCTCTTCAACTCTAGCCTCTGAACAAAATGAAAAAAATGTTTTGCTCTTTCCTCCGCTGCTCACGAATCATTTATCGCTTCCTGCGGCTCATATTAAAAATTCAGTCTGTGTGGTTTTTTTCCCCCCAACGACGTCACGCATGCGTCATCACTGTCAGCACTGGGCTTAAAGAGATCGATTCCTGGTAGCCAAGCTACATATTTGGTATTATACCTTTGATATTAGATCTGATATTATATCTTTATTTATTTATTTATTTATTTATTTAATCTACCATTGCTAAATTAATTTTAAATGACATCGCAAAGAACCATGCAAGATTCTGGGCCTCCGAGTGGCGCAGTGGTAAAGTGCTCGCCCTGTCATCCGGGGATCGCAAGTTCGAACCCCGGGTGATGCTGTAACCTCTCACAGCCGGAGGTCTAGAGAGAGCTGATTGGCCGAGCTCTCTCACAGGGGAGGGACGAGAGGTACTTCGGGCTCCCACATTATTGACGGCTCTACAGCCAATCAGGGGCGTCTGTGAGCTCACGCAAGCAGAGGGAGCGGATAGCGCTGACCTCCGAGTGTGTTACGCCGCCCCCAATGGTGCGTGAGCAAGCAGTTAGAAAAGATGCGGTCGGTGACGTCACGTGGGTCGGAGGAAACACGTGATAGTCTGCGGCACTCCCGACTGATTGATAGTAGAAGCTTGATGTGGGAGCCCCCTAGTGACGGCGAGGAAATCGGGGAAAAATCCAAAAAAAGAAGAAGAAGAAAAAAAAACGATTTCTGGTTTTCTCATGCTTTAGTTGCATGTTTCTTGGTTCAGGTTCAAGTCTTTGTTTTTGCATTTTCAGTCCGTATCCTGGTCAAGGCCAAAGCAGATCTGGAGCATATCCCAAGATCGGTGGGCATGATGTGGAAACACACCCTGGACGGAACACAGGGCACCACGAACACAATGTTCATACACACATTCACACCTAGAGTTGAGAGTTGGCAATCAAGCCACCAGCATGCTTTGGGAGGAAAGCAGGGAACTCATAGGAAACCGACACAAGGACACAAGGAGGATGCGTATAGACGCTCAACACAGACAGGAGCATGAGCTTGAACTGAAGACACTGGAGATTTGAAACAGACGACACCGGCGTTCCACCTCAAGTCTTTTAATTTTCTCGTATTGCACTCCATATGCGTATTAATCTTAAGGTCATGTTGTGTGACTATGATAATTGGAGATGAATGAATAATAAACAAGAGTTTATATACATTATATACATCCTATTTCCTAGATCCTAAAGCTTATATATGTTACAAACATATACAATGCAACAAATATTATATTTAAATATAATGACTTGCTTAATATATATATATATAAGTTTCAGATCATTTCTATGTATTAGCCTTGTATTTCGTGAGTATAGAATATACCGTAATGTACTGTATAATGTGTGCACTTTAATGTTCTCTCACATTGTCTTTGTCCCTACACACACACACTACACACACACACACACTCACTCACTTATCCAAGTCCCACAGGTTTAAATCAGTTTTAGCTGAGCTGTAGGAACAAGTCTGAAATACAAGAGCGCCCCCTTTGGTAGAGAAAATGCACTGCTCATGCAGGGTGTAACACTTTCTCCAGAAAGTGCAAACACTTTCCCAAAGATGTTTAAAAATAGAGCAACACCTGCTTTTTTTTTTTCACCTCTTCAGCCAGAACCTCCCGACATCTTCTCCTCTAAAATCTGAAGACGAGAAAGAAGAAGAAAAAAAAATGACCTGAATGTATCGTTAGTGTATTTCTGGACGCTTTCCATGAAGACTAGAGGAAACTGATGCATCGAGATAACATTAACTCATTAACCCTTTTAATACTCATTGTTAATTATAGAGACAAAAAGAAGACGAATAAAGGAAACGCTGGATGGCATGGACATGATGTGGCACACCACGCGACTATATTCTGTTGAAGAAGCTTCTTTAGAAACCTGGTCAGACGCCAATTAATCTCCATTAGAAGCAGTTACCACAATAAACCCAGTGGGAGAAAAATCCAAAAAAAGCAGCTCTCGTTATTATATCTATAGGGTCCTTGGACAACAATGTGATTAAATGGAAGGAAAGTCTCCTGTCAGCTTTTTCTCCTGAGACCATAGAAACTGTTTAATGAGGAACATTCAATGACTGTTTTTTTTTTTTTTTTGGGTGTGTCTCATTATTTACTTTTTTTTAAACACCGCTACATACCGTAATGTACAGACTGCATGTCGGCTTGCTCCCTGCTTTTTAAGTCTTTAACCCTTTAATGTATATCGATAATCGAATGCTATGTGATTAAAATATTGATAAATGATATTGACAAGTAGCCACCAAGTGAATAATGGAAGATGAGGAGACAGCGACAGGGAAATAACTCTTATGATAATGTTTTCTTATGCTACTGCTTTTTATTAGCCCTAAGGTTTCGGAACATATGAGACAACCTGGTTTTAAACTTCCCGCAGAAGAAATAAACATACATTGATCTGTCCATTCATCTTTAAAGCTTAATATTTCATAGCCTTTTTTTTTTTTTCCGGAGTACGCCATGCTGTGTCCTGCTTTCATTTCTGTTTCTAAAGGAATTGTAAAGTAGATGCATTACCGTCGTTTCTGTGTCTTCTGCATATTGTATCTAAACACTTTACTTTATTTTACTTTATGCATTGATTGGCTCTGTTGAGTGAGGCATGTGGCCACGCCCAGCGCGAGGGGAAAAGTGCTGAATTAGTAAAAAAAAGTGCTAGATGCTGTGACATAATCTGGCACATAACTGCTCATAACTTCACTTCTATTCATTTTGACAATCAACATTTTGATTTAATTTATGGCGCAGGTTTAATTTCTAAGTACACAGTCAGAAAAGTTTCTGAGACTAGTTTCGGGTCCTCCAGAGTATGAAACGTGTTCTGAACTATATACAGACAAAACATTTATTACCAACAGATTATGGTTTGTTTCTTTGATTAACCAGTTATTTTGATCCGGCAACACATATCGTTCCCTTGATTAAGGGTTAGAGACGGATTTAGGATTGAGATTACGCCATGTTAGACTGTGGTCACTATACTGTATGCTGACGACTGACAGTCGGTGTAATTAATACATTACATTACATTAATACATATAGATAAACATCCCAGTGCTGTTACGGTCTATTATCACCACTCGTGGAAAGCCTTTCGTCCAATCAGATTACACAGTCAGAACTGTAGAATATAGTATTGAAGTGTTTGATGCAGTAAAGTTTTGCTTAGATGTAAAAATCTCATTGGATGAGGTTTGAGAGAAACCTTTAAATGATGGCAGCGTACAGTATGTGTGGCACGTTGAGTGTTAATGTAATAAATCTTTCACACAGCAATAAATGGGAGGGCGGGGCTTATCTTTACCAGATAGCGGTAATGTGTCTGATTTGGTAAATATGACGGTTTTTCACAAACAGGTACTGCAGAAGTGGAACTACATGCATTATGACACAGATTTGACGGATGTGCTGTAATTCTCCGCAAAAACCGATATGATGTACATACAGATTACAAAAGCAATTCAATTCAGTTTTTAACTGAAATGTTGCTATAGATGAAATGCATGATTTTTTTCTCCTACGTGGTACAGTATCTACAGGGACTGGAGCTGCAAGTCAGAAAGTGGTGAAAAGCAGCCTGGCTATATTCAGGATCCGTGAAATCTAATTAGTTTTGACTCGAGTTCTGCCGAACAGGTTAATTAAATAAGGCAATGGAAGCGCAGCTATTTTTAATTTAGCAACTCATAACTAACAACCTCGGAGTTTCTCTCTAGTGCGTTTCGTGAACACCAAAACCACGACGCGCTAGTCCTTTATCACTCTTTAGCTGTTCGTCTGGACGAGCTCTTTTGTCCGTTTCCTTTCACGCTCGTTCGTCCTCTGGTGTTTCCTCGTAACCCATGTTTTTCTGGGGCTTTTCTAACGCAGCTACAGACACACCCAGTAACCTACAGTGCACGGAGCGCTTTCTCTACACTGCGTACGCCAGTGAATTAACCTCTGCACCATTCATATGCTGGAGCAATACATTTCCTTTCTCTGTTTTTTTTCACAATGTATGTTGCTTTAACCTCTCGTTCTACTCTATTTATATTTGTTTTCCTCTCCTCTCATGCTCTTTTTCGTCTCTCTCTCTCTCCCTCTCGTGCTGTGTTGCTATGTGATTTGCCTTACAGTCTGGCCTATATTTTTCTGCTCGAGTGAAACTCAGATCTGCCACAGTTCAACACAGAGTCAAACAGCACAGTAAGAAAGAGCAAAATACCGTAAGAGAGTGAGCGATGGAGAGAGCGGGTTAGCTAGAGATAGAGAGGGAGAGAAAGAGAGAGACAGAGACAGAGAGGATGGGAGGGGAAAAAAAAAAAAAAAAAAGAAGACACTCGACAGGCGAAAGCCAACCGCTGCATGGCAACAACGCTGAAAATCCCCTACTAAAAATAGTGGCATATCGCAGCCTGGCAGTTCCTACTGCACAGCCAATAACCTTTCACCCCTAGGGCGCTGGCAGTAGGGGGGCGGGGTCGAGTCAACGTTGTGGCATCTGGGTGATTGACACACACCCAGATGTTTGAACTGAAGCAACGAGGTCAAGCCCTCTTTTACATATACGATGGTCAATTTCATTCTGCAAACAACAACAATGAAACAATGGAAACGAGCGGAGTGTTTAAACAGCGCTAAGCAGCTCGCTCGTATTTTTTTCCCCCCCCTGGATCGCGGATTGGTCCTGTTCTCTCAATCCCCTGGGCCTTGTTTTCACACACACATATTTCTGCCATTGGTCACACATCGGCCCGCCACTGTCCGTGCAGTCTCTTTAATTTGCCGCAGTCAGCGGAACTCTTTGAAGATGCCACGCCGCTCCACCCTTCATGTGCAGCTACCATGAATCTGTCCGTCCCTTTACATGCCCTTCAAGCACGGAATTACTCTACAGGGACTGGTTTATTGGGAAATGAAAAGAGGTGCACGCCTGACTGTTGGAGATCTGGGGAATCCTAATAGTTTAGTTTAATCCATTCAGAAATTCTACATATGTATGAGCTGAACCATGCCTCGATGAATAATCTGAAGTACTGGAATGTTAAATTATTCAGTTCATAACGCAGTCTCTTTCAAGAGAGTCACTTCCTATGGATTGAAAATTGGGTGCCAAAACTTTTGGTTAGGCATTGGATTAGATTTTTTTTTTTATCCGGAATTCCATTTCATGGCCACATTTTTTATGTTTAACAAGGAAATTCCTCTTAGTTGTTGGACTTTTAGAAATGAATCCTTAGGAACAAACACTCAGAGCAACACTAGTCCACCATCTTGGGGGTTTGTGAGCTCGTAGATGTGGAAGTAAGCAGTTGTGCACTTTCCTTCCATTTGCTCAGTACATACTGTACACCATGAGCAGCATTTTGAAAAGATGTCGATGTCCTACCTTCACAAGTCTTCTTAGGAAGCTAAGCTAAGCTCCCAGGTTGGTAGCTGTGATGAAAGCTATGTAGTGGGAGGAAACTGGCATCTGCCCAAATGGTGAGGCAATGGTCTATTTTTTTGAATGCAGCACGATTAGAGACCATATTGTTTGCTACTAAGCAACAGATATCCCAAAAGATCCACATTATACCTCCAGCCACCCTGACCATGGTGTACCCCATCTCTTGCACACGTCTCCTGGGATAGGTTCCAGGTTCCCACAACCCTGTCCAGGATAAGAGGTAGAGAAAATAAATGAATTCCATCCATCCATCAATTATATGCACCACTTATCTTGATTAGGGTCCCAGGGGGCCTGGATCCTATCCCAGACCTTACAAGACAGAGTGCAAGGTGGGGTACACCTTGGATGTTCACGTACACTCCCTCAGACATTTGGCAGACGCCCTTATCCAGAGCATTTATTTCATTATACATCTAAGCAGTTGAGGGTAAAGGGCCTTTCTCAAGCAGCTTGGCACTATTGGGGTTTGAACTTGTGCCCTTCTAATTGGTTCTATATATGTAACCATTGAACTACCCCTGTCCCTATAGACTGCATATCTTTAGCATGTGGGGGAAACCCCAGAATCCTGAAGAATCAATCTCAAGAAGAACATGCAAGCTTCACATGAGATTCAAACCTCCATCCATAGTGGTGTGACGTGACAGTGCAAAGCATTCTCTGAACAGTAATTTTAAAATGCCTTATCTTGCTGCTATTAGCTTAAAATCAAGCATAATACCCATTTTAATTAACTATAATTACAACACCATTGTCATGATCATCAAACTGAAAGAGATTTGAGTCTCTTAAGTATTTAGGATGTCTTAGAACTTCTTCAAAGCCTCTCAAAAACTGTCACCCTCCTGCCTTCCTGCTACCTTTTTTGGCCCCATATAGGGAGGTTCAGTGGACATATCGAATTTAAGTTATAAAGGATTGAATACAGTAGTTATTCAAGTCTCTATTTACATTGCTAGATCATTAAAATCTTACATAAACCTCTTTTATCTGAGCTGGTAAGCTTGGGTGTAATGACGTTACACAACTTAGTTGCTCGCGCTTTGGTGTTATAAGCAGAATCATTAAATATATATCAACTCATTTTATATGCAAAGTCTCACTGGAACTAAACATTATATTTATAGAAACGACATCCAGAAGTGTAAGATGCATGCAAACGTTCTTCCTTTCAGATATGAGAAATGCAATGGATGGAGAGCTTCAGTACTCATCAGCCGATACGCAGCATGTTGGATGACACATCTATTTGGTATTAACCATTTGGATATATAGGGGATATAGTTATATTATTATATATTACTATAGTTATAGTTAATAGTATATTTAATATACTCAGACTTACTTGTATAATAAACATGCAATGTTAGAATAAAGAAATGTATGACAAACTGGTAAGAGGAAACATACAGTTCTATAATATCTCAAATGAAAACCTCTTGATTGGTAAACTCCTTGCAGCAGCAATCATATTGTGAACACTGTCTGTTCATAGAGTGGTTCCTATGTCTGTTATCTCCTTTTCAACTTGGCTAGGACATGCTTCAGCAAAATGTCTTTCATCTCTTTTGAACACGCCCAAAGTGAATGAGTGCAATCGCCATTGGTCATCATAGGTGTGCTGTTACACTGAGGTAGTTATGGTTACTTACTAATGTCCAGTGGTCTCTAGTAAGTACAATAAAAGTATCTTCTACCAACTGCCTCACTTTCACAACCTTTTCAGTGTCTTACATTTAATGTATTCTTGTAAAAATAGTTCCACTTGGAGGTAGCTCGAGCACGCAACTTTGGTTTTATGCAAATTTCCATCTAGAAGCTTTTTATAATGAAACTTAAACTTATCTCATGTTCCCTCAGTCATCTGATTATCCGCGTCAAACAAGTCATTATCACCCACCACTGTGATTATGGGAAGCCATTACGGTCAAAACTGGTCGTATGATAATTTGCGTTAAAAAAATAAATAAATAAAAAAGCAACAGGTTAAAATTTCTAGATTAATCACATGCGTTAACGCCTTAATATTGTTAGCAGTAGTAAATACACAATCACACATTGTGTTTACAGAGAAGTACAGGATTATATTAAATATATAATATACTTTTTAAACTGTTCATAACATTACTTGTATTTAATATTTTGATTTCACTTATGGTGCAGGTTGAACTCCAGGCTAAGTGCTGCCAAAGTTTCATAAAGTCTGTCCAGTGGTCGATTTAAGACGCGCCCACAGTTTGATGCATATACGGTACGCTGTCCAAACGTTCTGATTTGTTTCTAATCTGGCACATAACTGTTCATAACTTCACCTCTATTAAACAGATTGATTGTATTTATGGTACAGGTTTAACTTCAGGCAAATATCAAAGTACTGCCAAAGTGTCAGCAAATTCTGTTCAGCATGATGAAAACTTTCTCTTGTGGAGTCCAAAGAACGGTAACCGCATTCACAGAAATCTACTGTTGATTATTTTTCTGTAACAGAATTCCCCCTACTATTTTATTCCTAAAGTTGTTTAATTATATTTTCCACGAAGACGGTCGTCCTCGGCTGATGCAGACAGCTGTTCTCTGAGGACTCGTGACTGCAGTCGCTCGATAGTTCAGGACTGGAGTTTCCTACAGTGCACCTGAGCCTCCAATAACGAACAGGACTCCATTTTAACTTAAACACATCTCCTGTTATACTGAACAGATCAATCCCTGCTATCCGTTATCACCCAGATGAGGATGGCGTCCCTGTTGAGTCTGGTTCCTCTCAAGATTTCTTCCTATTAACATCTCAGGGAGTTTTTCCTTGCCACTGTCGCCGTCGTCCTCGGCTTGCTCATCAGGGACGATCTTATCATTTTGATTCATACACATTCACATTTCATGCAAACTTAAATAATTCTTTTCATTGTGTAAAGCTGCTTTGCGATAATGACAATTGTTAAAAGCGCTATATAAATAAAATTCAATTGAATTGAAAAAAATCAAGATAAATAATCATATTTGGCTAATCCCAAAATGTTATAGCCTACATACACTAAAGGCGAGGCACTGCCCGGACATTTTATGTGTCTTGAACTATATCAAAACTGAAATGCAAAAATCAGGCAAGGACACAGATATTAGCCACACATATCATTGCAGAGTAACACAAGATGCAGCCTGAGTAACGGCACAGGAAATGCAGAGCTCTCCTTGGATTAAAAAAAAAACAAAAAAAAACAAGAGAGAAAGAGAGATCCAAGTCCGGGATCTGACTTCATCCAGTCTTTTTCATTACCATGTATACAAATGACTGTAGCTTTAGCTCAGAAAGATCACACGCTGAAAAACATTAAGGGGTTAGTTCACATTTATCTCTGTAGCTCTTCCTGCTTTGCTGTGTTTCATCAAAAGGAATTCTTAAACACATATTAAGCACAATGCCAGATTATAAACCCAGTATTATTTATTTGCTATGTAAGTGGGATGTAGAGTCTCTTCCACATTGCCTATAAAGCCCAGCGCAACGCATTAAACACGGAGACTACGTTATGCTCATAGCAACCCAGATTCTCCTGCTGAACATCCTGCCCCATTCAGCAGAAGAGAGAAAGAGTGCGAGAGGGGGGATAGAGAGGACTTTGATTTAGACTCGGTGTAAAATATTCACCGAGCCTCCAGCGGCAGAGGATGAGCTGCTCTGAATGTCTAATTAGAAATCAGAGGCAAACGGCTGCCCTAATTATACCCAACCCTACACACTCACTCTTTCACACCCCTCCTTTCTTCGTTCCCTCCATCCTTCCTTTTTCTTTTTCTCTTTTTTTTCCCCCTCAACTCCTCTATCTCCCTCAACGTCCTTCTGCTCTGCTCTTCTCTTCCTCCTCCTCCTCCTCTTCCATTCTCTCTGTCCATTCCCAAGTGGTCTAATAAAGTGGCCCCATTTCCCGCTGCAGTCCTCGTCCCGGAGTCGCTGGCACTCCTAACAAGCTCGCGTTCGATCCCAGGCTGCATAATAAGGGTGAAATATTGTGGTGTTTATTTACCATGACAAAACGCGTCTCATTTACCTATGTGGCATGGTTTAATAGAGAACCGTATCACAGGAAATGTGCCTCGATCCGTCAGGCCGGTATACACCGGGCCGGTACACGCACGAATCGTCAGTGTCATTTATTAGACGGTTCATTTGTGACCTTTTTTGCATGGTGTTATATTGTAGTACGTTCTATCGCGATATATTGGAATGAACAGTAATGAAGACCTGATGATGATCTAAGTCATTATTATTAGGGCCCAAGCACTATAGGGTGCGCAGGACCCTCTTGTTTTCCTATGGATTTTTTTCCCCACACTTTTGGGCTTTTTGAGGGTCTTAACATGCTCAAAAACTCATGAAAATTGGCAGACAGGTTGGAATCTGCTGCCATTAGGATGCCTGCAAGTCATGTGGCCCGGGGCCCTCAGGGGCCCCCACACGAGATTTTTCTGCACAGATGATACAAACTTTCACTTAGGCACACGAAACTCGGTACACATTTACAGTAGAGCTCATTGAGCCGAACAACTTTCGCACAATGGTACAGGGTGCTTGGGCGCGTGATCGTTGCTTGCAACTATATTCATTCTTGCTATTTTTATCTAATCTCTGCTTAGTCATATATACCAGGACTACAAAGCAACGCCACTGTATCGATATTTACTGTATATTTGTGTATGTTTAGCTACAAATATCTGTATTCAGAAATAAAAAAACAACATGGCTAGGGTCTAAAGATGAAGCTCTTTAAATTAAATATTAACCCAACTACTATGTCTCCAGAAACACTAAAAACCACTGAAAAAGAAGAAGAAGAAGAAAAGATTGAAATAGCAGCACTGTCAGCATGGTGTGTGAATTCTGGCTCGAATTTTTCCTTGAACTCCGTAGCCTAGTTTTAACCATCAAGACCCTGACCATGAATAATTGATACTGAAAATACATGTGCAGATTTCACCTTGTTTTGTATTCGTCCTAAAACCTGCATTCTGATCACTTTCTTACATGCTGGAATTTCCTTCGGGGATCAATAAAGTATCTATCTATCTATCTATTCAGAAAGTAAACACATACTGTATTATACATACATACACATTGCACTATCACTCGGATCTCTTCATCCTTTTCATCATCATATCGGAATGTAGGTCATCTTTAAAAAAAAAAAAATGAAGAATGTGCCATGCCTATATTTTAGATCGCCATAATCATCTTCCTCACCCTCCATCTATGAAGAATGCTTCCGCCGTTGACCTCTCTGTGCTAAGAAAAGCCGCACTGGTGCGCTACATCCTCTTTAAGAAGAATTATAGTCAGTGGCCCTTTTCACCCTCGAAGTAGTCTGACCCAGTTCCTCCTGAAAAACCTACAGAGGAACCTATTTCTCCCTTTTCTTCTTTTCAGCCATTTTCTCTATCGTTCCTCTTCTCGCTCTCTATACCGACGTAATTATGCGATTAGACACTAAACCGTAATGTGCAAACAGGGCAACGCACCTCGAGATTCTGAGAAAGGCTTTAATGCACTGCGGGTCTTCTAATGATATCAGCGCATTTACAAAACAATGTTAGAGACACCTTAGAGAGGGCTAAGTAGAAGGTAGAGGAAAGGGTGAGACTGAAAGAAAGAGATGGATAGAAAGAGAGAGAGAGAAAACAGTGTCATATTCTCATCAAACTAAGAATTGAAAGTTTACCTAAAAGCTACATTTTCAAGGCTTACAGAAGAAAATAAACAGTCAAATTTAGGATTTGCGCGAGACGACGGACCAGACGTCCTTGAAAAAGTGAAGCCTTGGCGCTAAACCCCTTTCAACTTTCACAGAGATCAATGCAAAGAGCATTTTAGGACTGCACAAAGTACTAGGTGTGGCTGACAACTAGTTACAAATGATTTTCTACGACTGCCAGCACCCTGATGCTTCTTCGCCAGAAATAACAGAGTGATGGACTAAACTTTTAACACGGCATTTTGTATATTTTGGCCGAAGTACATCTTTCGAAAAAATAGCACGGAGAAGCTCTGTAAAGTTCTGTACAAGTTAGTATTAGTTGTTGTTTTTTTTCTCTTTTTTTTATTAAAACATGTAATGTACTGTATGTTACAATAAACCACATTACTGAGGGTTTTATACCAGAGCGCAATTGAATTCTCAATTCTGATTGGTCAGAAAGTTTTGATGTTTTGGCTGGAAGGTAAATCACAGGTTTGTATTAATGTGTTCCTTCTAGTAGGTTATTGATACTACAGTATATTAATAACTTTTAACATGACAGAGTTTTCAGTATATTTTTGTTGTATTAGCTTCAAGAGAAAGAAGAAATAGAGGTTGGTACAAAAGTCTTAAGCCCCCTCCTTTCTTTAGACTAATTGAAGAAAATTATGTAGAATTTACGAGAAATTATGAGTTTTTTTTTTTTTATTACTGCGAAAGGCTGCAAAGTGCCTAAAAATACAATTCAACTGGTTGTTTATGTAACGACCTCAGCAGCAACCTCGTTTCCCCTCTCGTCTGTTTCAACCACTTGATCATCTCTCATCATCTGCACCTGTTTCTCACTAGTTCATGCCTTAAGATAGATGCGTTTTATGCTTGATGATTCGTAGGTCACTGTGTTCCTATTAAACTGCTCAGGTACAGAGACTGGACTGAAAATGAGAGACATTAAAGACCTCTGGGAGGCCTGGAGAACTATTCCTCAAGACCACATTAAAAATTCAGGAAAGTCTGACTCTTTAGAAGCAAAATATGAACTTATTAGGGGTGACGCAAGACTTTTGAACAGTACTGTAATTAAAAACAGATATTTCAAAAACATCATGTGTTATTCTTTAATGAATAAGAAACATTAGTGTGGTCAAACTGCTGATGTCTTATAGAGGAAGAAACATTTAAGGACACGCTCTAACAGGAAAATAAACTACTCCAGGGTCTTAACCAGCTCTGTGCAAGCCAGACATCACGTTAAAGAGCGGTTTGTTATTTTGAGCAGTCCACTCCCTGCACAGCAAAACAGCAAGGAAAGCTCACACCTCGCCAGCATCCTGTTAAAACTTCAGCTTTTAAGGCTTTAAACAAGCTTAAAATTTGAAAAAGTATGAACCTGGGAGCTGATAAAACAAGGTCTGCTATCTAGAGATTTTTTGTTTCTTTGTTTTTTAGCCCTATAATTTTATTTTTTTTTACTTTAAACATTAGCTTACAAAGATTTTAGACTGATGTAATATAAAAATTATCACAAAAAAATCACACAAACACTCTTCCTGTGCTCCTTTTAGGCTCTTAATACACTGTAGTGATGTTTATTTGGCAACATTGCAGATGTTGAGACAGGTTGGTTTTCAAAAGTTTTTCAAAAAATTATTCAAGCAAATGACGTCAAAACAACGTTGACTATTGGATAACGCTACACAAATGCCCCAATACAATATTGCAGGAACGACTTAAAAACAATATTAATACCAAACCGATGGCCTGAGCAAGACTCGAACTCTGGTTGCTGTGGCAAGAGTACTGAGTGTTTATCACATGACCACTAGGGACCACGCTGCTGATGTGCATGCATAACAACAAGCGCGATAAAAATACCAGACAACAGAAATTTACCAGAATATTGCATTGACTAGCAGCCAAAAAGGTAAAATAAAAAACAAAAAAAAACACTGCTTCGTGATGGAGTTTGGACACCGTGAGAGCATCATATTACAGTAGAGTAATGTGAGATTAAGATGCACCTAACGGTAATATTTTCAAAAGGAAATGAGAAAGAGAGGTAACTTTACAACACTTAGAGCTATGTGACATAAGATACACACGCTGCATGCGGGAAGCTGTCGTGTCCGTTCCAATCGCTGATCGGAATTCTAAACCCTGTTAGAATCTTAAGGGACACCATGGATGTTGTGATGAATATGAATGGATGTCAAACGGCGTAAATGCTCCAGATAAAGGTTACTATTCTAATGTTTTGAGGTTGTACAGTATGTGCAAAGTTGTGTGTGCGTCATTCATTCAAAGTTCTCTCAATGTCATTTTATCATTAAGTCGTTCTTTAACTTTTAAAAGCAATATACGTCACAGCAACGTCATTACAACTATATTACAACACTCATCCGAAGTGTTCCTGCTGGGTTCAATTACATGAGCAGGTCTTTCTTTTTTTTTTGACTCATATCTCCAAAAGTTGCTCTTATTGCTCTCTTTCACTGAACATCAATATTTACTCTCGTTTTGATCCTTGTTGCATCTTTCAGCTTTTTAGATAAATACCTACAGTATTTGACCATCTGTTTTGGATCCTCTGTCTGCCATGATCTATCTGAAACACCCAGTCAAAACAAGCAAACGGCTGCTTTTCAAGACAAAGGGGGCGCTCTACAAACCTGAAACCTTTGGTTCTTTAAATTTTCGATCAGGAAAAAAAAGATGCATGAAATGAATTAACTAGCCAAATTCAACACAAACAGTGTATTCGAAAAGTTCTGCTTTTAAATCCCATGACTAGTACATTAGATATTAATTCACTCTAAAATAAACCATTAAAAAAAGAGCAACAAATGGCTAAATATACAGCGGCAATTCTAGCATGGAATGGATTTATTTAAAGCAACAACAACAAAACAATACAAAGTCAGAATAGTGTTAGCGTCACAGGCAAAATGAACTGACATGAAGCGTGCATACATTTAAAATTTAGTTTTTCCAAAGTAATGTACACTATAGCCTATGTTTTAGTGACTTCTGTCACATATCATTAAGTTGTACTTCAACAATAAAGACATGCTTGCTATCTAGAGAAGCAATCCTATGCAGTTCTTCTAATATATGTTTTTTGCTACTCTACAAAGGTGAGTATAAAATTACCTGCACTCCGGCTGGAGAATTTATTTTCATTAACTTTTAGAAATCGCAAATAACATCATTTTTCTACATAATCTCCTTGTTTTTCAATACACTTTGTCTATCTATTAACAAGCTCTCATATTTCCTCATTAGAAAATGTTTTAGGCTAGATTGCGAGCCATGATTACACCGCTGTCTTCACTTCTTCATCGGAAGTGACTCTTCATCCTCGTAGGCTGCTTTCAGGGGAAAGTCTAATGGAACAAGATCAGGACTACAGAGAGTGTGGATGTCTGTCATCTTATGTGGATGTGGACAGGCGTCCGGCTCCTTGTTAGAGGCTGACACTTGTGCGACGTTCCTTGAACTTCTCTATCCATTCATACGCACTTCTTTGTGCA
Source organism: Clarias buthupogon (assembly GCA_030014345.1). NCBI lineage: Eukaryota > Metazoa > Chordata > Actinopteri > Siluriformes > Clariidae > Clarias > Clarias buthupogon. The sequence goes on along the minus strand of JAQMYK010000039.1, from coordinate 4,335,569 downwards.
CTTCTTTCTCCATACTGCACATAAGTCTTCGATAAATAACGGCACCACAAAAAAAACGAATCACTGCATGCTGCTTTTCTTTTGTGCAAAACACAAATGGGACATCTGCACAGCAATGACTCGGGAGACAGTATAGCCTTGAACAGAAAGTGCTGATGAGACCAACAGAAGTTTTAATATAACCAGAGTGCGGATAATTTTTGACTCTCCCCTTGTATTATCAATCAATCAAATTATTCAACCTATATCGTTCGTCTTTCGTCTGCTCCCGTTGAGGGGTCTCGCCGTTGACGCAACCCCCCTATTTTACCCGGGCTGGGGACCGGCACCGCATCTGCAGTGTCTGGGGTAATTATTCAGTCTATATAATTTAGTTATTTGCTGTTAATTAATTAGACAGTGCTTTAAATAGACGCCTTAAACACTGGCTTCATCCCAAATTGAATATTCCTGTACCGATTAGTATGTCAATGCAGAGCGCTGTGCCAGTCAGACATACTTCTCACTTATCATCTATACAGGTCGCAGGTGCCTGGAGCCTATCTCAGGAGACTTAGGGCACGAGGATGGGTACACCAAGGATGAGGTGCCAATCCATCACAGGGTACACATACACACTACAGGCAATTTGGGAACACCAATTAGTGTCATTGGAGTGTTGGAGGAAACCGGAGTACCTGGAGGAAACCCAGCAAGCACGCGGAGAACATGCAAACATCCACACACACGGACGCCGAGGCGGGAATCGAACCAGAACCCACCAAGCCAGATACTCCTCGATGCCCAATCACTGAGACTAAACTCAGGTAGGGCGTGGCATCATGTAAGGAAAAGCATGTGAAATGTTCTAATTGTAAGTCTGATATGAAGATGCACATGAACCAGACAAGAGACGATCAAGCTCAACTTTATTTGCCAAAAAAAAAACAAAAAAAAAAACGCATCCGTGCCTGCGAATCGACTCCCCTGATCGACTCACCTGAAGGAGTCGTAAAGAAGGAACCGACTCCACGAACCAGCCATCTGTATAGGAAATGCAGTTTTCCCTCCAGAATCCATACATGTGGCTCTCAATGACAAGACAACGTGTCAACAAACCTGGGCGCGCGCGATCCCGCCGTCTTCTTTATTGCGCTTTCGGAGATGAAAAAATGTCGGATTCCTGAGATGATGCCAAAAACATCTTCATATGTTGTTCACATGATGCACATCATGCCTGCTGTGCTGAGGGAAACCTGTCAGAATACAAAAAAATAAATAAATAAAACAATCCTGTTTATATTACAGCAGCACATTTTTTTTTTATCTTAACCTTGGTTTATGAATCAGACTATAAATAAGCGCATTTGTAATGGCACGCATGAGTAACCGCACATACTAATTACGCGCATAAATAAAGCGGAGAGCCGATTCCTACCCAAATGGCGCTCAAATCCCTCTCTAAGTGCACTACACAATGTGTAAAATAATACCCCGTGCTCCCTATGAAGTGCACTGTATGTCCATTTGAGATGCACCCCGTGTCATGGCTAACCATGTGCCCCGCGCGCCCCGGTGTTTCCCCCCCCAAAATTTTTTTTTTAAAAACCCCGCATGCTCGGTGATCCCTGCGCCATTTAGGGCTCTGTGCAATCAGACAGGTTCCTTACTGTCCACCCATGTCTTATTGATCTCGGCTGTACCTCAGAGGATGCTGAGCTGGACGCCTCCATCCGCACGCGCTGCTCCGGCATCTCTCCCTCTCTCTCTGTCTCTCTTTTTTTTTTTTTTTTTTTTTTGCTGCAGCCTCCGTTACCCTCACATCCTCCGTTCATGCAGCATCCCTCTCTCTTTCGCCCCGTGTTTACACAACAGTAAGCGCTGTAGATTTAACCAGGACAACCCTCCCAAACACACCCTCCTTCCCTCCCTCACTCACTGTCACCTGGTCACGTGCACCAGGCGATGCGTTTCTCTCTCTCTCTCTCTCTCTCACACACACACACACACACGTATACACGTCAACGCGTGAGGATCCGCTTCTGGGCCGTTGCTGACAAAAATCCTACGTCGTGACGTCACTAATTAAATAGGGACATTATTAATTACCATTGCTTATATTTTTATCATTTGATCTTTTATATGAATGATCAACTATTTCACAGCCAATCCTAGGGATATCAAAGCTCAATAAAGTGTTTATTTAAATGCACAAACATTTTGGCATTGTTATTATAAGCTGTAATAAATTAATTTGATTAAGGTGTTAACGCCCCGCCCACTTTATTATCATACTGTACGTGACAAGCTTGTTTTTCTGATTTGAATTCAGCTCTGTAGTTAGTCAGAATGTTGAATTATTGGCACATTTTCTTTAAATGTTACACATACATGATACGGTCAAAAGTATTTCGAGAAACCTGCAATGACATTGTATCCAAATACATGTGCTTCAATATGGAGTTGGTCCACCTTTTGCAGCTATAACAGCTCCCACTCTTCTTGGAAGGCTGTCCACAAGATTTTGGAGTGTTTCTGTGGGAACTTGTGCCCATTCATTCTGGAGAGCATTTCTGAGGTCAGGTACTGATGTTGGACGAAAAGGTCTGGCTCTCTGTCTTCGTTCTAGTTCATGCAAAGGTGCTTGATGCGATTGAGGTCAGGGCTCTGTGCTCAGGCAAGTCAAGTTCTTCCACACCAAACGCATCGGACTGAATCGAATAGAAAAGTGCCTTCCCCAAACTTCTGCCATAAATTTGGAAGCATAGCATTGTCCAAGATGTCTTGGTATGCTGAAGCATTGAGCGTGCCCTTCACTGGAGATAGTCGACCTGATTGATACACCTGAAATTAAATAATTAGCAGGTTTGGCCAAATACTTCTGTCCATATAATGTATTTAAAAGTCATTTTATACGTCAAATAGGAGTTAAGAAACAAACATATTTGTTGCATAATGACGTAGTGTTTAACATTGTGGCCTCGCACCTCCAGGGTCGAAGGTACAAGGCTGCAGTGCTAACCACTACTGAAAATGGGATCATCACAGGTGATACCTGGACCCCTAATAATGTGGACCATCACCAGCGAAACCAATCATGACCTGGAGGCTTCTTTGCTAACATGGCAGTTTCATTTTCAGGCATTTAAGAAAGTTACATGTTTTACACTAAAATTCAGATCACTGGCCTTCGAGGTTTAGTTAACGTCCACCAAAATCACAAATCCATTTTTTCATCAAATTAGTGGCTCCCCACAAGTACTAATAGGGATCTGAGGAATATTAATAAAAATATATACAAAATTTCCAGCCTTTTCTAGCCTTTTCCAGGAAGCTAGAAAAAGCATGAACATAAAGCCATCCCTGTGTTAAACACCACAATGTCTGAGTAACTTTAAAACTAATTCCACAACCTACTGTGATATAACACCATTATAGGGTTCAGAAATATGTGTGTGCAATACGACCTACTAAGTGCAATATTTCTGTGCAATAATCATTGCACTCCCCCCCTCCCCCTCCTCGTGTTATTAGCACTTTGGGTCATTGTTTTTATGTGAGTAGATTTTATTAGTTATCATATGACTTTTATGTTGGGTAGCATCACCTTTTTTATGTCACTAGTTATATTAGTTAATGCTCTGTTTTATATGTGTATTTTGTCTTGGTGTTTTTAAGGGGTTGTCTTTACTTTGCATCAGCAAAGACGGGTATTTTAAGATTGCATTTAATTTTGTTATATTAGTACAATGACAATACAGCAAACCTAGAACATTAAGGATAAGCCAATCTTAAATAATTTTCACTTATATTAAAAATATATGTTAATATATATATATATATATATATATATATATATACAGTGGCTTGCAAAAGTATTCGGCCCCCTTGAACTTTTCCACATTTTGTCACATTACAGCCGCAAACATGAATCAATTTTATTGGAATTCCACGTGAAAGACCAATACGAAGTGAAACGAAAATCATACATGATTCCAAACATTTTTTACAAATAAATAACTGCAAAGTGGGGTGTGCGTAATTA
>JAQMYK010000039.1:4320038-4330191 GCA_030014345.1 Clarias buthupogon | reverse complement strand
GCTTTAATGACAATGTTAAATTGGTACCCTCGTATTAATCACTTGAAAGAAAGCAAATACATTCAATAAAAAAAAAAATAAAAAAAAAATCTACTTATGAATGTTTATAGACAAACCCCACAGCATTTCTGAGAGGATTTGTGAAAAGTAATATTTCTAAACTTTTATAAATAGTAGTTTTACAACTAGTGCTACCAATCAAGCTAACTTGAGCTTGGGTCATCCCTGTGTTCCCAGAACCATATGGTCCCCAGGTTTACGGTTCTATAGTCACATAGCCCTAAACATTTTGCTCCTTTTTTTGACTTTTTGATGAAATTCTTTCTAGAGACCACATTCTTTCCAAACCACACAAAATGTTAACCATTTGTTTAGTTTTTTCTTAAGAGTTTTGAAGCCTTGTTGTAAAACTGGATAATACTCTGTTACTGTGTTGGTCTTTCAACTGCTCCTGTCTAGGGGTCGCCACAGCGGACCATCCAATCCACATAACAACTTCGCAGTTTTTACACCGGATGCCCTTCCTGAGACAATCCTTCCATTTTATCCAGATTTGGCACAGGCACTGCATCCAGTAACTCGGGTGTGGGCGAGAATCGAACCCAGGACTTACCAATGGCAGGTGAGAAACCTAGCACTGAGCCACCAATGCCCCAGTGTTATCAGAAAATGAAATCAGGGAACATATGACCCTGGGAACATACAGTATGTACTCTCCCTCTGAGTTCATCTGACAATTGAGAATTTTAAGATTTTTTTTTTTTACATAAATCTTCACTGATAATGTTAGCTGGCTAACATTGATCTGGAAACCTGATCTAAGAATATATGAGACAACCTTCACCTCTTTAAGTGCATTTAGAAGCAACTATTACAACAAAGTGCCTATTCATACCTGGACTGTTCTCCTTGTCTCACCAGTTCCTGTGAAGTGTGTAATCATTTTCAGACTTTTAACTATGTAATGACACAGCGATAAATTCCCACAATATCCATAAAGTTTTAAATTGTGAAATGAAACAAACCTATTGTCATTTGTTTTAAATGCAGTATATCTCACGTCATTACTATACTAATACCATTTCTATTTGCTACACAAGGACTGATTTTATTTAAACTAGAACGTTTTTCTCATAATTAGCCTAATTCAAATAGTGCTGCAAATTACAAATTTTAAACATCAATGCAAATCTAATGCAGTTAAACGCATGAAAACAAACAGTAAAGTTATAAAAGAACGTTACAAAAACAGATTTAAACAAATAAGAGGATTTAATAAATCTTTTAACCACTCATAAAAATCATGTTTTAAAAACTGGCAACCAAAAAAAAAAAGAGAGAGAAAAAAAAAAAAAAGGACCCCACTGCAGTATTATGCTACAGCTACAGTGTGTTCATAATGAAACAATGAGCTCTTGAACCTTTTTTTTTTTTTTTAAAGAGTCTTTAAATATTTCAATAAAAATATTTACGTCAACAATATTTACTGTCATGCCAGTGACTAAACCAAAAAAATAAAAAAAAGGGAAAAAAGAAACACACCAAATGATGCAAAATATTTTAAAGGAATGGTGGCTGTATTCATTTACATACATTTTTGTTTACATATTAATAAAGTCAAAGAAACAGTCATGTGTACGACAGAGGAAAAACAGTGTTTAAGGGGCAAAGGCTTAAAAAAAAAAAAAGAAAAGATAAAAACATATTTTTGACTTGCTCTGTCATTTATAAATGCACAAGTGGTAAAGGTACCAACAAACATCCAAACTATCTTAGGTCAGTATGGACAGTTTGGCGACTGATTGCAGGTATTACCAGGAAAATTACCAGGTGTGTTAGCAGACAGAAATCATCAAGTCCATTCATTTACATGGTAAGACATTTCACGAACACTGCTGAGACTCATCTGTAGCCCTAACATAACATTGAAACCTGCAAACCGAAGCACTATCGTCCTTGAACCGTTTTATCTTACGCAAATTCATATCAACAACAATGAAAATACTAAGAGACACCTTTGTAGCATGAGCAGCTTATTGAATACAAACGTGTAATGTTTTAAAGTTTTCAGTCAGTAGTGCAAGACACCAATCTAAAGTGTTGTACTGATGCATAAGAGCGCTCTCGCACTCAAGGGTTTTGTTACCAGACTGCGAGCACTTTTAAATTGATTATTGGAATGTTTTTTTCTTTCTATCCAGTATGAAGTAAATTGCCTAACATTTGCTTACTAACCACTGTTTCCTTCCACCAGCATGTTGTCGTTCATGTTCTTCTCACTTGCAATCTGGTGTAAAAAAAACACACAGGTGACATCACGCTGCACTGAGAACTTTGGAAGCTCCACTGTGACAAAAATATGCCTCTGGCAGTGCTTTTGAAAAGCAACCATTTTCAATATGATATTGCATGCAAAATGTGGTGTGTCATATGAGAACAAACAAACAAAAAAAAAGGCAAGTGTGAAAGCGGCCTTACAGAACTTTTGTGTATCTGTCAAGGAAAAGTGGCACCTGGAAGCAAAACCAAGAGTGAACACGATGAATTCAAGTGCAACATCAGCAAACGTGTATGTTAATCACTAGCTAGAAAACAGTTTCCTGATTTTACATCATGGAAAAACTTTTAGGTTGTTTTACGCAGCGTAGACACGCACAAAAAAAACTTTTGGTAGGTAAACATTAGAGAAGACACCATCTGAAAATGTGGAAAAACATAATGCACAAGCATTTCTTTTACCGACAGTAGACAAATGGACAAAACCAACAATAAACGTGTTCGTAAACTGTCGGGCCACCACAAGCCAGCTTTAATGTGGTTTAGCATGAATTCAATAACATCGTTCTTCCAAAAGACATTCCATGAGTTGGTGTTTTGGTGATGTTGATGGAGAGCCTGTTGCTCCAGATTCTCATAGTTACAGTCTGGTACTTGTACCACATGCTTGTATTTTGTGTTACGTTACAATATATGGTTGCTTTAACCCTTATTAAATTATTTTGATCAGCAGTTTCTCTCCTGTGAACATTTTTGTTATATTTCGTGAAGTTTTGCCAGAACTGTTTGATTAAAACAGAATCTCAGAAGGAAAAAATGCCAAAAATCATCGACTTAACCTTTAAAAATGATATACTATGTAGTGCACTAGCTGTTTAACGTGGAGAGGTTATTTTTTTTAAATATGTATGAAATTCCAAACAGTGCTGTAAGGGATGTTAGATTTAAATGAATATGGTGTGAACAATAGTAATACAAGGGGGCGTTCAAGTCAAACCAGGACTTATGATGACATTTCTGGTGGCGTAAAACCAAATTGACATTTACAGAAACCTCCAAACACAGTACAGTGATGCATTAGTCGCAGTAAAACATTTGAATGGTGTGAAAGTTTTAAATAACGTTCCCGGCATCATGTGAACATTCAGCGAGTGGAACGCCTGATCCCTGAAAATTGATCATCAATTTGCTGAAGAAATGCATCGGTCTGTGGGAACTGTAAACACAATCATTCACCAACACCAAGAACTTGTCTGGGAGTTATGAACTAGGAAGTCTGATCATGGCTCCAGGGTACTGAGAAAACTTTCTACCTTGATGTATCCAATCATTAGTGAAACACTGGGATGAGTGCATTAGTGAAGCAGGGGATTATATAGATAAACAACGTGAGGTTTTACTCTCATAACTGTGTTCTGTTTGACTTGAATGCTCCTGAACAGCTTGCATTTAGAGCTGCATGACATCAGCTAGCTTACGATGCATCGTCTTGCTTTATTTGCATGGTGCATGATCAGGGGGGGAAAAGCCTCACAATTACTAAACTTATTAGAAAATACATTATCCAGGTAAAGATATTGGTTTATATTTTTCCCTTTGAGCATTGTAGACCGCTTTGGATACTCAAAAGTTGGGTGAAATAGTGCAGAAGTGTGTGATTTGAGACGTGAGAGAGCAAATTGGAAAAAGAAACAAACACCTGCTTTCTGTGCTGATACGATCATTACAGTGTTGTCGCACTAAAATATTTAATTGGATGATGATGCAAAATGTTTTAAACTTCTAACATGTAAGTGATGTGTTTAATGAAATTAACCTTTTTAACGGTAAAAAAAAAAAAACAGAAAGAGACAGCAGCACTCCAAACATCCTGTGCAAAACCGAGAAATGGATATCATAATATACTAAACTAAAAGTCAAAGCTTGATGAGCTTACGTTATATGAAAAGCCTTAAAACAAGACAAAAACAAGCCGACGTGCATCATTGGTGAAAGCTAAAGCAAAGACGAGGGAAGCAACACTAAACAGTTATGGACGCCAGAAATGGCCCAAGGAATCACTGAGAGGTAGTTAAAGGTCAATGACTTCCCTTACTCTCTCCACACGACCGAGAGCAATTTGAGAGCAACAGAAAGGACGACGGCTTGGACGAAGAACGCTTAGACGCTGTATTGTTGACCATGGATGAGCGCCACAGGTTCGGCAAAGATGTTTTGCTACAGAGAGCTACGTAGACAGGGAAAACAGCACCATTAGAACGAACAGGAGCGGCTCCGGAGTTTATTTATTTGGAAAAAGAAGACGTCAAATCAAACCAAGCCCTTAGAGCACCACTGTACAAAGTACTACAGTACTAATTAATAAATAAAAAACAAAAATTACAAAAAAGAAAAAAGAAAATCTCTTAAACAACCAGGTAATGTCCTGGGGAACCGATTGGGAAATCTCAAATCTCACCAGGAGTATTCCTTTGCTTGCTCAGGCTTGCAAGCTTGACTATGCTGAGATGAATATCATCTATCCCGCCGGAGCCGATACTGCCAGGAGAACTTTGAAAACGAGCACGAAATTTAAAGCACACTCCAAAACCTCCCTAGTAAATCACTCTGTGTGTGTGTGTGTGTGTGTGTGTGTGTGTGTGTGTGATTAACCAGGATAATAAACACAAGACATTTTCATGTATTGAAAGAAAAAGAGTAGACCTGTTCACTTAAAACTCAAGGGCAGTTGTTGAAGCATGAATAAACACTTGATGTTGATGTATTTTCTATAACAGCAGCTTTGACGGAAAGTCCAGCTGCGACTCGAATTACAGGATTATTAAGCTTGTTGTTTCTATAGCAACAACCTGGACTAACTTAAATATAATGAATAAAAAAGCAAGTGTTGTTTACAGCTGCTATGGCGTAAGCGGTAACAGGAACTAAATGTCTTATTGATGTTTCACGTCATAAACCATCATTACAAATTAATATTAAAGTATGATGCGACTTTCTAAAAGTGTCAGCAAGTTAAGAGTAACTCATAGAGAAAATCAATCAATTCAGTTACATACGCTGACTCTTTCATGTGACGATTCATGTATCATTGTACAGTATATAAATATTTAATTCATCCAATTGTCCATAAATAAACACAGTCTCCATGTGTATGGCTTCATTCATATTACCAGCCTCAAGTGATTCAAATCCATTTAAATTAATTAATTTTCTTTTTTTTTTACGCTAGCGTGACACAAATCAGATTTGTTTTTTACGGCCTGTGTGAACGCAAGAATCTGATGTTTTTCAGATCTGAGTCACGTTTATATACCGTCATAGATCGGATATACAATATGTGGTCATGCACCGTGAATGAGAACGGGGAGATCGGGATTTGTGGGACTTTTTGCGCAATCCGTCAGCACGGACAGTGCAGGGAGCGGCATAGCCTGGCTTTCATCCTTTACCTGGACTTCAAATATAATATATACTGTATAGCTGAATCAGAAGCCCGAGCAAAGACGTATTGATGCACGAATGCGGTCTATTCCAGGGGCCACGTTCACAAATAGAGTCACTTATTATTACGTATGACATGCAATAACCGGCATGACATGCAAAATTTAACCGATCCAAAAAAAAAAAACTGAATTAAACAATGTGGATTGGATTGTAATGTGAACATAGCCGAAGTCTTGCTTTAGTTTGTTATCTGTTCAGATTTTTTTGTCTTAACAACTGCCCAATAAGTCACCAGTCTTTTTCCCTCAATATAGGGAAATGTGTTGCAAATTTGATTTGTGAGAATCACACACACATATACACACACACACACACACACACACACACACTTCGTATTTCCGGTTCAGAGATTAGATTGAAAAACACTGGTGTATTCCTTTAAAATAGCTTTGCTTGCTGGAGTTTCCTCACCAATCCAGACTCCCTGCATTAATAAGGTTCTAACATACTTCTATACTGTATGCTTAACCATAAACCAGTGAACTGTAACGACTTTCAGATCTCCCCCTTCTAACCGTTCGTTTTTGCAGAGCCTCACACACTAGCTTGTTATGACAGGGTTGCACTCCTGGCATTTATCGCAGCAGTCCTCATCCTGCGGGACGAGCAGCTGGCACAACGCTGCGCGAGCGCACAGCAGCGGCTCTCTCTGCGAGTTCGCCTCGAAGCTCTGGTAGCCCTGACACACGTTCAGCTCCTCCAGGTCGAGCAGCAGGGTCACCACTTGGCTGACGGATGCAAGGCGGTCCGGGTGGCGTTCGTACACGGCGTGCGTGGGGAGCAGAGGCTGGTTCTGCACGCTGATCTGGTAGAGGAAGTCCGGCTCGATCTGCAGCACCGTGTCGGCCATGGGCGAGAGTTTGGAACACTGGAAGAGCTGTAGGATCGGCCCGTTAGCCATCACGCCCACCCAGTGCGCAGGGAGAATGGTGCGGCGCAGAGAAGTCAGCAGCTCCAGCAGGGCCGAGTCCCGCACCGAGGATCTCTCGGTGGAATCCGGAAGGCTGTAGATCTGTGAGAACAAAAAGGAGACGGTCACGCAATAATGACACAATAGAGGCTTTGTGCTATAAGTCGAAAACAGAAAAGGTTTAAAAACATCAGGTCCAGTAAACACCAGAAAGAAAACACATTCTAGGACTGCAAAAGAGCCATTGCTGGAAATGTATGGCGCCACCTAGAGGCTGTCTGATTGTTCAAATCAACTTTACTGTAAAGCACACTTAAAAACATATGTTGACTAAAATCTAAAACACCAACTGTAATAAATGTTCATTTCAATAATAATAATAATAATAATAATAAATTGCATAAACTATTTTATGAAACTATTTAAAGAAAGATACAATAAAATGTAGTAAAAGTTTAACACTACCAATGTTAAAGCGATAAGGATTATATTCTAATAAAGTTAAAAACAACGCATCACAAAGTGCTCCCAATCTGTCAGGAAACGCTACCACCAGTAAAATTGTACTATATTTTTTAAAGTGCTACGACCAATCAGAACTACAGATAGGAAACACTGAAGAGAAAGTAGCATGGACTGGTATTACAACAGTGGCGTGAAAAAGTATTTGCTCCTTTCTTGATTTTTATTCTTGATTTTTTGAAATTTGTCATACTTAAATGATTGAGATCATTAAACAAATTTTATTGTTACACAAAAATAATGCAGTGTTTAAATTATGATTTCAATTATTAAGGGGAAAAAAAAAAAAAAAAAGTCTGTCCAAACCTACCTGACCCTATGTGAAAAAGTAACCTAAAAGTAACTCTAACCTTAATAACTAGTTGTGCCACAATTGGAAGCAACAACTGCAATCATTGCTTCTCATCTGTTCTTGAATTGCTTTAGATTGTGTTGCTTTTTAGATCTTTTAGTGTGCTTCACTTTGTCAGACAGGTTCAATTATTTAAGTGATTTCTTGATTCAACTAGTCTGACAGTACTGGGTGTGGCAAAACAAATTTAACTCAGCTTTCCAAAAATTTCAGTTTATTCATTATTTTGCAAAGGGGCAATTACTTTTTCACACAAGGCTAGGCAGGTTTGGACAGCGTTTTTACCCTCAATAAATGAAATTATTTTTAAAAAATGCATTTTGTATTTAAATCAGGTTATATTTGTGTAATAATAAAATTTGTTTGACGATCTGAATCATTTAAGTGCAGGAAATTAATATTTTAAATACTTTTTCATGGCACTGTATAAATTTTTGCTACTAATAGGAATTCTGGCAGGGTAGGAAAATAATGAATTCCCTGAATAAAATATGCTAAAGTCTACAACAGCGTCTGGGTGGTTTTCCAGGTTAATAATGACCAGGGAATTGAACTTCCATGTTCACCTCTGGCTTTACTAATATCTGAAAACTGGGACATTTTCCCCCCCAAGTTGTCGTCTACTGGATATTAATTGGCTAGTCGATATAACCCTTAACCGTAGCATATTTTCATGTTAACGAGAGTGGGCATTTATCTTCTTTTAACACCCATATTCTTTCAGCTCATTAAAATCCTGTTGGAATTCACGCACTGGTGCAGGAAAATACTGCATGCAGGGATTGTGAATATACTCAGGGTCAGTTTATCCCAATTAGGTTGCATAAATGCATATTTTTTTTATTCTAAGGCAAAAAAAAAGTCAAATTCTTATTCTTCTTGCTATTATTATTATTATTATTTTTTTTTTATTATTATTATTATTATTATACGGCTAAATATTTATCATATGTAATAGACAGCCCTATACTAGTGTGTACACACTGGAATACTAATAAAGTTAATAAAAATGGAGAAATAACCCCATTTAAAAATAAAATAAAATAAATAAAAAATTATGATGCATGCATATCCACTTTCCTCCTAGCGTACTTTTTCATCTTGTGCCTCACCTCAGGCGATGCGTCCAGAGTCCCTGATTCACCCTGGCACTCAGGTTCTTGGCTGGTAGGAGCTGGGAGCAGAGCCGGAACCATTTGCTGGATAGTCGTATCCACCTCGATCAGCTCCAATCCATGATTCCTCAGAAAATCGCTCAGCCGCAAGGACGTGGCGTTGCTGGAAAGAACCTCGGTGTGCTGTTGAGGTGCGGATTTCCTGGGCACATCATTCAGCACCAGGGGCATGTGTGTGCCTGGAACACCATCCAGCCGGAGTGGAACACCGTTAGGCAGGACTGAGCTTAGCAGCTGAGAACCATGAGGCAACCCTGGGACAGTGTACACCAGCTCCTATAGGAACAGAGGCAAGCTTCGTTACACGACACCACAAAGTGGCAGAGAATTTACAAAATGGTTTACTAATTGCCTAAGTACCCTAATTAAACACTAATTCTAAAATAATAAAACTAAACACTAATTAAATACTTTGAGATCAGTATGATCTCAAAAAAGGGATCTTACAGGGCATTGAGGAAGCTCCGTGTATTCCACCTGCACTGGCTGATGGTCCCTGTTCTGGACCATATCAAGGTCAGTGCCATTCTAAAGCATAAACACAAAGACAAAATAGTTTACATGCAAATGTACTGGACATCATTTGGAGTTATGATTTAATACCATTACTGAATAAATTATATCATCAGACATTTTATGCCTAAGTGCTTTCATCATCGAGCCTTCTACAACATTAAATTAATAAGCATAGCGCAGATAACTTTTCATAGCACCCTGGTTGTTAAGCTTTTAAAAAAAACAATTGCTATCATGCTCGCATGTTGTGTGTATTTTAACTTCGATAACCTTAAGAGTGCTAAAATACTGCACTGTGAAATGATAGTGATGCCCAACCCTTTAACCTCAATAAAACATAATTACAGAAGATAGTTTTTCTATACAGTACAAAACAGCGTGACGTATTTACTGTAGGAATTTGAAGATTATTAACAAGTTCTAAATAAAACTGCAGCCGGGAAAAAGGATTTTTTTTATTTTATTGCGTCACAATTATCGCGTCCACAGTGAAGACTGATAGAGAAAGAGCTTTAGAGTTGCTGGGGCTATCATGTACAAAATGTACAGAGTGGCAAATGGAATGCCGTGTCGGATGATATCGATACACGCATATACAAGGTGCGTTCAAGTCAAAACGGGACTGATGGTGATCCTTAAAATTCAAGGAGATTATATAGAGAAATAAAGCGAGTTTTCCCTCTCGTACCTGTGTTCTGTTATTCTGGACAATTAAAAGTCCCATTTTGACTTGAACACCCCTCAAACAAGTGCATCTCAGAAATATTAAATTGTCATTTGTAATTTAAATAATAAAAATTATTTTTTAAACCTAATTCTAGATTCAATACACATGAGGAAAAAAAATAAAGGGGAAAAAAAAAAAATAATAAAAAAAATATATATAAAAAATATAAA
>JAQMYK010000039.1:4294830-4313255 GCA_030014345.1 Clarias buthupogon | reverse complement strand
CTGTAGAGCCGTGATTAATGTGGGAGCACGAAGTACCTCTCATCCCTCCCCCCTGAGAGAGCTCGGCCAATCGGCTCTCTCTAGACCTCCGGCTGCGAGAGGTTACAGCATCACCCGGGAATCGAACCAGCGATCTTCTGGAACCATTCCCAAAAAACTATTTTTTTAAAGATTTTTTTTTAAGGTTCGGGGTTCTCAGTCTAACCTAAACATCCTCCCTGACACGGGAAAAATCAACACGACGGTTGTGTCAGGGTCCTGTGTTGCGAATGTACCTTCAATGAATAGCATCAATTTGCCTAATCTGCATGTCTTTGGAATGCGGGAGGAAACTGGGGCACTGATAGAACATGCAAACTCTATGCAGACAGAAACAAAGGTAGGACACGAACCCTCAACCCTGAAAGTTTGAGGCCACCGTGTTAGCCTTGCAGCTTCCTGTAAATTACCAGGGTGAGTCAAAAATTATCCGCACTCCGGTAATAATAAGTTAACTTACATACATACAGCCAGAGTGTGGATCATTTCTGACCTACCCTTCCGCATTATATTTCCGCATTGATTTTTATGTTTCAAATGATGGAAAGACACTCAAATTCCTAACAGGTATTGAGGTGGAAATGTATTCAGACACACTTCAGAAACGAATGCCGATTTTACAGATGCGGGCATAAAATCATTTTAAGTGGATCTTGGAATGTTTCGTGCGATGACCATGTACTGTTCACCTTTCTTGGGGTGAGAGCATCCACAAAGATTCCTTCTTTATAGTCAAAGAGAGACAGATCAAGCTTGAGATGTTTGGCAAGCTGGACTTTACTTCTGATCCGCACCCCTTTGGGACTAAAAAACAAACAAAAAAACACACCAGAGAGACATAAGGCTTTTGAAAAGTGCTTACTCAAGAAGTCAACCTGTGGGTCGGCTGGTAGCCAGACGACCTCCTGGTTCGGAAAATTAATCAACTTCACTTTGTGATGAAAAAGGTTTGAGTGCGCTTTGGTAGAAGTGACTGCATGTCATGAATACATTTACAAAGACAGAATTCAAACATTTTATTAGTGCTAGAAGTGGCAGCAGTCAATTACCTCAAGTAATACGTAGCAGTTTTGCCTGCACGCCAAAAGATGACTTTCCGTTTCCAGTCATTTCCCAGGGGAGGACAATCCACCCAGAGACTGCTCGAAGACACCGACGGCCTCCCTCGTTTGCGCCTGTCATGAGGAACGCTCAAGTTAGAGTGTGTGTGACCTTTAGCGTGCAATCAGTTTGTAGACCTGGACTTCAGTTTGCCAGTTTACATTTGAAAAAATGTAAACGTGGTAATTATACGAAAATACAAATTGTACAGCATCCACATGTACTGTATACACATTATACATGGTGATTCGCTAGAAAGAGGCCCCGAATGCTCTGTAATAACTCTCGTTAGGATGAAGCAATCTGAACCAGACGACGTACAATGTGCTCCTCAGTATATGGAGCTTCGAACAGGCCGGGATGCCCCCGGGTCGGGCCGATAAGGTAGGCGCCAGACAGCCATTGCGCCATTTAATGCCGTGCTCCTTCTCATCAGGATGGTGGTGTACAGTAATGAGCAGCGCATCTTTATGGTGCGAACATACCGTGTCACCTATTCGTTTAAGCGATGTCGGAGTGTATTTAGGAAGAAATATGGTTGGATGGTTTGTAGGAAAACATCCAACGTGAACCAATGCAGCCAGGAACATGGATGGCCAAGCCATCATCGTAGCGAAAGTTATTAAAAGAATATCCGGGGCCTCTTTTGAGTGCATCACTCTGTACTTCATATACAAAAAAAAAGTAGGAAAAAAAAAAAAAAACACGGACAAACAAACTATTAAGAAAAATAATAAAAATAAAAACGACGTACGAAGCATTTTTGCTCGTTCTGCCACTTCGCTCACTGCTCTTCTCAGTCTCTACACCTTCATCACCTTCGTCTTCACAGTCCTCCAGCGGCTCCAGCCAATCGGGAGGCGGCTCGGCCTCGGCCTCGCCCGGATCCACGTTCGTAGGGATGGATGGATCGTCATTCCCGGTTGGAAGCGCGTCGCTTACTACTGTCTCGTCCTGCCCTTTCTCCGGCTGTTCCCTGCACTCCTCCGCCACACCTTCCATTAATCTCACGCTCTCACGCCGTAGCAGCTCATAGCAGGAAGACCGAACGCCACGCGGAGTCACATCCTTATACCTTGTGACAGCTTCAGACCTCAAGATGCAGGCTGCATTTTGAACTGCTAGAAAGGGGGGAAAAAAATAAAATCAAGCAAAACCAATAATCTATTTTTATCATCAATGCTCAATCAAGTCCTTCACTGTGTTCAAACCATAATATTAGTCTAGTTGACTTGGCAAATCCTTAGCTGATAAATTAATCCTCTTTCATGGAAAGATGTTTAATTATTAACTAAATTACCAAGTTCAAAGACCTCTTATCCTCCTCTGTATTGATGTATTAGAAACAGTATAGCTGCTACAGGATGCTGCAACATTTTTTTCTAGCATGCATTTTTGCTGTTGTTGTTGTTAACAAAATGATTCAGTAAATGATTCAGTAAAAAGTGTCTAAAACCTTTCAACCTAATTAAAACTAGATTATCAATAGCTGTTCACTGGAATGGTTAATCAGGCCTAATTAATAGCTAGGTTTAACATTCACATCTAAGCTAGAAAGACAGCAGCAATAAATAAAAAAAAAGCCTTCATTCTAAAGAGGTCTCTTTGCACGGCCTGAGGCTAGCACAACACGCTCGACTGCAATGTGACGGAGAATATTTAGAAAAGCGAGGGGGAGGAGGGGGAAAATAATAAAAAAACACGAGCGGTTGCCATGGCGACGGTATCCCAGAGAGCCGAGCAGAGACGTGCAGGGAGGCCAATAAAAGCGGCCAGCGTCTCGATATCTGCAACGCGGCGCAGCGCCATTACTACGGCAAATGTAAAAAGCCAGCCATGACAAACACACATTGCACTACATGCACACAGTATAATAAAGCTATCTGTTAAATACAGACTATATAAATAAAGTCCTCTTGTTCTGCTGAAACAATTAGCCTTGTTCACATTAAACGCTAGCCTAATCAGGAGACGATTAAGGACACAGCCAGATTTCAGAAACACCCAATGAGCAGGAACGTACCAAATTAGCATCATGACATCGACTGTATCTGAGAGTGTGACTGAGACCGCCGTACTGCCCCAAATACGTGCAGTAAGCCGATACAGCCGCAAAAAAAAAATAAACCCAAACTATAAAACTGGAACTGAGACTATTTAAGCATCTACTTGAATACAGGTTAACAGATCATTATCCAAACTAGAACACTTACACGCTACAAGATATTCCTCTTAATTGTTAGACAACAGGAAACTATGGTTGAAGAAGACTGCCCGTTTTGTAAATAAACAGCTATTTCAGAATTACAACTTTATCTGCGTTAATAAAGCTATTCGCGTAATAACAGGACCTGTTGGACGTTTGATCGCAGAGACCTAAATGCAGAAGCTACGTTATCATGAGACCTCAATTGTAAAATGAACTTTAGGAAAATACTACTAACAATCAAACCTCACACTGGATTAGACTGATAATCAAACATGCGAACAATGTTAACAATCAATCATTAATTAATAATGAATCAATAATAAAAACCAGACGCACATTTCCCCTCTCAGTGACGGTCCTGGCGAGACAATCCAATGTTTCCCAATACACAGATTTATTTGTAGATATGGGGGAAAAAATGTATTTGGTGATGTATTATGAATCTATTGTGTGCTGATTGATTTGACTCCAAAATTATCTTATTTATACATGTTTGCATTTAAGATAGTAATATGTTGCAGTTCCGCTATAATCCTACAGGTTGCGCACTCTAAACTATTCCCATACGCAGGCAACACAGCATCCTGTGCTTTATTTCAAATTGTAAGAAAATCTGGGAAAAGTATTTACACTCAATACGAATATTTACAAAAGCATGACAGAGACAAAAATCAAATATATATAGAGGTATGTTGATGATGTCGTAACGGGAGCACCCTGGTGATTCCCATCCCTAGATGACAGCATCGACACTGACCTCGACATATTAACGTACGTTTTTATTATTTAAAATGAGAGAAAACTCTTATTTATTTGCACACAGTTTTAGAACAACAGCAATCAGAATTTTGTGACAGAGCTCGGTGCGAAAATAACAATAGCAGAAGAAAAAATTTATTTTAATCAGGACGAGTTAAATAAGAAATAATTAAATAATAAAAAAATTTTATCTGCACATTCTTAGTGGCAATTAACAATTAACATTTTTAATTGTATATTTGATGCTGACTTACTCGATATTTCCATCGACATTTATTTGTAATTGGTATTTTGCCATCTTATTGTACTAATTTTGCTCCATTATCAATCATATGCTCTGCTATGATGTGTCATTTGTATATCCTGTATCTCACATAATTAATTTTCTGGCAATTTTTAGTAAATCTTATCTAAACCAGTTCTAGCATTACTAGTCTTTATAGTAGTGAAAACGCAGCAGGCTACAATAAATAAAGCAACATAGGAATTGCGCTGACCGACCTTAGAGGTCCTGATGAGTTTCTGCAGATGTTTTTATAGCGAAATGCATTAACTAGGGCTGCACGATTTTATACAAAAATAAACACGACTGAGATTTAAACTGCAACAAACTATTAAATGTAATATATAACTATTTTGTATTCACACTAGTGAAGGGTATTTTTCTAGGCTCACAACAAATAACTGATATCTCATTAAAAGAATATTTGCCAATATTTATCAACTCAAAATTATATTTAAAAAATTTTAAACAATATTTAAATTATGACAAATTCGAAAAAAAATACCTGACTATTCGTATATTACCTGTAATAAGGTACAGCCTTTTGTTGTTAAATAATTACTCAAGTAAATAGCGTGTGTAGCACTAGCATGCAACAAACTGAATTAAAATGCACTAACTCAAATGAATATAAGCAATAATCATGAATTAATTCTTATTTAGAAGGACAAGCAATATTATCACGATACCCAGACTGATCTGATTTATGGTGCGATTCTGTAAGCATCGCGATTATATAAATTTTTTTATATCCGATTTTGTTACAATTCTAAACAAAAGTAGCAAATAATTCATTAGTTTTATAAAATTTATAAAACTGAAATAAAAACAAACATGAATTACATGAATTGCCACATAAAAGAATTGTGATATGCAACGACTTTGTCCCTCATCGCTAAAAAATAGGCTAGCAGGTTGATTTACGGATTAACGAAAGTGCTACTCCAGATACTTAAGAAAGTTGGTCTCAAAATATACACTAATAAATAGTGTACTACAAACAAAACGTTTTCAATGTCTACACATTTTTATAAAAATTTCCATAATGTTACCATAAACAATGTTATGCTATTTCCAATACATTATCATTTCTATAGTAACAGAACATTCACTGGGACTTATCCAACAAATGTTGCACATAATCTAAGACTAATAAGCAATAGAATTTGCTCAAAAATAGACAAAGATTTTCAGAATCATGAAAAATTCCAACAGTTAAAAGAAAAGACTTGCATCACCTTATTTCATACTTCAAATTTGATGTAACGCTTTTTATATTTGTCAACAATGTTCATAAATATTGCACTTTTTTTGCTATGCATTACACACTATATATTACATTCATTTTGCAAACTTACAATTGCAATAGTTATTCCAACAGCTTACACGGAAATTACTCGAATACACAGATGTACTCAAATGTATTTTACATATTATAGTTCTCCCTGTGCAAAAACAGGTGATTTCACTAATAACCCAAAGTGTGATACTGTTTAACTATTCTTCAAAACCTGTCAGAGTTAAAAAGACGTCTACAATACTCCAGCAGTGTCACTCAATCCATCCCTGCTCGATCGCTTACTGAAGATCATGTACAAAAGACAGTTTCTTGACTGTTACCGATACTCAACAGAACATCCTTAACTGTGATGTTGCTTTTATACAACAGTTCTACAAATGCCATTAATCATCAACACATTATCATTTTTTAAAAACCAGTTATTTTGTTCCGCCAACACATATCCTTCAGAGACTTGTAGAACTAAATAACCACAAATGGCAGAGCTGGCGACCGACAGTTGGTGTAATAGGGGGTGGAAGTAGTTTTAAATTCTTAACAGTAGTATGTGGCCAAAAGGTGAGAAGAATAAACCATGGAGGTGGTGGACAGTCCTGAGGAACGTACGAAATTTGAAACTTGTGAGATTTACTTTTTATTTCCACTTAGCACACTGTAGAATATAAGATAACTTGTGAGTTCCAAGAGTTGAATTCCAAATAGTATAAAATGGAAAGCTAGTGATCCGGAGTTAAAGAGGGATTTAAGATTCAGCCTTGTGTTAGAAGCAAGTTAGGCGTTTATAACTAAGCAAGTTTAGTAACTTATAATCAGTTACTAAAGAGACAACGTGTTAAGACTATCAAGGTGTGTTTTCTTGTACTGCAAACTGTACCGTCCTAGTTTCACCCATGCTGATGACCGACAGTTTGTGAAATTAACGATTGTCATTAAAACACTGACCTTCGTCTTCATACTTTTGGCCACCACTCTTACATTCCTTACATTTTAGATGAATGCAATATTATTGTATTGATGTTATGATAGATATTCTGTCTTGATTATTTTTTCCCCTCTCACATTTAATGTTTAGGATTGCACAACAACATGTATGCACTGTACATGACTATGTAAATGTCTCTTCAGGGGAGTGCAAATAATACCTGAGGGAGTGTACACAGCTGAACAGCTAGAGTACATTTAGCTAGGCGACTTGCTAATTCATGAAAGTGGGTCAACAGGACAGGCGTTATGAAGTTTCATATTGCACATCGCATGTTTGTTCATTGAAAGAGAGGAATATCATTTGGTGCGTCAGTGCAACATTAAGATGGGAGTTCAAAACAAATGCAAAGTTTTAAATATAATCATAAAAGTGGAATGCAATAGCACGGGACTTGAAAAGTGCAAACATTTCTGAAGCACGAATCCGAGTCACGCGCGCGCTGTGCGAGTTCCTCTTAATGTTCAGATCAAAGCAGCGTGTTTTAATATGAAAGGGGTGACAAAAGTGACGAGAGAAAGTCGTCGTTTTGTTCCAAACGAGGCCCGAGTTAAACAGGAAATCGCTGTAGTGGAAGTGAAGCTCAAAAACAGCTCTCCTCCTCTCCCCCTCAGCACAATCCCAACTCTCCGCGCTCTGTCCTCGCGCGCCCCGCGTGCACGGAAAAAGCATCGCTTCTCCGATATCGACGTCTCGCGCTCGTTTAAGCTGGCGTACGCTCGTGCTCGCGTTTGTTTCTTCGAGCTGGTTTACGCGCGCATGCACGCGCTAAACAAAGCCATGCAAACGCAATCTCTCGGTGTCGCGAAACGTTGAAAATATGTGTAGCACCGGGGAAATGAGGAGAGAGAGAGAGAAAGGGAGAGAGACATGCATGCACGGACTCTTACCGAACAACACGTCGAGCTCGCGCCGTCGTTGCCGACCGCTCCGAGTCTGTCCTTCGATTAGCGATACTTTGCGCACGCTACTGAGCATGTGCGAGCTAGTGGGGGAAGTCCGACCACTACTTTGACGCAAAATGAGCAGGAAAAAAAAATTGTATATCGTTCGGTCGACTGTTCATATTCATGCATTGTGTTCATGCATCATGATTGCACCGTGTTACATACGCACTCTTACTAGTGTTGTAGTTTGCAAACACTAACAATTAATAATCACTTGTAGAATTATAACGCTTTTGCATGAACATCTCGGCTCTGATTGGTCAGAAAGTGTTGATTAATTTTCCGAATCAGTTTCCATGACCGCAAGCTTTCTATAGCAACAAATAATTCACAGAAAACTAACCCAAAGCTAAAAATCAACTGATCAGAAATGTGCTGTTTAACAAAGAAACATGATGGTCGACATGATATTTAACTTGTACGGAAGGAATCTCCAGTGTCGGTGCTTTTTAATGATCAACAATGCAGCGTTCAACTCAAGGTTGCATTCAGTTAAAACTTGTAATTTCTTAAATAATCAACCATCCAATAAAATCATAAGTAAACATAGAAGTAGCACTTCCAAACTTTAAATGAGTTAAACTGTGCTGCCATGCTGCGTTTTCCATGCACAAATGCGTTTTTTAATCATATAGGCAGTATTGCAATTTGCATGTTGCATAAAAAACATATTATATACTTAGCAAAGCTATATGGGATACTCTTATGTTACACTTAAGCAATATCAAACAAAAGGAAGTGCAGTTGTACTGAATATCAGCATGGCTGAGATGAGGCTGTAAAGTATATTGGATACAGCAGCACAATCTCAAGCATGATATTGCTTTTATAGTTCCACAAAAACTATTTATTATCAACAGATGGTTTGTTTGTTTATTTAACCAGTTATTTTGATCAACTAATATATATCCTTCCATGACTGGTGGAACTAGTTAGTTAGTTCTTACCGGTACTATGTGGCCAAAAGTGAGGAGAATAAACCATGAAGGTGGTGGGGAGTCTTGTGAATATCATGTTTCTCTTTATATTTCCATGTTAGAATATCAGCTACATTAACTTCTGTTCTGGGGTTAAATCCCAAATAGCGCTAAATGGAAAGCTAGTTCACCAGGGTTTACAATTCCTTGTTCCATGCACCAAGTAGTGCCCTTGACTAGAGGTTAGAGAAATAGTTGGGATTCAGCCTTGTTTTAGAAGCTAGTTAGCTAGTTAAACAGTTCAGAATGACTTGAAATTGTTAAGGAGACTAAATGTTGTTTAACGTGACATTATCAGATGTGATTTTATTACTTAAAGTGCTTCTGTGACTGAATGTGGGTTTTGGCAGGCAGCTGCTCTCCCCTCTTTCAAGTACCGTGGACCGTACTAACCTATCTGTAATTAACCATTATTAGAACACGTGACATGAAGTGATGCATACAGTATAGTTAAAATTCCCAGCTGTTATCATCAATTATTACCATTTGTGCAATGCCTCTCGACAATTCAGATTACTCAAGCAGAACTAACTGTTAAAAAATTTACTTTAATCTTTTGTTTCACTTCCAAAACAATGTATCTTCTTTGCCTCGTGCTGCTACTATGACTAGCACTGGTGTTGTTGAGTTTGGCAGCCATGATGCAATTCACAGTAATATTTGTGGGGGGGGGAAACGTATGGACCCAGAAACATATATGCGGTCAAGCTTTTTCCTAACAGACATATGCAGCACATGACTGCATGTAAGAATTTACTTTAGTAGATCAGTTAACATACATATTTACTTCAATCTGTAATACTGATCATGCAGTGCTGGTTGGACAATTGAATAGGTAAATATACAGTAGTGTGCAACAGTTTGCCCCCGTCCTCATTTCTTAATGTTTTGCATCCAAACAGCCAGACTTTCTTGTATTTGTAATGTAGTCTAATGAACAGTTATCCAGGCATCCTGAAGGATTGTATTTGCACTAATTTTTGACAGTTTCTGTCTCTCCTTTTCAGTCTGGTACCTGTACCTGAGCAGTTTCAGTGGAATGGGTGAACTATGAATCATTCAAGCATTAAAAAAAAACCATGACAACTTAAGGTATGAACTAGTGAAAGGTGCAGATTATGACAGATGATCAGGCCAGTGATTATTATACTGGTGATGCTGAATGCTGAGTGGTTGGAACAGACGAGAGGGGAAATAAGGTTGCTGCTGAGGTTGTTACATAAACAATAATTTTTTAAATTGTATCTTTATGCACTTTAATGCCTGACATAGTAAAACATTTGTTCAGAATTCCTTTAACCTACATAATTTATTTTAATATAATGAAATGACAGGACTATACATCACTCATCACAGTTACTGTAGGTTTACTGGCTAAGTTTGTTGCTAGTGAAAGACAAACATGTAGGTGTCATTGTTGTTTTACTACTCTGCATGCTGAACATGCCCCAAGGAGGAAAATTATCTAATTTATAAAAAGCAAGTCAAACACAGCATAGGGTTTTCCCTGAAGAGACAAGTCTTTAGGGCAGAAGAGTTTAATCATTTCTGTGTAATATGAGGCTGATTAGGGAAGAACAGTTTACAGTTGCTACGACATGCAATTACAAGACATAACCTGTTATGTGGATTTTTCACAACATAATATGCAACTATAAATAGATAAAAAGCACATGTTACTCACTAATCTGTTTATCGAAATTTATGACAATTAAATGTATTAAATTATCATGGGATAAGAGACCTCAATATTGTGAGACCTCAATATTGGACTGCTATTGAGAGTCATAATTGTAACACTGATTCAAAATGTACCATATCACATCACTCCATAGTAGATTATTTCCTATAATAGGTCAACATTGGTAAGTATCTTTGGCCAGTCAGATTTAAGAATTCAGCCATACGTCATTGTAAGACAAACCTAACCATGATAGATTAGGCTAAACATTTTTTCTGTACATGTGTTTCTTTACATTAAATAATTAACTAAAATCCACTATTTGTGGTAAAAAACAAACAAACAAATAAATCTAACGGTCCCAAACTGGTGATTTTATGAAATACACTCACTCATCGTCTATACCGCTTTATTTTGTTTACAGGGTCGCAGGGGGGCCTGGAGCCTATCCCAGGAGACTTATTGCATGAACGGGGTGCAATGCATCGCAGGCCACACACTGATTCACATTCTACAGGCAATTTGGGAACGCCAATTAGCCTATTCTGCATGTCTTTGGACAGTGTGCAGAAACCGTAGTACCAAGAGGAAATCCACCAAACACTGGGAGAACATGCACATAGAAAAACAAATTGTGTAATACACAATCAGTATTGAATAAGTGGGATGCAGCATAAACCTCACTAATATTTTATTTCATCAGACATTTTCTGCAAATCATGTGTTCATGCATTGTTAAATCTGTTTCATTTGTTTAAAACTATTAATCAGAGTTCAAATATTTCTCAGAGTTGCTGCAAACATTTGTTTTGCTTTTTCAAATTCAGTCCATGGAGGCCTTGGAGATGAGGTTGCCTTACACAGGACTCACTCCTGGAGTTTGACCCTCTTGTTGTGTTTGACTCCGACATTTTGCTTTCGTTCCTGATCCGCAGCTTTCTGGATTAGAGCTCTATTTTTGGAAATTGACAGCCGCATGTAATCGCGTCATTACGGTAACAGGGCGAACGGAGCGCTTTCGCGACTTTTACGCTAGTTACGATAGATGCTTTTTTTGAGGGGGAAATCTATGAATAATTAATGAATGCGTGTGCAGTTATCCAATCACAGAGCAGGAAATGACTGAGACTCGGTGTCGCTGTAATGGCGGACCTTCACCATGGAAACAACAGAAAGACACCAAGAGTCGCTAATGGCACCTTAGCACATTTTCATAAACACTGCTCAAATATAGCTATTTAGTTAGTTCAAAACGTCAAAACGAAAACTATTTACATGTACTAACTCTAATAAGTTATAGAAAAATAGAAAAAATGTACGTGCCTAATAATAAATTGGACCAAAAATAAAAATTAAGATGCAAATGTTATCTATCTATCTATCCCAGTAGGATTAGGATACAAGCATGTTATTTTATTCAGTACAATAAAAACATAGTGAATATATTGCCAGTAGTTCACAGTAATATAAAAAAATCCAACAGTATACATTTATGGCGGCGGCACAGTGGCTTAGTGGTTGGCACTGTGGCCTCACATGTCGAGGGTTCGATTCCCACCTTGGGTCCATGTGCATGGAGTTTGCATCGGCTAATTGATGTTCCCAAATTGCCCATAGTGTGTGAATGAGCATGTAAGTATGTGTGTGTGTGCCCTGCGATGGATTGGCACCCTGTCTAGGGAGTACCCAGCCTCGTGCCCGAAGTCTTCTGGGATAGGCTCGACAGGTGACCGGTATAGACAATGAGTGAGTGAGAGACATTTATCACATTGGTACATGTAAAGTTTCATAGTTAAATAAATTATTATGCTCATATATAGCAACTTGAAATCTTAATCCTACGTCGACTCGCACCTCCAGGATTGTGGGTTCTCCACATGCTTGGTGAGTTTCCTTGGTGTATTCTGGGTTTTCTCCACTGAGTCCAAAGGCATGCATTGTAGGCTGATTGGTGTTTCCAAATTGCCCATGTGCTTGTCTTATGAGTTCTCTGGGATAGGCTCCAGGCCCCATGACCCTACACAGGATAAATGGATTAAAAAAAGATCTCATAGGCATATGTACCAATTCAGGAGATTTTTTTCCTTTCAAATATTTTAGAAGAATAATTTTGAATAAAAATAAAATTGCTAATACAGTATTTTCCATTTACAAAATGTATGTCTAAACATACAAGCAACATCACAAGCATTGTTTAAGAAAAATGATTTATGCAATAACAAATTCTTGCAGAACCTGTTAAAGATCGAGACTCCTTAGATAAAATGCAAAATAAATATCTCCTCACCAAAACTTCACCATATCAATGATTACACAGGTGTTTTTAACGAGTTCATGTTGACAGGCCACCATACTCCAGTCCTTGTCCAAGCTACAACTACAGAAATTTATAAGCCTATAAACCTTACCAAGAATAACAGAAAATGAGTCAACACTTTCTGATTCATCCGAATTGGGAATTTAACAACATTAAAAAAATAATTTGGTTGCATCCTGGGTAGAAACCGTATCTTGATTTTTCCCCTTTCACAGGATACACGGTTTGAAAAGTGAATGATTTTTCAATCTATTCATTAAGAGCACTATCTATTAACGTCAGCACTATTGCAGAGCTGTTAAATGATTAAACATCATTTAGATATCCAACAGGAAAAGCATGGCTTGGGAGCTGTTCTTCTGTAATGTGACAGGCAAAAGCAATCAAACTCTGCCACATAATGAAGTTTATTTCAATGAATTAAATGTATCAGCCATTGCTACACAATTTTTTATTGTTTCAAACAAGAAAAGCACCAATAATTGTTTTTAATAAGTATGCCTAGAATAAAAAATGATAAAACATTATCATGATGACTGATTACGTGATATCTATGGACACACAGAACAACTTTATATAGCTTATATAGAGCACTCGTAACACTTCACATAACTCCTAATATATCTTTATTATAGTGTCATCATCTAACACTCATATTAACAGTATTAAGATATTAATTAATCATATATTTTATTGAAACATGCTTTATTTTTTTTTTCTAAGAATTTTTAGAATAAACATCAGATGGTACAAAAGAAGGTCCTGGCTGGCTATCTGTCTTTGCTGGAGCGTAGGTCTGTGGAATGTGGGTCGTGTTGAATCGTCTGATGTAGCATAAGAGCCAGGAGACCCGCGCGATTCGTCATCGCTATCCGGACGTTGCGCTCCTGTTCAAACAACTCATCCAACTTGTACCACTGGAACGCACAGACAGAAAGGAAGGAAAGAGAGAGAGTTCAAAACACACTAATTTGTAAATAGACAGAAAGACTATTATAGATTTACAGCACTATGGATTATGCAAAACAAAGATACAACTAACCACTCGCACTCTCTCCAGGTCCACCTCGGCCCGACGCAGTTTCTCCCAGCAGTAGTGTTTGTTGCACTTGCGCTTTGACACTCGGCAGTACTCGCCCGTGGGCTCGAAGACGTCACGCACCAAAGGACATCCGCACACCTCATCTGCTGGAACCTACAAACAGCAATTCCACAATTAGACTGGATTAATACGACCGAGTTATAACTGGTGTTAGAACCTTTTTTAATAGCCTAAATGTTTTAGCTAATAAGTTTGGATGATTCACTTATAGAGTGTATGAAATCCCACCTTCGGGTCACGGGAATGCTCAGGACAGAGAACCTGAAGCCTTTTACAGTACGTTTTGCTTTGAGGATTGTAAACATCACAGAACAGCCTTGTTGCACTAGGGGGGGAAAAAAAAGAACAACAATGATCAAACAGTTTCATTAAATTTTACATTAAGTTTGTTTTAATTTTACGGATGCTCCCAAGGGTAGGGCCCGATATTACCAAGATATCATGAGTTAAAAAAATGCTTAACGAACATTGACATGAGACAGTGTCATACTGCATACACAAACCTGGGATAAGATCAAAACAAAATATGAAATTCAAAGTGCAGTATCTGTTGAATGCATATTAATTTTGAACCATCATAATGTTGAAAATTTTAAGTCGAACCATTACGAGCTGTGGACAACCTGTATTTGGTGTAAGCTTTTTTTTAATACTAAGGACGTTCAAGTCAAACCAGGACTTTTGATTGTGCAGAATAACAGAACACAGTTAAGATAATAAAAACAACCTTTATTTTCTCTATATAATCCCCTGCTACACTAATGCACTTATCCCGAGGTATCACTAGTGCTTGGATACCATCAAGTTAGAAAGTTTTCTCAGTACGAGTGTTTCAGACGTGAAGTATAGACAGCGCCGTGGTCGGACTGGCTGCTTGACGTCTGAAACCCTGGGTCATGACTGTACGGGGGAACTTAAACACCTCTCGCATTTGCGAAATTAACTATATTTTGGTGTAAAAGAAAACTAGGTTGGAAATAGTATATTCCTTCAATACAAAGCTAATAATAATAATAATTGTGGTGAGAGTACGCTGTGCGCGTTTGGCTAACTACTTACCCCTCTATGCGTGTGGGATACATAGAGCCGAATGATGTCTGACTCTCGTACTGTTATAAGACAAGAAGAATACGTTTTTAATATTGTGTCAATATTTTAATGATATTCACAGAATTATACTTCATTATACATTACAACAACAATCATTAATAATGATGAAAACAATTCAACCCACCTTGGAATAACATCTCTCCATGTGACGCAGCGCCACCTTGGGGTTGACCGGGTGACTGCAGGAGACGCAGAAAATCTGAAGGTCTGTATCGTCATCTCCTTCGTTTACCTGTAGGGGGCGAGAGCTGGATCTCAGAGCAGCTGAGAGATACTGATGGATCATAGACACATCAGCAGGACACACTGACACGTTTAAAAGTTCGATGCAGTACCAGAGAACAAAAGAATTTATTGACTATATACAACATGTCGCCGTATAACAGGTTTGTTGCCTTTTAAAGACGAGATGTACGAGTCAATGTGAGCCTGTGGTAACCATAGCGATGCCATCTTACCTCTTCGTCATGTTGCACGATCTGCTGCTTTGCTTTAGCGATGATGCCCTCCAGCTCATGGAAACGTTTCTCCATGTCCGTGAGCCGTGTCCGGGCTAACTGCTGCTCGCGCCGGATTCGCTCCAGAAGCTTCCTTCCCTGCTCCTCGGCGATGCAGGGGCTCTGCTGCCACTGCTGGATACGCTGAGGGAGGATCTCATAGATCCGGCTGATGGAGTGAGAAGGGAAGGGGAAAAAAAGTATAAGAAGACATATTTATAATTAGATTTTCAAACCCACAGCACACAAGAGAGACGCAGCACTCGAGAGATGCCTTACTTGGCGGCGAGCTTCATGCCGCAGTCATCAGAGCAGTACTTGGAGTTGGGACGCGCCGCTTCAACGCAGCTTGGCCCGAGGCACTGTCTGACGTCTCCGCTGTCTCGAGCTTCTGTCCTCTCGCTGTGCCTCACCTTGTCCCTGTGTTTCTGCTTCGGTTTGTGTTTACGAGGCTTGGTCTCCTCTTTCTGACAAAACATACAAGGGAAAATTATCAACAAATAAAAAAAGGGAGAAGTAAAGCAACATTCGGCCCATACAACATAAAACTGATTGTTTTTCATTCTTGAACCTGATTTTTGATTTTCCATAAACGCAGCTCTAACAGTAGTGCCACATACAAGGCTTATGTTAATAACTCTTTTCTAATACGTATTATCTTTTCTATATTAACACCTTACAAGGTGTTCGTTTTGTATGAGCAGACTATAACTGGTAACTTGGAGATGGTCAACGGGTTTTAACTATATAGAGATTCAAAAATATAATGAGTTGTTCATTAATAAATAAAGAATTTTCAGCACAGTGTTGTTGTGGAATAAATTGCTTACGAGACATGCAAGAGTTCAAGCTAAAAATAATCTGATGAGCGTTAACGTAATCAGTGATGATATTATTTCAGGTAGAAGCCCACGTACACGGCTGCCTGTATTTCTGTACGGCAGAACTCAAAGACAAAGAAATATTATTTTGTAAGGTTGGGTATCTTACGCCTTGTTTACACTAAGTTGTACTTCTTTCATCATCAGACAAATACACTCCCTGTTCGATAATCGGAGTTTTGTCTTAAAACGACTCCAGGGTGTTAAAATTCGCTTATCACTTCAGCATTGATAGTATTAAGGTTTGTCTTTTTAAATTAATATCTATTGGTGCAAGTGTTTGTTTACATTGAGCAAGTAGCTTATTTTAAAGTAACTTATTAAATCTGGGACATAACTGCTCATAACATCAAACATTTTGATTTCACCTATGGTGCAGGTTAAACGTCCGGCAGATATCTGCAAATTACTGCAAAAGAATTTCATTAAATTCTGTCCAGCGGTTGATTTAAGACGCGCTGACAGTTTGAAGCATGCGCAGTATGTTGTCAAAACTTGCAATTTATAACCTGGCACATAACTGCTTATAACTTTCCTTATATTCGACATTTTGATTTCATTTATGACGCAGGTTTTAATTTCAGGCAAATGCCTAAACAAAATACAAAATCTGGCTGAACAGACATACAGACAGAAACTTTCTGAAACTTCTCCTCCAATGCATGAGACGTAAAGATATCATTGAAAGAGCGAGTTCTGACCGACGTAGGGACAAAACCTTTCTTTTATCTATATTTTAAAAAGTAGCCATTTTAGGTACATGCACACCTCAAGGAGCCTTTGCTCTGACACTGTGAGAGTGTCTGAATTAGCCATGGTTCACAGCCGGACTGAAACACCTTCGTCAGGGTAAGGAAGACGCCTAAAGAAGTGAAGTGAAGACAGAGCCCTGTATAAACAGGCCAGGAACTCACTGACAAATGAGATTAGAGTGACTAAAAGAAGGTATACTGAAAATCTGGTTTTAGCTAATGACCCTACATCAGTATGGAGAGGCCTGCAGGGCATCACACACCCCTCCCCGCTGACGCAAACAAAAGCCTGGGTGATGATCTCAACAGCTTCTACTGCAGGTTTGAGAAGAACACCATCACACCTCTCAACCACCCCACCCCAGCCCAGCCCAGATCACACCTCTGATAACCCCGCTATCACTCCACTCCAACACCCAAGCTCCCCTCACAATCTGTGAAGAGGAGATGAAACAAGACAGAAGATAATGAAAGCTCCCGGCCCAGACACATGGTGTCTCCCCCTCCTGTCTCAAAGCATGTGCCGACCAACTGGCTCCGATCTAATACATATATCTGCTAACAGATCACTCCAGCTATGCTTCAAACAATCCACAATGTTCAATCATCCCGGCCCCCCAAGAAACCCTCCATCACAGGTCTGAATGACTACAGGCCTATAGATCATTTTATAGATTTTATTTCCATTTAGAAAAATGATCAGATCGTCTCGCGTTCACGTCCAACACGGACTCTGTGTTACGGTATGCTGTATATATTATTCACTTTATTATGCTTTGTTTCGAGCACTCTGCTAGTCTCCCTGTATACTACCGACCGCACATCCAAGGACCCAGCTGTCAAACTCCTGAAATTTGCAGACAACATTAAACTCATCCAAAGCGACATGTCTGCAGATCAGCAGGAGGTGGACGTTGTGTCGTGGACGTCTGGTGCTCTGGTGCAGACAGAACAACCTGGAGCTGAACACAGCATTCACAGCATAGGGAGACAGCATTCAACACTACTCCACTTTCACAACATCCAACAAAACCTGTGTTCAAGTTCCAAGTTTTTAGGAACTACCATTTCCCACGACCAGAAATGGGAACGCAACATCAACTCCTTCCTCAAAAAGGCCCAGCAGAGAATGTACTTCCCTTCCTGCACCAAGTGAGGAAGTACGGTCTGCCTTAAGAGCTGCTGAAAAACAGTTCATCGAGTCTGTCCTGTGCACATCCATCACTGACTGCTTTGGAGCAGCCACAAAACAGGACAGGAACAGACTGCAGGGGGAAAATATATATATAATAAAATAAATAAATATATATATACTATAACATTGTGACTGTGTGTGCATGCACGCTAGGGATGCACCGATACCACTTTTTTGGAAAACGAGTACGAGTACAAGTACTTGCATTTCAGTACCCGCCGATACCGATACCGAGTACTTAATAAAAACATGATTTAAATTTACAGAAACAGACGCGGAATTGTTTCGCATGT
>JAQMYK010000039.1:4253208-4290153 GCA_030014345.1 Clarias buthupogon | reverse complement strand
GTCCAGGGTGTACCCCGCCTAGTGCCCGAAGTCTCCTGGGATAGGCTCCAGGTTCCCCGTGACCCTGAACACAGGATAAAGCGGTATAGAAGATGAATGAATGTCCTTGAATGACTGTGGGAAGAATCGAACCCAGACATTGGAGTTGTGAGGTCACAGTGCTACTACAGAGAGGAAGCAAATTGGTATCATAATAATTTGAATATTATAAGCCTTTGAAAAACACATTTTGAAACTTTATCACTGTTAAATAGTTCGGTAATTTATTAACCAGAAATATTTGACTTTGAAAAGCAATATCTTTGAATTTATGTGCACTGAATTACACATCCATACTGCATGAATTATTTCGTGATTTTAGTTTCAGGGTTTTCATCATCTGCTTTTTTTCACTAGTGTGTCATTATTTTATTTTCATTCCAATTAAATTTTAAACGACATATTAAATGATTTTAACCTAAACCGGCTTCACTTATTCTATAAAATCAAAACACCGACCACTACCACTAATAATAATAATAATTAACAAGAAGGAGAAAAGTTGCTTTCTCATAGGCAAGTCCATCCCTGTGTGACTGAAAGTGGCTGAAAAACTATAAAAAAAACAAAGACCTTGAAATCGAGAACAAACAAATGTGGGAAATAAAAGCCATGACAATACCAGCGCTGACTGGATCACTGGGACCTGTAAAGAAAGGGATGTGGAACGACACCGACCAGACCCGGGTAACATCAAAATACAAGAACTTAAGATGATTACAGTACTTGCAACATCTCATATTTTAAGTAAGGCACTTTCCATCAATTAGACTTCTACCTCATGATGTGGTGGTATTGCAGGAAGTTGAAAGAAATAATAATTATTATAATAATAACAACAATAGTTTATGTGTACAAAACTTGGTTCATGGTTAATACACTAGTATTTTAATACACATACTCTAGTATTTTAAAACACATACTTTTTATATTTTATCGGACCACCTTTTGATTTGATTACGTTCATGCATCCTTATGATTGCATAAGCTTATGCAATGTCACAAAATCTATTTCTCTCCATGATCATCTATTGATGAAGGGAGAGACGGACCGCTGTGTAAAGTCTTCTTCTGCTCATCGCGAAGATTCTATGTGTAAAAATGACATCCCTGAGCCACTCTTTCACAATCTGAGCCTGATTAATCCTGACATCTTGGAATATGTCCCTGCTATCATTATTAGAAAAAATTGTCATTCAGTACATTCAGGTCTTCAGCTGACTTAATTTTATTGCCACATAACGTTGCTGAGCGTAGACCTGAGCAAGTGAAGCGACCCCGGTCTCCACAGGTTTAGTCCCAGTACCTTGAGTTCTCTTGGCATTGCGCGTGTGAAAATGTTCTAACTTTCACTATTAAACATAGTTTGATTTCATTAATCGTTTAAATGACCTCCGATCACGAACAGTCACGATGTTTTTCCAACCACATTTCTTCCTCGAAGATATGGGTTCACCACTATCCTTCCAGTTTTTAATAATGCATTAATTATTTCTTCAGTTTAAGCAATCTCTTTAGTTGTTTTCTTTGCTTGATGCAGGACAATAATTTGACTTTTCTGAAAGAGATCTTTTTTTCCCCCAATTTTTCCAAAATTTCTCCCCTAATTTAGTCATGTCCAATTCCTCCCGGTCGCTAGAGGCTGCCACATTAAGCTTTTACATGCACCGTTGGGGGCGGAGTAACACACTCGGAGGAACAGCGCTATCCACTCCCTTCGCCTGCGCGAGCTCACAGACGCCCCTGTTTGGCTTGTAGAGCCGTGATTAATGTGGGAGCACTGAGTACCTCTCATCCCTCCCCCCTGAGAGAGCTTGGCCAATCAGCTCTCTCTAGACCTCCGGCTGTGAGAGGTTACAGCATCACCCGGGGTTCGAACCAGCAATCTCCGGATGATAGGGCGAGCGCTTTACCACTGCGTCACTCGGAGGAGAGTAACATCTTTGTCATGACCACTGGATATCTCTTCTGACACGCTTGTTTAAGAAATGAGAAGCTACTCATTTCGTCAGTTAGAGTTAAATAACTTGTCGCCAGCTGAAACATATTAATCACTGCAGTAGTTATATAACTGGAAGGCTCTTAACTATTTGCACCCTATCCAGGAGGCGACTGCAGTGTCGCAATAAAAAAAAAAAGACTTAATTTCTAACTGTCAGTCTGCACTATATAAAAAAACGTAATAAAACATTTAACTTAATGAACTCAACATGCTTCAGTCGTTTTTAAAGGACAGTTTAATCTGTTATTTAAGGACATTAAGCTGAAGACAAGGTCTGGTCTCTATAAAATTTAGCTGCAACATCAAATAAAACATCTCTCTCTCTTGTAGCATTGCCAAATCATAGTTTTGTTTTTTTCAGTTTTGACAAATTGCAGGCATAAATAAAAACTAAACACTCTGTTCTAAATAATGAAACACACATGCACATCAGTTCCAAACATCTCCTAATGATGTTGGCACAATAAAGCAACTCATTACAGCAGGAACCTGTGAAATGTTTTTCTTCTTTTTTTTGTTCCCCGAACAGCTGCTCTCGTTCACAGCCGTCACTTTGACTCAGGAAAATATTCAAATAGCACATAACACCAAGAGCTGATTTACAAATGAAAATCTGACATTTAAACCAAACATACTGAAACGTTCAGGCTTTAACAAAGCATTCGTTAGCATGAAGGATGTCTAGTTATAGTCATCCTTCATTACAAAAAACAAAACATATAAAGAAAATATTCCTTTCATACTGGAACTAATCAAAAACTATCCCAGAAGATGATTTCTTATCATCATGAAGGTTTTATTCCACTCTTCCTCTTGTCTTCTTAGAGATCTTTATTTTAGACATTCCTTAAGTGCAGCAACAATTTCCTCCAAAATGCTATTTCTGTTCTCTTTTGTAACCTGTGAGATAAGACAACAAAAAAAAGCAAAAATCCAGAATTATTAATCAAGTTAATGGAAATTAATTTATTCATAAAAAAAGATTAAGAAAAGATATTATAAGTAAACAGGGTATTCATCAAAGCTTTAAAGTAATTATATTACTAGTAATTTTAGTGTAAATATAGTAATAGTAATATATACCCATCTTATTCTTATTATTATTGTCAGTGCAGAATATTTTTTTTTTCAGAACAGTGAAATCAACACTTTGGCAACACGGAATTACCATAAAGACCTTGACGTCCTTCCTCGCTCGGATCTCCTCCACTAACCCCAGGGGTTTTCCTTTAGGAAGGGGGATCGTTCCCAGGATGGTGTAGTCCTTGCTGTCCAGAGTCTGTCTCACCGCTCGGATAAAAGCCTGACTGAAGAGCTCCATCTTCCCAATCTCATCTATAACGAACACCTTCCTGCTTCCATCGCTCGCCTGTGAGGAACAACGCAGGTAGGACTTGCAAATCAACCAAGTGAAATTGAGAACACTGGCAGTGGAGATTTATTTAGCTGTCTGCAAGTGTGTGTGTGTGTGTCAGTAAATCAGTTCTTTCCTTCAAGACAAAGCAGAATACCATGGTGTGGGTTTCTATTACCAGGCGACCCACACTGTAGTGCTGTACTCATGCTAAAGTGTGATTTATACTTCATATGAAGGTGTATTTGAAACAGGGTAGGAAAAAGTATATATATATATATATATATATATTAAGTGAATGTTTACTTACATTTCGAAAAAGTGGCAGTGCGAGACTCTCAAACGAGGACAGATCAACCACATACTGACCCACAGTATATTCACGTCTGCCAGATGGGGCTGTAGCTCTAACGTCAAAGAGGGACAAAGCTAATTAGGACGTACACAGTACTATACAGGTCTAACACCAGGCTACACAAGTGGATCATTTACAGGGGTCCCAAAAGTCTTCATACATAGTGGAAATAGTTTATATATAATCATATCCGAGGGCTGTTCAAGTCAAACCAGGACTTTGAAACTGAAATTTCTGGTGAATGAAGACGTAAAAGCAAGTGACATTTACAGAAGCCTCCAAGCACAGTACGGTGATGAGATTCTAAGCCGTTTTTAAAAAGGTCACATGTCTGTGAATGATGATCCCAGCTGAGGTGGCCTTGAGCCCATTGCAGTCTTGCAGAAGAGACACATCTGTCTGTGGGAACTGTACACACAATCATTCGCAAATCACCACTTGCACATTGCAGGAACTCGGCTGGGAGTTATCACAAATGCCTTGTACAGTCCTGACCTCTCTCCAATCATTTCCACATGTGTGGGCCATTAAAATCATTAAAAGGCCAATATTTGAGACACTGTGTTCTGTCATTCTGCACAATCAAAAGTCCCAGTTTGACTTGAACACACCCTAGGATAATTAAGAGCCTTTAAGATTGCCTTAAAATCATTCTCATGGCTGAAGAGGGAAGCTGACAAAAGTGTTAATTTCTCCTGTATACAGTATGGAGACTATATACTGTTTGGGGACACCCTGTAGAAGGTGAAATATACTAGATACCCGATCCTGGCCAGGATTCCTCTCTGTCCGTTTACAGTGACTACATCAAATCCCACTCTCCTTCCGCTTTCCCGGACCTCCTCTGTGCAGAAGCCGTGGACACTGACACCAGTTGAGCTTATCGCCTCCCAAACCTTCTGGACTAGTGTAGTTTTCCCCACTCCTGATAAGGAAAACCAGAACAAAACCATGTCATTTATAAAAACCTGTCATTCTGTAAGGTCTTATTAAAAAGCTCAAGAGCAAAGATTCACTATGAGTCTGAGAGTAAAAAGCAAAACATCGTCAATCGCCAACCGAGAAAAAGTTCAAAAGTCAACCATGGGCTGGAAAATTCATCACTGCTTACAGTTTTCTGGGATTCTTAAGGGCCAGTATTGGAACATTATCAGGAAAATTGTTCAACAATCCACAGTGCTTGTTACAGTGAGACCAGCCCTATGAGGACAAAGATTCACTTCTGATCAAGAAGTGAAGAGAGCCTTCAGGCTCGCAGCTCAGCCTAAAACATTTTTTAATGAGGGAATATGAAAGCTTGTTGACAGATGGACAATGTGTAATGAAAAATAAGGAGATTATGCTAAAAAATGACGCATTTGACTTTTCTAAAAGTTCATTAAAATAAATTCTACAGCCATGTAGAGTGCAGATAATGTAAAAGGTTACAGGATGAGTCATGAAAACATTTAAATTGATGTCTTAGAAGTGACAAATGATTACATTTAATATGGATATACTGCCATACCAATGTCCATACCACTAGAGGGCGCTCTAAAACATCAGTTTTCAACTTTTAAAAATGCTGCTGGATGCATTTTAAGGTGAACAGCATAATTTCTTCATCATTAGTAAGCATGACAAGTGTTGTAAACGTATAATATAGATATTGCATGCTTGCTAACATTTAATTTAAGTGTAAAATAACTACTGTATTCATTCCATAACAACATTAAAAATAACCTGACAGCCATTTAACATTTACTAAGTAACATGTTTAAAATGATTTCTAAACAAATGCAAACTACAGAGTCGTAAAAAATAATCTGATTAGCAAACTACCTGGAGAACCTGTCAGAAAAACGTGTTTAATCATAATAAGGTAAGTTAGTTTAAGCTGTAGACGCAAACCACACCAGACATTTTCTCATGCTGGAGACTCAGGAGATCAACTTCCGGTGTAGTCATTACCGCGCATGCGCAGATTACAGTTAATAATACTAGTATCATTCCACTAAAAAAAAAAAAACAATAATGATAAACAATTGACAAACTAATGACAAAAAACCCCCACACAAAATAAAAGTTAAAGCCTAAATATTTTTGGGTAGACCAAAATGTATTATAGAAATATATGATAATATACAAATATATTTTTAAATAAATTTCAAGACGCTAAGTGCAAGAGACTATTTTCCAGAAATAAACACTACACAAATATTTTACAGCATCTAATTCCAATGCTAGTCCTTAACTAGTCCGTAATCCAGTAGCATGCCTGTTACCTAGCAACCAATGGCGCATGCGCAGCTGTTAAGCACAAGTTATTATGTCCGGCTTTGTAATTAGTTTTCTTAATAAAATTAATAAAAAATAATGTCGTTAAAATTATATTATTATAACATAGTTATATCAAAGGGAAAAATGTCTCAGTACCGCTTTCTGAAATGACACAAGAACTATTATTAACTTATTATTTTGGAGTTTGTGTTTTATTAAATGGATGTGGATTCAGCTGCAGAGGAAGGAAGAGCGCGCGCACGTTACAGCTGGCCGTGGGTTGCCAGATCCTGTGAATTTTTATTTCATAATTTATATAAGCGTAGATTTGTGCATGAGGAGAGAAGCAAATGCACAAAAGCACTTTTCCATCTAACTTTTGAAATAATGCTTCATTATATTAGAACAAATTACAGTGCTGTGAAAAAGTTTATTTCTTTATTTCTTGCATATTCATCACACT
Organism: Clarias buthupogon; assembly: GCA_030014345.1. NCBI lineage: Eukaryota > Metazoa > Chordata > Actinopteri > Siluriformes > Clariidae > Clarias > Clarias buthupogon. The sequence continues at coordinate 4,283,681 of JAQMYK010000039.1, read as the reverse complement.
TATATGATTCAAATCATCAAACTAATTTTAATATTAAATAAAGATCATTGTTTCGTCGTCTATACCACTTTATCCTGTATACGGGGTCGCGGGTGGCCTGAAGCCTATCCCAGGAGAATTAACACATGAGGTAGGGATGGCAATCCATCGCAGGGCACACACATGCACACACGCATGTGTGTGCCTAACCCTATGAGAAAAAGTTATACACCCCTCCCCTATACTAAATAACGAATGAACTGTGCTTTTTGGAAAGCTGAGTTAAATTTCCCTTGCCAAACCAGGTTCTGGTCACTGCCAGACCAGTTGAATCAAGAAATCACTTAAATAGACCCTGTCTAACAAAGTCAAGCATGATAAAAGACCTATAAAAGCAACACCATCTAACAAAACTTAAAATCAGTTCTTGGTGTCAGATTCTGTAAAAATAAGAATACTTCCGACTCACCTTAGAAAAATGTAATTAAGAATATAGTCTGTTCCACAAAGAATGCTTCTGAGATACTGCAGTTGGGGTACTATCCTTGCAACGAGAGGTAGTCCTTTTATGGACTTTTTATGCAAGCAGTTACAACTTAAGCAAAATAAAGATATATATATATATATAAAAAAGTTAGACATAGATTTACATTTAGGCATACGCCCTTATCCAGAGCATCTTACATTTTTATCTTACTATACATCTAAGCAGTTGAGGATTAAGGGCCTTGCTCAAGGCTTGGTGGTAGTGGGGTTTGAACCTGGAACCTTCCGAACTGTAGTTCAAGGCCTTAACCACTGAGATGCCCCTGACCCAACAGCTCATGACTAAGCAACATGAGATGAATACAAACAAATGAATGCAAGGACCCATATATACAAAAAAACAGAGCTTCTAATATACGGCTTCTAATATAGCTCAAGGTTTTAAGCTTTGCTTCATCACCAAAGGTCATCCCAGACTTTACAGAGTTGTAGTTTGCTGCTGTCTCCAATAGTTACAACCATAAATAGAGATTAACACAGAAATAGCATGCACTAAGACCTAGACATCTCGCACATTCTTTAGAATTGTGGGCAACCACCAGCCAGACATCTGGAGAGTACTAGCTATGTCACTGGTTTCCTGTATGCACTTGCAGATATTCAGCAGATATTTTTCCCTCTGCAGGTGCTGCTCCAGCTCGAGGATGAGACTGCAGTTCCCGAGCACCCTATGCAAACATCGTACTAGTTTACTAGAGTCCTTCCCTCCTTCTCCTGCACAGTCAAAGTGAGGCAATACATATGACAATTCAAGACATTAACCTGGCCCACAATGTGGACAATTACACCCTGTATAGCTGTTAAAGTTCCCTTTCCAAATTTTCACAGCCTGGAGATAAATCTGCAATTTCTGTAGAGGTGACTTAAGGAGTCGGATTGCCAGATCGATGCTCGATTGTCATTCACACACTATGGGCAATTTGGGAACATCAATTAGCCTCACCTGCATGTCTTTGGACTGTGGGAGGAAACAGGAATACCCGGAGGAAACCCACCATGCATGGGGAGAACATGCAAATCCATGCACACAGACCCTGGAGGTGCAAGGTGACAATGCTAACCACTATGCCAATGTGCCGCCATAGGATATCTACCCATGATATTTTCTAACAAGTTCAGCAGATTCTATTTCGCAAAAATACCCAAATTAGTAGCCACAGCAACCCTACCATGAACAAAGCATGTAAATGAATGGATGTGGAATTGATCAAGAAACCCAACACATCCTGTGCTCTTATGTTAAAGAATGCAGCCTTTCCTTGGTCTGGTCAGACCACCTCTTCCTTCTAACATGAAAGTGCATAAAACTTCCTGCTCTTGAGATGGGCTCTTAGTCCTGGTGCAAAAATACACTTTATATCCATTTGCATGGAAAGATGTGAAATTTTAATAGAAATAACAAGTCCGTCTTATTTCCGTGTGTGTGTATGCGTGGCTGTATATGTTGCTTATGCTTGAAACATATGCTTGTTGTCCTGTTATAGCCTGGTTAGCTTTTTAAACCCTGTAATTATTTTCATTATTGAACGAGTCCTGTGGCAGACCATCAAGCTTGTGTTTGTGTAAACTTGGAGTAAGTGCATTGTTTTAACAATGCTTCCTGGCCATGCTCTCCCTCCCCGACACTACAATATGATGGATGAGGTGCCATAAGCTGTGCATTGCCTTTAAGGTTAAAATGTAACTTAACCCTTTATCATTTGTTTAAATTCCAAACATCCAGTAGACAGTCTGGAAGTTGAGTTTCACTGCTCATCCAAGTAGCTTCTTCAGGATGACTGAGAATCTTCACAGACATCCAGTAGGCAGGTTTGTAGTGTGATTGCACTAGAGCTTACAGTATGTATGGTTAGTAGAAAGAATATAAATGTGGTAGGTGACCAAAGTCACTAGTGCAATGTTAAACCACAAGAATATACAGTAGAAGTGTGCAAAATTATATGGCACCATATTATCTGTAGTACCACTGTTTATCATGTCTGCATTCTTATGTACGAAACCATTCACTATTTCCAAACATACCTTAAAAATCTATGAATAAATAACATTAAAAAATAATATTTGGGTGCTTGTAAAGGAAGCAACATATTTCATGACAGACCAGTTTTCAAATGAAAACAAAAGAACAAAACAAATGTAGGCTTCCCATGAAAATAGAAAGGAGCAAGTGTGATAAAGTGAAGAGCACCTCTGTTATGACTATCTGTCGTACAAACGTACAAAATCATTCACAAACATTTCCAAACATACTTTAAAAAATAATAAATAAATAATGTTACAGAAAAATATTTGCATGCCTGTAAAGAAATCAAATACAAAAAAACGGGGGGAAAAAAAACCTAATGCAGGTTCCAGGATTTTGCATGAAAAAAGTATGGAACAAGTGTTACAAAGTTACCAGGAGAACATATTCTCCAGCATGCTCAGTAAAACCTAACAGCTGATTTACTAATCTGTTTCCTAAAATACATGTGTTTCCTTTTCACACCAAATATTGACTCTGTTTATTTTATTACTCTTTAGTGCTCTGTATATAGTTATTTTATGTAGAAATATTTTCAAAAGCGTCTTTGCTTATGGCATTTTTTGTTATCAAGACTTTTGTACAGTACTGTAAGTAAAACAGCTGTTAGGTTTTACTGAGCATACTGGAGTTCTTTTGGAAACTTTTCAAGGTATGTTTGAAAATAGTGAATGATTTATGATTTTGTACATTTTGACTACAGAATATATATAGTATATAATATAATATGGTATAATATTACACAGAAACTCTCTCTCTCTCTCTCTCTCTCTCTCTCTCTATGGGAATTTTTGAGCTGTTGAAGTGTGTATTAATTTTTTGGCTCCACTGTGCATACAGTATAAATATATGAAATAAATGAAATAAACGAATTGAAATGCAGTGCAACCACAGTGATGACGAAGTGACAACAGTGCAAATAGTACTTCATTCATTCATTCATTCATTCATTCATCTTCTATATCCATCACGTATCCTGTACAGGGTCATGGAGGGGGCTGGAACCAATCCCAGTAGACTTTGGGCACGAGGCGGGGTACACCTTGGACAGGGCACTGACTAATTCATTGCAGGGCACACACATGCTCATTCACACACTTGGGAATGCCAATTAGCCTAACATGCATGAATTTGGACTGTGGGAGGAAACCAGAGCACCCGGAATAAACCGGGTATGGGAAGAACATGCAAACTCCATGCACACAGACAGGTGCGAGGCGATGGTGCTAACCCTTAAGCCACCACCGTGCAGCCTGCAAATAGTAATAACTGTGCGATACAACAATAACTTCACAGCCAATCATTTTCCAGCATTCTGATTCATCACTAATAAAGCTGACAGACGTCACTGTTATTCTCTCCTCTTGGCAGATCTTGGGTTTGTTGCCACGCCCATCTTCCCCGTCATCATGATTACTCGATGAAACTTTCACACCAATCTGGCAACGCAGAGCTCGTGCTCCCACAGAGAGCTGCACGAGCGTGTGGGAATTTGAACAATAAGGAAATTAACCGTCATTTAAACTTAACGTAAAAACCTGGGACATTTACTTCTGTAACACTGGCTCTGTGTAAAGCTGGGTAAGATAAAACGTTTAATTTTCTACATTTATTTGTCAATTGTTTATATAATTTGAACACTAAACTTGTATTTTTTTTGCTTATTATAACGTTACTACATTTAAACGTGTTTAATGTGGTTAATTCTTGTTTTTTGGTCACAGTCTCAGTAATGTCTGAATAACAAAATACAACATTTTGTCCTCTGAAAATGTTAAGTTGCTAGAGTATTTAACACAATGTGATACAAAGCAGGAAAACGTTAAAAATAAGGTTGATTAATTAGGACATTTGACTGGTCCCAACAAAACAACAACTTTTTAACATAAAAACAGCCAAAATGTTTTCTGGCTAATTATTATTACAGTTTAAGGGCTTTACAAGATTAGTAAGTAAAGTGTGTGTGTGTGTGTGTGCTTGAACTTGATATAGGTTACAAGTAGATACAGGTTTATATATATATAAGTTTTTATACAGTATATATGGTTTTATATAGGTTACAAATCTATGACATTTTGTCCTTGTTGTGAATTACAGACCCAGTTCTGAATAACTGTGTACTGTGTTATTTTAAGCTTTTGCTATAAATGATGAAAAGGATTTGAGTTTGAATAATATTTGGCAAATCATGACAAATTACTTGACTGGGTTTGTGTCTGTATGTAAAAACTCCAAAGGCATCCATGACGGATTTAGCTTATCTTTAATTTCTTACATCTAATATCGTTAATTTCAGTAAATCACAATAAATGTATGAGGGTGAGTCAAAGGTTATCCGCATTCTGGCTGTAGAATTTCTTAGAATTAACTTTTAGAAATAGAAATACTTCATTTTTTGACATAATCTCCATGCTTTTCAATACACTTTGTCCACCTGTCCATCAACAAGCCTTTCCCTCATTCCCTAATTTAAAATGTTTTAGGCTGAGCTGCGAGCCACGACTGCACCGCTGTCCTCACATCTTCATCAGAAATGAGTCTTCGTCTTTGTAGCGCTGCTTTCATGGGACCAAAAAAAAGGTGAAAGTCTGATGGAGCAAAATTAGGAGTTTAGGGATGATGCTTTAACACCTCAAAACTATTTTGCGAATGTCGACAGTGTGGGCAGAAGAGTGTGGACAAGCATCATCGTGCAAGATCACAACACCCTTGGATAGCAAGGGTAGTCTTCTGTGTTTGCATCTCACCGTAATGAGCACTGTGGATTGTTGAACCTTTTTTTCTGATAATACTGGCCTTTGAGAATGCCAGAAAACTGTAAGCATCAATTTTCCAGCTGATGATTGACTTTTGAACTTTTTCTCAGTCGGCGATGGAGGATGCTTCCGTTCCGTACCATGCTGTTTACTCTCAGACTCGTAGTGATGAATCCGTGTCTCGTCACCAGTAATGATTCTCTTTAAGAAACTTTAACCTTCCTTAGAGTATCAATTCAAACTTTGTTTGCAGATATCTAAACACTTCTATCTATGCTCTTCCGTGAATTGTTACAGCACCAGGTACACCCTCAGGCCGCAAGAAAAAAGCGAATCACTTCACGCTACTCTTATTTTGTGCAAATCACAAAAATGTGGGACATCCATTTTTGCTTGCACCATAGTTTCAAATGAACTGATGTAACAGATTTACACCAGCACAGCATTAACCTCGAACGGAAAGCACTGATAAGGGTTCGGACAACAGAAGTTTTAATATAACCGGAGAGCTATTAATTTTTTATTTACCCTAGTGCAATAATCATAATAACTAAATGTTAATTTAGTTAAAACATTTTGTATAACACGACATAAAGTTCACAAAGGACAGCAGTTTAAAAAGCTGGAGATGACATGGTTTTAATGAACTTAACATATTTTTAAATAAATTAACTTTCATCAGTACTTCTGGATTCGTACAAATTCCATAAACAAAAATATAATTTTTATATGTCTGTCATACATTTACAGTCCCCAAAAGCCTTTTTGTGTGTGTGTGTGTGTGTGTGTGTGTGTGTGTGCATGTCATATGTGTGTGTGTGTGTGTTGTATGAGTTGTATTAATCCCGTGATTCAGTGATTCATTCAGAGAAACTCTCATCATCCAGAGAAACTCTAAGCACATAGTTTCACATTTGGTAATTTGTTAGAAAGCTTCCTTGCATTTTGCATACCGCGACCTCATGCACTATATTAGTGTTGTCTATTAAATTTTCTTTATCTGATTCTCATTATATAATCAGAGTTACTGACGGACACCTCAGAAGGAGGAGACTGAAGCCATGGACGTCCAACAGCACAGCGGAAAGGATCGAACCCACAGGAACCATCTCATCCAACCCGAGAGCAGAGTGGAGGCACAGGACATCACACAGCAGCCAGGTCGGTAATGGATCTTACTGTCTTCCTTTTTGTCTTACAGCCTTAAAAATTTTTTTTCTGTAATCTTTCAGTTTGCAAAAAAAACAAACCATACATAACAAGCAAGCAATATATAAAATTCTGATTTTATTTATCACATATGCAACCATACATTGTATTATATGTAGTGAAATGTTTATATGAGTGTCTGTGACTTAATATGGAAAGAATAGAATAGAAGGATTCCTCTACAAACAAAAACATTAGAGAATACAATTAAACTGATTTTTAATAAAAAATAAAATAAAAATGTAATAATTAGATTGGAATTTACAAATTTTAAAAGTTACAGTATAAAATAGAATTAAAATATACATATATATATAAATATATAAATATATAAAGTACACAGAATTTACAGAATGTGCAAATGTAATTATTAACTGAGAGGAATAAAAATATAAAAGTATAGAATTATGGTGTGTGGGTATGACAGCGGCAATATATCAAAAGCAGGCAGGACTACTGAAAGATGTCTTAATCTTATACAGTACCTTTATTTTATTTAAAGTTTAAAATAGCACAGGTTCTTCCATCTTTCTTTAAAAAAAGGTTTGCAATAACAGAGGCTCTGAAAAATGTTTAAACGTGCAAACGTACAGAAATGTTTTCATCATGCTTTAATCAGGGATATGACCAAAAACATGTAGGTCATGCTGACAAAACTCCCACTATCCTGTATGGAGATGGGAGAACCAGCCAGAAAAAAGAAAAAAAAGCCTAATTATATCTGCAGCTGTCTCCCAATTATAGTGTGTGAGCAGATAGAAACCACCCTTCATTAAAAGGTACATGCAGTAACTGCTTGCATGTGTTTTGCCCATTAGGCATCATAAGGGCTCTCGGGCTATGAAATTCTATAATATGATTGAACGAAGAATGCCAATCTTTACATCTGGAGAAAACCAGGCATTGTTTGTCACCTGGCCAATTCCATCCCTACATGAAGCTGGGTGGTGGCAGCATAATGGCATTCATGCGCAGAAACACGCAATTACCTCTCAACGTTTGTGATACGCAATTACCTCTCAACAGAAAAATAATGATTAAAAAAAACACAGCCAAGACAACATATGAGCGGCTTTTGGACGAGAATGTGATCGAGTTGCCCGGGCTGATTACAGATTAACTCTAAAATTCTGGAGAAACTGGAAAAGAGGTACAACACTCGTCATTCAGTCTTTTAGTGCTTAAGAAGTTTAGAGAGACATGTACAGAGAAATCATGCACTAGAAAAATGGTCCAAGCTTACAAAGATTTGCAAAAATCCATTTATTGTTTTTCATTATGAGGATTTTTTGCATATTTATGAGGAAAAAATATTTAAAATTTAGAGTTCATGCTTTTTAAAAAACTTGTATGCACTTGGGCCAATTTGTCAATAGTTCCTAAATTTGAATGTTGCATAAAGGTATTCATTCCACCCAAAAAAAAACCCTTCTCAGTACTCAATGTTGAGTCGTGTTTTATTTTTTATTTTTTTAATTATTGATTGACAGAACCTCTTTCGGCAAAGCTTCCATGTGCCAATGGAATCGTTTACGGAGGAAGTAGCGACTCTCTAACAGACATCGTAATCACGAACGAGAATGCATTATTGCTTCCTGGACACGTCCCAGTGATCGTGCACAAACTTGACAAAGGTAAAAACATTCATGTTGTCATTTCACCTTTAGCCATCAGTAAACTTTGGAACATCATTTGAGATTTTACTTGAGCTTCTGTGTTGGCATGTGAGACAAGAGTCATTTGTCTGTTTTATCTGTGTCAGCATTAGAAATCGTGCTCATGACATCCCGGATATTTCATCTTCATATACCTTTTTAATAATTTGAAAAGATTTAAAAATTGGTAACATACATGAATATCCTTACAGTTTCTTTTTTTTATCTCTCCACCCCTGTTGGTACGATGCAGGCAGGAGTTCATATAGAAGTTACTATAATAAAAAAAATGCATTGCATTTATCTGTTTAACTGATTATTGTAGAAATTGGCTCCATGTAAACAAATTAGGCAGTTACTAAACCTCGCCTCTTTATGTGAATATCACAATTATTTGTCGGATTAAAATAGAGCCAGTAAGATGCAGCTGAGTCGGTTATCATGGGGGAAGTGGCAAGTCCCTAATACATTTTTTTGTCTATTACAGAGACTCCCAGTCCTCTCAATGGCCTCTCGTCTCCAGACACTATGCCTAATGGATCTCCACCTGTCTGCACACCACCCACTGCGTCTACAGGTCAAAGAGCACCTGATTCTACACACAAACCCAGCTCCAACGGGGATAACAAACCACACAAAAAGCATCATCCTCCCTCCAGTTCCAAAAGCCAGCAGAATGTGAAGACAAGCACGGGTCAGATCCAAGATGCTGCTGGTGACGGTACTGTAAATGTTGGTAAAAAGCGAATCTAACAAATAAGAATTAATTATTCAAATATCAAGTGCGTGATAATGTTCCCTCCTATACTGCATTTAGAGATTTACCCTGATGTAGATCAGGATAAAACAGATGCGGCCAAAAGCAGAGCATGACACCCATATGTGCTTGTTGAGCATCCCATTTCAGATTTATTCCTCCCTTTGCTTTTATTAGAAGCTCTACGCTATGGGGAGGCTTTCCATTTGGTTGGACAAATGCGTTAGTACGAGAGCATTAGTGTGATCAGACACTGATATCAGATCATGAGGTCCGAGTTTCCTCTCCAGTTCTTCCACTCCACACCACGTCTTCATGGAGCTTGCTTTATGCACAGGGGCATTGTGATGCTGGAATAGGTTTGGGCATCTTAGTCCTTGTGATGGAGAACTAAGCTCATACCGCAGGTGCTGTGCAAAAAGTCTGACGCACATACGCACAACTGCTCTAGTGCAAGATCAAGTTCAAAAAAAGGTTTCTATAAAAAAAACAAAAAAAAAACAATAATAGAACGAAACATAATATACCTACAGATATTTTCCTGTAAGATTAAACATTTTTGCTGGACTACTAATGTTTGGAAATCAGAAATGTTTTTTTTTGTACTGACTTCATAAAATTAACATGTATAACAAAGTGTGTACTAAAAAAAACACAGGGTGTCTGAGACTGTACATGATACAGTACTGTATATATGTGTGATGATGAGGGATTCACCAACTTTCAGCCTTATATTATAGCTTTGGTTGACTCTCAACCCACATATTAACCAGAGTGTCTGTGTTTATATCACAGACAGTTTAAACTGCCACAGAGGACATGCAGCGAGAGGCCTCACCCGGAGAGTTAACAGTAAATAGAGACGGTACTTATCTGTCAGCTGCACTGGTCCTGTGGCTTTATCTTTGTGCCACATGTTGCCTGGTAGACATTTCCATTAGATAACACATCCCCTACCTGATGATGCTCTTGAGCTTAAATACCATTTGGCTGATCTGGAACAGCCACAGTTGGTATTTCAATGGTAATATTGAGTCAAAGAACAAAGATCATTATAGGACCACAGAGACTTATTCAGGAAATGATGTGATTTTTACAGTCATTTCTGGATTCTGTGTTCTGAAATGGCTTGATGTCTGTGTCTGTGTGTGTGTCTGTGTTTCGTGTGTATACAGACTGCTGCGTGCACTGTGTCCTGGCGTGTTTGTTCTGCGAGCTGCTGCCCATGTGCTCAGCCGTGGCCCAGTGTCTGGCCTGCGGAATGGAATGCGACGCTCTGTGCTGTTGCGGCGAGGCATGCGGAGGCCTGGCATGTTGCACCGGGGACCCCTGCTCCGCCCTGCTGGACTGTGCCATCCTGGAGGACTGCTGCCAATCCTCCGAGTGCCTAGAGATCTGTCTCGAATGCTGCTCTATCTGCTTCCCTACTTAGACAAGGCAAAAAGCCAGTGACGAAGTTGTTAGTACACTTACAGAGATGATCTGGAATGTGGCATCACACCAGTGTGTTGCAGGAAAGGTTTGTTGTTATGGAGGTTGCTGCCTTATTTATTCTGTAGTCTGGTGAGAGGACTGAGATCAAGGTGTTACTGTTGTGTGAGGAATGAATCACTGAATTTAAACCACACACGCACAAAGCAAAGATGGTTATGGTGATCATGTTATTACAGTACATGAAGGTGTTAGAGTATGTGAAAAGCCAGAGGCCTTACTGTATTTAAGGACTTAATATCCATATGCATGGCCATTACTGGATTGTCGTCAATGTTTATAGCCTTAAACTGTGCCTTTTTTACTTTTGTTGGGCAGTTGAGCTTTTTCGTAGAGCCACAACAGGGCTCGATGCATTCTGCACGTGGGTGAACAGAATCTGTATGGAGAAATGTTTTTTATTTGAGATGTAAGCTCAAAGATAAGTGGGTTTAGGAATTAACCATGCTCCAAAGATTACAGGATCTCAACAGAGACCGGTTGCTCTTGTTTCATTATCAGAGATCTTGTGATGATTTATATAAACTGTTTATTTAGTGAAATGATATCTGCACTCTGAGATAATCTGTCTATGCACTGCATTAGCTTGTAATTAACTTAAATGTGACTGTATTTTTTTATTTTGTTTTGCATAAGAAGTAAAGAGGCTTTTGTTTTCATAATCATGCCTCCTTTTTTGTTCCATTAGTTCAGCAATGAACCTGAATAATATGTAAGTAATCACTGTCCCTGTCATTCACTCTTCACTTCTACATTTTGAGTATACGTCTAGAACGATGCTTTTGATTCGTAAGCGCTAAACTATTTGCAGATCATCAGTAAGCTTGGTGAAGCCAGCCCTGAAACTAGTGTGAAAACAGCCTGGTGCCTGGACCAAGTGGCTGTATATTCATCTGGGCTTGTAGAATTTCACATGCTTTCTCAAGCTCATGGAGGGGAAAAAAAGGGAAGGTTGGTGTGAAGGTTAAAATGCCCCTCTTAACTCTGGTATGAAGTTCTTTACACTTTAAGGAAGCTGATAAGCATAGCACAGACATGTCTCCTACAGAAGTAGGCGATGAGTTGAAGACCCATACAGTAAGCATCTGCACTTAACTTACTCTATGGCAGACAGTGGAAATGGAGAACTGATTATCCAGAACATCATGATCCCATACACTTATTCTTAGCCTATAGTTACTTAAAAAAATAAATTAATAAAACTTCCAAATCAAATCATGGCTTTGATGACTAGCATGTTTATGACAAGTTTTTTTTTTTTTTTTTTTTTACATGACGCTGAAATATGCAGACAGACTTAATGGAAAAATACAAGTTTCACTAGGCAGAGATTCAGGTTCGAGCTGAAACAATCTGTGGCAGGAAGTTGGCCACACTTCACTCTCACATAAGAGGTCCTGAGGTTGTTGGTCCTTTTGGGCCGTGACCTCTGAGAGAGCTGGCTCACAAAAAGGAAGAGACCATGACTCACTCAAAGCAGTCAGTTCTCAAAGCAAAGAAATATCAGACACACAGATCCGGAGAATAGAGAAAGCCATAAAAGTACAACAAAAGCAGGCGGTTACTACTAAAACGAACAGGGTGTGATACAGTTGGACATTAATATGGCTATTGTCTAAAAGCAGAATGCAAAACACATTTCCAGAAGGTTAGCAGGCTTCAGAAGGTTAATATTTTATCCTTTCTAAGGTCTTGTGATCTTCATGCCCAGTGGTCATAAATAGTATGGAGATGAACTCTGTCCAGTGAACACTGGAATTTGAACCACTGGGCACAGGATTGTGTTTTTAACACGCACGGGGTCCGGGTTTGGGCCGGAGATGGGCAGGAAAGCTATGTTTGTTGTAGAAGTGAGCCAAACAGGAAGTGGAGGAAGTGACTGAGATGACAGTGTTGGGGTGAGAGGATAAGACCCTGAACTCCACCCGGTGCTACGCTTCAAAGCACCACCCGTCACCGTGGGTCCACACAGACAGGAAACAGCTTTACCAACACAACACCAATCTCAACTGCTGCAGTTATCCATGAATCAGGAAGTTGACAGACCACGCAAGTAAAAAAAAACACAGCAACGCATCTGTATACCTGCAGGAAATTGATTATAACTGACCTAATCTCAGGTGAGAAAATATTTAAATTGATTTTCATTAACCAGACACAAAACTCACGAAACTGGTTTCGTCATACTGGATTTTGGAAGTTTTTAATAGTGAAGAGGTTTTATAGGAAGCCACAGGGATACGTAATTTAATATGTGATATAGATAATAAATGTACAGTCTTGTTACAATTATTTCGGATGCAAGACAATGCCGCTGTGAGTAAACGCAAGCAACAAATGAAACAGAAAAGTAATCTATAAAGAAAAGTTTGCTGTCCTTTATGTACAGCATGATAAGTGACAGGAGTGGTTTCCTTATCAAAATATATTAACACCTTTAGAGAAAAGATTTAATAGTTTGGCAGCAAAATGAGATGTTCACCCATTTTTGCAAATTAGTGTCCATAGAGGCACAATCGAAAATGGCTAAATATTCTTATTTTAGAAACTTTGAACTATCATTGTTTTGTCTGCATTTGGGAGACGTGATCCAATATTTGCCAAAAGTAATAACTGTGAAAGAAAATGATGTAGGAAGATTCTACAATACTCAGGAGACATGAGATGTCTGGTCGTACTTCTGGTTGTCTGGGCCATTTTTTAAGGATTAGATCTTGTATGGTGCATTCCTCCTAAAACTGGTAGAGGAGGAAGCTGCTGCTGCTGCTGCAAACTGAACTTTTTGTATTGCTTTTAACGTTCCTCATGGTCGCCAAACAACCTTTTTTGAATTAAGAATGTTTTATATGCAATAAAACTCCTGCCAGTGACGCATAAAAAAACAACCTACACAACCAGTGCACGAGGTTTTATTAAACTCAACTAACACAGTTGTTGACACCAAATTGCATATGTACATGGCTTCAAACACAACTGCACACTGATTTATCCTTTGGGACGAAAATATGGGAGGTGGAGTTATAGCGTTTTGCAAAATCATCCAGAATTCACACTGATATAATCAAAACAATTACATTGTAAAATTTTGCTATTTTTACTTTTTAACATCCTTTTGACTTCAATGCACATTTTTTTTTACCAGCTTGTAATATTTCGTGATTCTTTTGAAAACAAAACAAATCTTATTTCGCGGTCAAACTGTTCAATTGGATCTTTGTGTAGAGAGTAAAATTCAGTTTTATGGCGATCATTATGACCCAGCCTCACTCTTGATGTGTCTAAATATTGTTTCTTGAACTCCACAGCGTGGTGTGCTGAAATGTTTTCCATCCACTGAAAGTTGATTCAGGCCATTAGCTGCTTATTAAACTCATTTCATAAGTGGATTCATGTGTGAAAACAAAAATAAAAAATGTGCATATCGGGAAAACGTCAGACAGGTGTTGGATACTGGAACCTACTGCTTTATTGACTACATCAGAACAGAGAAGAGTATTCGGACCCAGCAGAAACTCTCAGTGCTGCACATTTTTCATGGCTGAAGGACGCCGCTACTGCCGACTGCATTAGTTTTTTTAACCTCAGGCCACTTAACATGAACAGGTGTTTTCTTTTTTTGGAAATGAATCTGAGAAAGGAAATTTATTTTGACTGTACTTCAGCCACAAGGAATTTAGTCTCACAACAGGTTACACAAACGAGTCAAAACAAGTCAGAATTTGCAATGTTGTATTACAAATGATAATTAAAAAAAGGGAATCAGAATGCGTACAGGTGATAATAATGATCAGGATAGGGCGGAGCTAGCACTAATAAGCATATAGGAATTGTTTATGATGTGACAAAATAAAAAAAATAATTGCATGTTTAAGTTGAAAAATATTATTAGTAACTAAAATTTAGGGGGCGGGCTATGAAGCAAAGATCAGTTGTGAGATTTTAGAACAAATACAGGAGTTATTGCCATTATTATTATTATTATTATTATTATTATTATTAAACAAGAAGTAGAAAAAAAATAAAACAATTGGTAAAAAATATATTTACATTTCTCATCAACTTGGAAATCAGCGTATTTTTATTTAAAGGTACTGAAATACTTTAAATAGAAACAGTGCAGTGAAAAAGATTCTGCCCGGTCTTGTCAGACACGTTCTGTGATTCAGTGATTTCTTGATTCAACACGTCTGGCAGTAATCCGATCTGAGTGAGGCAAGTTAAATTTAACTCAGCTTTCCAAAAAATGTGGCTAATCACAGTTAATTCCTGATTTAGCAAGGGAAGTAGCAATTACTTTTTCACATAGGGCTAGGCAGGTTTGGAGAGCTTTTCTAATCTTAATAAATTAAATCATCATTTTCAAACTGTATTTTGTATTTACTTCTGTTATCCTTTTTCGATGATCTGAATAATTTGGGTGTGTGAAATATGCAAAACAAATCAGGAGGGGGAAAATACTTTTTCATGGCACTGTATAAACTATGATAATATATTTTATACCTCACCATTCTACCAACTGAGGTTTTATTAACAGGAAGATATATTTAAAAATAACCCGTGCCATCGTTAATCAAAACGAAACTTTGGGTAGATAGCCAGATCATTTGAACGTTGTTAATTTTGTCTCCCGCTTTAACCTTAGCCTGCAGTGAGGTTAAAGCTGAACACACAAAAGATTTTTTTTTCCTTTCTTTTTTTTTTTTTAAAGCCACAGTCCACACAGCACTGTGGAGGTCTAGACACAGGTCTCTAGGTGGACTCAGTAACCGTGCCAAAACTAACACAGACGGTAATGAGTTAGGACCACCTGCTTTTTATTGCAGCAATCTGGGATCAAGCTAATCATAGCCACAGGAATGCAAACAGCACTACCCATGGAACTTATCATAAATTTACACCGAGATCAGACACCAAACTGTGCATACCTGCTCTTCACCTCCAACCTTCTCTCTCTTTCATCTATGACCTAAAGATATTGTTATTACTCTCACTCATCTTCTATATGCCTTTATCCTGTATTCGGGGTCACAGGGACCTGGAGCCTATCCCAGGAGGCTTTGGGCATGAGGCGGGGGTACACCCTGGACAGGGTGCCAATCCATCGCAGGGCACACACACATACAAACACACTACGGTCAATTTGGGAACGCCAATCAGCCTAACCTGCATATCTTTGGACTGTGGGAGGAAACCAGAGTACCCGGAGGAAACCCACCAAGCACAGGGAGAACATGCAAACTTCATGCACACAGAGACGGGAATCGAGCCTGGCCGGGAATCAAACCCGGACCCTGGAGGTTAGCAAGTGCTGACCACTACACCACCGTGTCGCCGCCATTGTTATTAATTAAATTATTTTTTAAAGGAATGATTCAGCAAAAAGAAAAAATACACAGCTCATACTGTATACTGAAATACGGTTACACACACACAAAAAAAAGTTTAGACACAAAGAAACTAAGTAGTAGTAGAAAGATTTGTTAATTAAAGCCTAAAACAAAACAAACATGACAATGAAAACTATGCATATCCTTGAAAAAAATACTGATTTCTAAAGTCTTGCTCTACTGCCAGATATTATTTATTTCTAAATTTATTTTGTCACTTTAATAAGAAACCTATGGAAATAAATTCATTATTATATTTAGTTTGTGGTAAATTTATTAAAGGGAAATATTCGATAAATTTGAAAGAAGTCGATATAAGAAAACATTTTATTTAAGATATACACACTTTGCTTTAGGTAGTTTTCTCCCATAATGTTAGAAATAAGGGGTCGAGGGTCAAGGGTGCAATTCCGTCTCTGCACGGTCTGTACATGTGTAGGTTTTCCCCGTGCTCCGGGTCCCACAGTCATAAGACACACAGATTAGGCTAACTGGCATTTCCAAATTCACTGTGTTCTCGTGTGGCCTGCGAAGGAGTGGCACTCTGTCCAGGGTGCGGAGACAGGGTCTAATGGAGCAGAATGATAACCAAGCTCTACTCCCAGATTTTTAAGAGAAAAGCTATAAATCCTGATCAACATTAAAGTGAATAGTTATAAAGGTTATAACGGTAAAATGATAAAACTGCCACTCTGTCCAGAAATCCCAGGGGATATCATTATATAAAGTGGGACTCAGTCCAGAGGTCACTGGATTTTTAAATTAGTTTAAATCTTATTTCCCCCCCACATGTTAGAAGAGGGTTATGTAAACCACCTGAGCAGTTTGTGCTTTGACTTGTAGCATGCAGACAAACACACGAACAAACAGCAACGCTCTTATCAGGAACTCCTGTTTTATAAAAATACTCATTTAAAAGGGACAGACAGTACAGTTCTGCCATCTGCTGGTCTTTTGTTGTAGATCGCTTCCAAACTTAACAAATATGCTGATAATCTATCTATCTATCTATCTATCTGATAAGATTTCAAACATACTTCTTTCACGTTGTCATTATGGGATATTGCTTGTAGACTTTTCAGGAAAATAATGAATTTAGTCCATTTTGGAATAAGGCTGTGACATAGCAAAATGTGGAACAAGTGAAGTGCTGTGAATACTTTCCGGAAGCACTGAACGTCATACACCTTCGGGATTGAATCTTGTCACCAATGTGTGTGTGTGTGTATGTGTGAGAACTTTGCATGTTCTCCCCCGCGCTGGGTGGGTTTCCTCCTTGTTGTCTGGTGTTCTCCAATATGTGCTGTAGGTGTAAGTGGTGTTCACAAATAAGTTTGTCCAGAGTATGATCAAATGTGTGTGTGTGTGTGTGTGTGTGTGTGTGTCTGTTGTGCCCTGTGACCACTTGGCATCCCATCCCCACCATGTGCCCTGAGTTTCCTGGGACAGGCTTCAGGCCCTACCGTATTATTAAGTAAAGGAAAAAAAAAAGTAATCAAAATTCAAACAGAATGATCGCAACCTGGAGGTTATAAAATAACTTTTTTCCCCCCGCTTTTTCAACGTAAGACGATGTGAAAAATCTAAATGTGAATCGTACTAATTAGATTTATACATTTTTTTCTTTTGTTATATATAGTACTGTGCAAAAGTCCTGAACCCCCCCTCATGTCTTCAAAGTAAATGAAATTAAAAGAAAGAAAAGGGAAATATTTTACTGTATCAGGCTGCCTAGTGCCATTGCAAAGACACCATTTAAAAACCATTTACAAATCAGTTGTTTATGTAACCACCTCATTTCCCCTCTCGTCTGTTCCAACCACTCAGCATTCAGGATCAGCAGTACAGTGTACTAATCACCACCTGATCATCGGTCATCATCTGCACCTGTGTCTCACTGGGTCATGCCTTAATTTAAAAAGAAACCTGGAGAACTATTCCTCAAGACTTAAAAAAAAAAAAAATACAGGAAAGTCCAGATCTTTGGAAGCAAAATATGAAGAAATGAGGTGGAATCAAGACTTTAGCACAGTACTGTATGTATTGTATTATTGTTCTTTTTTTAAAGGCATCCTGTTGATAATAAATGTGCTACAGTAGTAATAAGATTAAATAAAATAAAAAAAAACAGGGGAAAGACACTTTCTGGTTTGCTTCTATAAAATGTTAGTTACAAATATTCCATTAATTCAATAATTACAAATTTTGCTGCTTGTGCAATGTTTAATGTCATACTTTTTAGATAGCGGGATAACGATATGGCTTCTATGCAAACTTACAGTCACAAACCCACACACACCCCTCAATCCAGACTCTACAGTCCCACACACACACACTTCCATTCAGACTGAATGATTTCCACAAGCCTGGATGATACTTCAAAACTTTATTTATATTTTCCCATAAAAAGTAAAAAAAGAAAAACTACACATCGAACAGATCAACTGAAATGAATCATGTTTGTTTTTATGTTTGAGCCGTAAAGGTACAGAAATATAAGATTCTGACACAAGGAACACATGGAGTCATAACCACAGAGACGCTCAGCACTCGGTTCAGACGCTCCCTTTCTTGTTAATGCACATATTCATCTGACCCAAAAAAAATAAAAAATACAGAAAATAAAAAGCCATTTCATTTATTAGTCATAATTGTGATATTATTAATAATATTTCCTGTACATATGGTTGGAAAAATAAAACTAATCCAGGGCTGAACTTTTTCTTTCTTTCTTTTTTTAAAAAATCGCAACATAAATTGCACACGGTTTCAAGTATTACAAAAATAGATGAACGTAACTTATTTGCAAAAAAACATCTATAGAAATGCCACATTGTTATTTTTTTTTCTTTTTGCTAAATAGTATAAGAAGAGTGAATTCCCTGTGGAGTGAATACAAGTGGTTGAACAGTTCTGAATGTGCTACATTATATATAGATATATATATATTTATTATATATGATGTAGATCTCTAGTCGTGATGCAAGCATGCACTTCTGTACAGCACTGAAAAGCAGGACAGCGCATCAATCCACATGACACCCTCACACACACACACACACACACACACACACACCGCAAGCCACGAAGTATTGCATAGACTTCAGATTTATGCATACGAGATCACTTTCGCTTCGCCAAAAACGTTTCAGCAACACAAAACCTTGTTTGTTTGTTTTTTAAGAGGAAGGCATTGGTGATTTTCCCATTAAGGAAGTCAAACAGTCTCTTCACCCGCACGACAATAGATCCATCCGGTACTTTGAGTGATAATTCATATTCGACACGTACAAAAAAACAAAACAAAAAAAAAACTAGATTTGAGTAAATATCTGAAAATAGAATTCTTCTTGTAATGTCACATTCAAACCTTTACAATACAATCCAGTGGAAAAACTACTAAATGTACGGGAGTCTGATTCGTGTATGTATATATATATACACACACACACACACACACACACATGTATGTATCGTGCATCGGTACACGCTAACACGCAGAGCGTCAACGGCATATAGAATGCGATACAAATGAACTTCAAAAAAAAAAAAACATTCTTTCTTCGACATCTCTACCTGAAGTCAGCGATGCAGCAGCGCTTTAATCTCATCATCTGTACATTCTACGTTAATGCTAAAATTATCACGCTCGCCATTTCGTTGACGGTTTTCGGACGAGACAAGTCTGTGAAGTAACTCGGTGTAAATATGTCTTCTACGGTACTGTGCGAAAGTCTTTACCCCCCCCCCCCCCCCATTTCTTTATATTTTGCTTCCTGAGCCAGACTTTCTTGTATTTTAATGCGGCCTTGAAGAAATGATTCCTCGAGATACATTCTCCCACATTTTGTGGAATGTGTTTTGTTTGTTAAGCCACACGGTGACCTATGAATAATCCAAACATCTAACTTAGGGCATGAACCAGTGATAAACAGGTGCAGATGATGACAGAGGATCAGGCCGGTGATTAGTGTACTGCTGATGCTGAGCGGTTGGAACATATGGACGAGAGGGGAAATGAGGCCGCTGCTGAGGTTGGTACATAACATTTTGAATTTGGTTCTTTAGGCATGTTGTAGCCTGTTTCAGGAAAATATATGTTCCTATTTGTTTAATTAAATGATATTTAATATGAAGAAATGGGGGGTGCAAGATCTTCGCACAGTACTGTAGCTCCAGCGTTCGTTTTTAACATGGAACATTCGTGTTTCGTTGTTTTTAAAAGTGAAATCTGAGTAATATCCTTTATATTTGAGATCGCATTAACGGTTATTCCTCTAACTACAACAACGACCCCAGTAATTTAGGATGGGAGAAATAAAAATACAGCACCGACCAACACATGAACACCAGAATGACTCAACACAAACATTTTAATGTAAAGGGTGTGGTTGAGTTTTTTTTTTTCTTTTAACGTCACCAATTTTTCTGTAAAGTATAAATTCTATTGTAGTATAATAAAACCATCATCAAGGCAGTTTGAAGAATTTGAAGGACTAAAGACTTTGGATGAAGTCTGGCAACCAGAATTATAATAATAATAATAATAATAACAATAATAATTATGCTTTTTCTACTGGCCTCTATCATGAATCACTCACATAAGGAACTCGTGTTGAACACGAGCCGTTCATTTTCAAACTTCAGCTAAAATCCGAACTGCCGATTTAGCAAAACCTCCGACATCCGATCATCATGCAGTGACAGCGAGGGAGGATCAGACGGAAAGCAAAAATTAACGTAGATCATCAGTTTTTACAAATAAAAAAAACCCAAAAACGTTTCCTGTTCTCCCTGAAGCTCAAACCTAGCAGTATTAATCTGGAGTTAATGTGGGAAATGAGCTGAATGTGCGTCAATGTGTAATTAAAGTGCCTCTACAAGAGAAAAAAAGAAAAGAAAAAAAAGTTTCAAAACAAAGTTAAAGAGAAAGGGGAAGAGATTAAAATAAATGTTAGCACTGCAAACGATAAAATTATAAAAACCTGTACAAAAAAAAAGAAAAAAAAAGTGTAAATAATATCAGCCTGCCCTCATCGTCTTAGTCAGAATGTAATCTTTTTCCAATTAGAATAATAATTATTCCTAGATACACGATTGATCTAAAATCATCCCATAATTTCATCCTAGGAGAAAGAAATGAAGTGAAGAGAGCAGGATCAGGGTGTTGCGTGTGGAAGCGCTGATTTGGGTTTACTTCAGTAATGAAACCAAGCTCCGTTAACGTCTGCAGGGAGCCAGAAAAACCTCGCAGCAGGAAATGAAAGCAAATCTTTCAAAAAAAAAAAAAAGCAGCATGTCTTTTTTTTTTTTTTTTCTTTCTTCTGACTGAGGTTTAAATGCGCGTCCTCTCAAGCTTATTGTCTCTTCGGATTAAGGTGTAACCAACACATTATCACTTACGATGACAATGATGGACATTTAAAGCACTTTATAAATAAAATTGAACTGAACTGAAATTGAACTTAAACATTGGTGTGTATGTGTGTGTGTGTACAGCGAGTGTGACTGTCCCTTTCATCAAAACAGGAGGAAGTGAATCTAAAAGCGTTATCGTTTCACTCAATTTACTTTCTTGAAATTGTTTCCAGCTGGCTTTTTTTTTTTGCATAAAGACGGTTCACTTGTAAACATCCGAATGAAGCGAGAGTTTCATTTATTTATTTTTTTTTTTTAACTTCAGGACACGATGTTTGCTGGCGTACAGGTGACGTACATTATCATCTAATAATGTACATCAACCTCCTTACAAGGCGAGTCACGTGACGCCTTAAACGCTGAACAGAAATTCATTCATCTCGAAGTTTAGATTCAAATATTTAATTTCAATCCACAAGGTGGCGTCACTACTGTCTTACACCCAGTATACCCTGTGACTGACTAATGCGAGATCTCATTTCCTTAACATGTACAAAATATACATTTAATCCTTACATACATATACATTTATGTAATCCGGCACACATTTAAATCTGTCCTGGTTTTTTGCATTTTGTTTTTTTTCTTCTTCTTCAAATTGACAAAACTGACATTCATCCCCGATGCAGCTTCAGAGTAATTCATGGTGTTTTATAACAAAATAAAAAGTAGATCGAGTTAGCTATATTTTAAAAAAACAAAAAAAAAGAAAAGAAAGCTTTCATTTGTTATCTTTCTATCTAACTATCTATATACAGCTTGATATAATATTTCTCCTCACCTTTACTTATTATTTATTTTAAATAATAAAAGAATGACTGTGTATAAGGTTCTGTGCGTGCTCTTCTTCCCCAGTTAGCTGATAAATATTCTGTGTAAGGTGATTTCCACAAGTGGCGTTCAAGTCAAACCGGGATTTGTTCTCTGATGAGCAGAAGAATGAACCAGCATTTACATACAAGACTTACGGTGAGGAAACTCTTAGGCGCAGAAAAACAAAAACAAAAAAAAACATTTGAACAAGTTTTTAAAGAAGGTCGGACGTCGATCCCGGACGAGGAGGCATCGAGCGAGTGGATCGCAGAGACAAAACTGTTTAAAAAGCAGGGATAAGTGCATTAGTGTAGCAGGGGACTAAACAGCAGTTGTTACTGGACAATCAAAAGTCCCAGTTTGACTTGAACGCCCCTTGTATGTAGACTGAAAAATCGGAGTTAATGTATTAAATTAATACATTGACATGACAGATTAGCGTGGGACTATAACAAAAATTGTCAGTCATTTTTCATGCTCTCTATAAATTCTAGATCTCGATGAATAATCCCGGGAAATAATCCCAAACAAATTGATGTGGCAAAAGATTTCATCACATCCTATGAAAGAAAAGTATTTTTTTCTAAACTACATTGACACTCCAAAACCTGAATCCAAACCAAAAACTTGACCAACTCAGCCTGGGGTTCATTATTTGATGCAAAACATAGCGGATGTAGGACATGTGGTTACGATAAACATCAAAACAGTCCATGTTGCATGATAGGATGCAAGTTGATCTGGGAAAATGTGTCTACAATAACACAAACGCTCCCGTGTCTAACTTCTTAAGCTGAATTAATGCTTCTTACTAAACAGACCCGGGATCTGGAAAACTCATCCCGTCCAGACAGGACTTTAAATAAGAAGCGCCATGTATATGGACATGAATGAACTTGGGCGTGTCTCACTATCCAGTGCGGCGTATCATCCAGAAAAATGCGATCCCTGCTCTTTGACATCATCAGTTCTTTTCATGAGCCTCTGTTTACACACCAATACTGTGATGCGCTGTTTAAAAACAACAACAAAAAAATGTGTAAATGATATATGCGGTTTTTGTGAAATGCCTACTCCTGCTTGTAAGATAAAACGATAAACACATGATGAAATTCTAAAACGTTTGCTTAAAATCTACGACCGTCCGCTAGCATCATATGTCGTCTTCTGAACAACTCCGCTCCGACAATCCTTATTGTAAACTCCGATACCCCTTAAATACAGAGGTAAAATTGTAGACCGCGTCTCTTCGTCAGCGCAGGAGTCACGAGCCATGCTGCATTTTGATCATTTTCATCCTTGTTTTCCTTTTCTTTTACAGTACTATGATTATATTGGCAATTGACCTCAGGATACGCCGCCCTCTATTGGCCAGTTATTTTTTTTGTTTTGTTTTGTTTTTGTTTTTGCAAGCAGGAATGGAGACGCTGGAGGGCCTTGTGTCCGTTCGCTTTGGCTAACAGAGCCTGCTAGTCAGCGTTAAACTGCGTTCACGTCCATCATCACAAATCCTCCTCCATGCTGAAGCTGCTCCTACGACTGCTGGTCTTGGACGCGCCCGGCGACACGGAGGACAGCAGGGGGTCGGCGCCGCCGTCGTCCATCAGGATATCGCTCAGCCCCATTTCTCCGGCCATCAGACCGGGGCTGAACATGGAGGAAGCGTGGTCGTCCAGCTCGCCGAAGGTCAGAGTTCCCAGGTCCAGCGGGACGGTCATGGGCCCGCCCACTGGGGAGGCGGAAGGGGGAGGGGAGAGTAACGAGGAAACGTGGTTGTGGTTTAATGGCGGGCCGCCCAATGTGAGGAGTGTTTTGGGGACAGGGTCAGCGCCGGACAGTACAGATGTGAGCTGTTGCTGCTGCTGTGGCTGCAGCTGCTGCTGAGTGACGATGGCGTCTGCAATCTGAGACGGAGCGAGGCCGTGGACACGAGCCTGCATCTCCAACTCCTGAGCCCGAACCATGCGGAGCAAGGAGAGAACAACAAATCAAACATCTGAGTCAGAGCTCCAGCAAACACACAACCTGAACACAAAACTGTAACCAGGGTTAATAAAGGACACACAGCTGGAATCCCATCAGCTAACTTGATTACTTTTTTAAAGAATTTATTAAAGCGCTTAGATACATCACTTTGGTTTAAAAAATCCTCTCTTTTTGCTTTTCATCTTTGCCTGTCCCCCTTCACGTCTTCATTTTCTTTATTTTGCCTTTCTTTGTCCTCTTACTTTAATTATTTATTAGCTTTTTCCTTTGATCTATTTTCCCTTTAATCTTTCCTTTCTATTTTTTTTTTTTTCCTTGCTTTCTAGTAATTTTCCTTTCTTTTTTCTCAAAGTGCTGTGAAAAGTGTCTTTCCCTTCTATTTGTTTACTTTTTCCATATTTCTATTCATTTTCCGTCCAAATTCTTTCCTTTCCTCATTTTAAAGTTTTCCCCTTTTATTTTTTTCTGTTTTTCCTTCCATTTGTTTAATTCAATTTTTCCTATTTCTTTCAGTTTCCTTTTTCTCATTTTCTTTCTATTTGTTTCTTCTTTTTCTATTAATTTCACTTAATTTTCCTTCCTACTTTCAATTTTCTTTTAACTTTTTCCTTTCTAGTTCTTTCCTTTCTTCATTTCTTTCTTTTATTTTCTTTCGTTTCTATTTCATTCATTGTCTTTCTTCCTTAGAATTTTCTCTCTTAATTTGTACCTACATTTTCCTTTCTATTAGTTCTCTTCCTTTTATTTCATTCATTTGCTTTTATTTCTTCCCATCAGTTCCCTTTATTTTGATTAATTTCAATTTGCTCCATTTTTATTTCTTTCTACCTTCACTTACACCACTCCTTCCCTTTGTCTTCCTGTTTCTTCCGTCTCAGACGGTTCACTCTTGACAGGGTTTAAGAAACTCCCAGAAAGTGGTGCTTTAGTTAGAAATCTTGGTTCACTTCACATCTTTCATCTTAAATACTTCTACAGAGAAGAAAACCCCTTTAATAGCTCACTTTCTGGCTCTCTACTCATCACTCCTCAAACTCTAAGCCTTTCCTCGCAGCACTCCGAGATCCGCCTGTAGCTTCGGATACGTTTGCGGCTATGAAACCGCTCTGTAACACCAGAAGCAGAGGAGGGGATCAGACCTGTATGCGGAGCAGCAGCGCGCGGTTGGTGTGCTCCAGCTTCTTCTGCCTCTGCTCCATCTCCTTAGCCCTTTGCTGCTCCTTCTGTAGCTTGCGGATGTAATCCACCGACGCCTTCAGGATGGTGCCCTTGTTCCAGCGCATCTCACTGAGTACAACGGGCAAACACAGGTTAGACCAGATCCAATCCCGCTTACAACATTCAAGAGAAACTGAAAGAACTTGAAGGAGCAAAACAGGCTTGATACTGACGGGTCGCAGGATTTGGGAACGAGGTCTCCTAGTTCCTTGATGCGGTCATTGATGTTGAATCTCCGCCGCCTCTCAACTGTGTAGAAGTAAACTTGATTAGCAAAAAAACTGCCCCACTACTTATTTATTTATTTCTGCAGTCACCTAATGCTAATTAAATACACTGTTGCTGATTTTCCTTTTTAAACATTACTTCAATTTACCTTAAAAGAATGAGTTTTGCTCAAAGAATAAAAAAAATTAAATAAAAAAAAAAAGCCAGCCACCGGTTACTTTCTGTTTTCAGCATTAATAAAAATATCGAAGTGAAAGTTCATGAAACCACAATGGAAGGTTTAGAGCAAGAGCGGATGAAACTCACTGAGGTTGTGGTTGTCTTTCTTTTGCCGTTCCTTGATGAAAGCTTTAGCCTCAGCATCTGAAAACATTCACAACATCATGGAATAGTGAGATTTTCTTAAGGTATTTACACTGCTTCTAAGCAGTAACAACACACACACACACACACACACACAAATAAAGATTTTGAAACTTTGGTCTGATCATGGAAATTATAACGTATTATTTGTGTCTGCCACAGGATGAATACATTTTTTGACAGATTTAAAATCTACATCACGATAATTGATTTCAAAGCCCGATGCTCAAGAGAATGAGGTCGGGAAATTACCGACTCTCAGTGGAAGTGGTACAGGGGTTGGAGATGTTACACTGACTTTAATTTGCCTTAACGTTAATCTGTCTCAACTTTAAAGGGCACCTATTCTACAAAATGTACTTTTTAACCTTTTTAAACATTCAGATAGTTCTCCATTCCCTGCTTTGTGTCTGTTTTTCCATGGTTTAAACAAGGCAATTAGATTTCCCCCTAATGTGACCTCATATAAAAAAAAAAGAAAATAGTCCAAAGTTTGACCTTTAAATCTTCAAAATGTAATCACGTCATCCCGGCGCTCCACTAGTGCTTGGATACTATCAAGGCAGAAAGTTTTCTCGGTACGATCAGACTTCCTGCTTCACGTCTGACACCCTGGCCTCCCAGGAACTCCTTTAATGACCCAAACGTGGAAATGGCTTGGAGCGAGGTCAGGACTGTACGGGGGATGTGGAAAGTGAAACGACTGCAGTGGGCTTCGAGCCACTTTGGTGGACATTTTCTTTAAAACGTCTACACCGCTTAAATTTTTACTGCGACTAAGAGTCTCATCACCGTACTGTCTTTGAAGTCTTCTGTAAATGTCAATCAATAATTTACACTTTCATTCACAAGAATTTTCATCTCTAGTCCTGGTTTGACTTGAACGCCCTTCGTACATATAACTCAATACCGATTGGTGCAGAAATAGAGAGAAAGGTTTGGACGTGTTCAGAAAAATGAAGTGTGTTGAACAGGGTGACGTACTGTACCTGTCAGCTCGGTCTTGACGTTCTGCAGGTTCGCCGGACAGGAGTTGCTGACGGTAATGGTGGGCGTGGTCATCCCGGGACCGCTGTAGACATCCAGGAGATTTCCCGAGACTGGCAGCTGCAAACCACCAATAGTAGCAGAGAGTTAAATCAGGTCCCGCCCAGTGACTGTATTACCCCCCCTATCTAAACATTGCGTGGTGTGGTATGCCATGTGCATTTAGAGCGACACGAAATAGATCTGATAACTCTGAGCTGCCATTTTAAGTTTCCCACATGCGATCCGACAGCTCGTCAGACAGATGACAAACGGTAAGTGAAACAAAGTCGTTCTCCATTCTGATTATATGACACCGTCTTCACTTGTGGTTTGGAAATCCAAGTGTATAGCGCAATAAGTTGCATGAAGGCGGCACGACCAGATGCCCAAGCTCGGATTACTCATGTTTCAAAATCACACATTCACCTTCTGCACCAGCCATACGGACATAAAAACCTGCCACGCTTAATCCAGTTATTATTTACAACACGCAGCCACCGTCTCGCCTCGCCTCGCCTCGTCTGTCTCCTAGACATAATAACGCATCTCCTGCACTGTATGCACATCCACGCCGCTGAAGCAGCTTTAAACAATAACATCATTCCAAGGCCGTGCGCGATACCGTGTTCTTTAACTTCTAGCCACAAAAAAAGCTCAAGACTCCACACAACCTTGTGTTCACTGTAACTGTAACTTCGGATTTATTGTTAAACGGCTGGAAAAAGTTTTAAACAAATTTAACATCAAGGAATGACTAAACAGCAGAAACGACGACGACGACGACAATTCGTTTAACGATTCAAGATCCAGAGTGTAAAGTTCCAGCTACACAAACAGCCAGGGTATTTTAACTTCCTCCAAAACTTCCTCTTTCTCCCTATTGCCTGTGCGTTGCTGATCGAACATGGCCATGCGCTCCCTCCGAGATTAACCACACAGACAACGAGACTCGGAGACTTCTTAAGCCTTAATCACTCACACACTTAAACACACAGCTACATACACTGATGTTTGTAGTCCAAATGAATTCGTACACTAATAAAAAAAAACTAAATTTAAAAAACCCAAACGTCCTACCTGTTACCGGTGACATAACTACGTCCTGCTGCATTTCTCATCATAAAAATTTGAAAGTCAAGAGAGAGGGGAACCCAAAAGTGCTCGGTTTACCTCAGTCTTAAGCCGTTTCTTTTCATTCTCCGGCACTAAAACCAAAATCCTCATCTTCTCTTAACTCTCCGACAGCATGCACTTGTTCCTCTTTCTCTTACAGCGCTTTTTTTTTTTTTAAGGAACGTTGAGAATGGGGAAATATCTCTCAGATAAAAAAAAAAAAAAAAAAAAACTTTTACTGTTGCCTATCAGTTTTAACACACACGAAAAAAAAAAAGCCCATGCCTCTGTGTGTGTATAGCCCGCCCCCCTCCCTCTGTCTGACTGGCAGAGGGTTCCCCACCCTGCACCGCCCTTTGGTAGCCATGTGTCAGAAGTGTCTGTTGGTTTCCAGAGAACTAAGTGGATTCCAGGAGCTCGAGCACAAATTCAACTGTGCGGGTCCAAAAAAAAAAAAAAAAAAAAAAAAAAAAAAAAAAAAAACACACACAAGCATCTCATTAAGGACGTGCCGAGGCCTGAGCGCTGGATAGGAACGCTCGTCCAGTAATTATGACTGTTGCAATTGCTGCAACCAGTGCTTCTTCCTGATTTACAGAAGATAAATTGAATGAACTCAGTGCCAGGAACATAAAACTCTATTCGACACGATGTCGAAACGTACATATGATGCTTCCGGAAGGATCAGATTTCACGTCTGACGCAACGCTGATCTTTCTCAATATGGAAGAACCCATGAAACAAAAGTGTCACTCTTAGGAAAAAGTCCTCACTAGTAAATTATCACTTTTTTTCAGTTACTACAAAGTATTTTTGTGACTTCAGAAACAAAATCTGAGGGAAATTAAATGCTGAAATTAAGAGAAAGTTACGTATATTCAGAGTCAAATTAAGCAGCTTATGTTTCGAACATAACTATCTTTCTTAAAAGAATTCTTTTCGTGATCATTTATTTATTTATTTTTAGGTACGAACGTCTGATTCGACGTCTGGCTCGTCAATCATGTCCAGGTTTCACTTTTTTATTCTGCTTTAGCACATAACTTCTTAACTTCTGAGGTTCCGCAGTTGAATCTTAAGTAGCATTAAATGGATAGTTAGTGCACTATGTAGGGTGTACAGTACCTTGTTTCACACACCAAATTGTGCCCTTGATTAGAGGGACTGGGGATTCAGCCTTGTGTTAGAAGCTAGTTAGCTTTGTAGCTGACCTTAGGTGTAAATAAGATAACGTGGAGGCAATTCGGAACGACTTTGAAGCAGTTATCAGGCAGACAATGTGTTGTTTAAGATGACATAACGTTATCAGAGGTGTTTTATGCTGCAGCGGTATAATCGCGGTATCTCTCCTCAATACCGCGGACCGTACTGACCTACTTTAACCCGTGTAGAACGCTGTAGAACACCCGGGACACGGTTAGTGGCATAAATGGTTATTAAAACATCTGTTACATGGAGTGATGCATATCGTTAGATGTCCCAGTGCTGTTATCGAATATTATCACCACTCATGGAATGGCTTTTGATTACTTGGTCGGAGCCAAGTGTTACAATACTAATAATAATAATTATAAAATTCTTTGTCACATGTACTTTTACAGAACAGTGAAATAATTTTTACAACAGTGCCAACTTGGGGGTGCTGGGGTTCGAACCCCCAACCTTCCGATCAGTAACCCAGTGACGCACAGCCTTAACCGTTTGAGCCACCACTGTGTTATATATATAATAAAAATCAATCACGTCTTGAATATTACATTATTTAGGTATTGTTTAAGTATTAAGTGTTGTTGCTGATCACATGCATCACCGTCAAAAAATAAATAAATAAATAAATAAATAAATGTTTTAACATTTCAGCACTTCTTTCTATGAAAGGGTGAACGTGAATGCAAATTGTAAGCCTTAAAAGTGACAACCAATAAGTGAGTATTCAGACTGGTACATCGACTACAATGACACCGATGCTATTATTAAACCCTCTTTCATGCTCCTTCAAGCAGAACTGGTGGAAATGCTCGTTTTTCTGTGTTATTTTTGGCCACTTGTTCTGTCGCTCACAAAGAAAAAAAAAAAAAGATAAACATCTCAGACTCCTGGTCTGCGTTCTAGATCATGAGCACAGGCATGTTTCTAGGTTGATACTCACTCCAGGTCCATATCTTTCACAGTTTCCTAATAATAGTGTTCCTGATACTCGAACAGGAAGTGCATGATGTGTTTCCTTCTCCATGTTAAAAAGTGCAAGTTTCTTAATGCACTTGCCTCTTAACAAACAGTTGAGCAAATCGATTCATAAACGAATTCACATCTTAAAAACCCTACTGTAACGGCTCGCTCTGATTGAGGAGCGCTTCGAAATCAGGAAGGTTTCATCCACCTTTGGGAGGGGGGGGGGGGGGGGTAGGGGGGGGCGCTGAGACATACCGGGTTGGGCAGCTGCCGGCCGGTGTCGATCAGCGTCATTAAATCGGCATCATTAAAAATCGACTCCAGGCTGAT
>JAQMYK010000039.1:4216671-4231112 GCA_030014345.1 Clarias buthupogon | reverse complement strand
GACTCACCTCAGCAAGTTGAGAGATTCAGATGAATCAAGGATGACGAAGACAGTCTGATGTTGTTCTCCAGGTAGCTCTACCTGTCTGCTCCTCTTCTCCAAATCCGGATTGTCCTTTTCTTCCCCCTGCTGCTGCTGAGGTTTTAAAGACAGCCCGGACATTTCTCCAGAACAAAATAACCTGCTGTTTTATCTTTTCTTTTTCTTAACTCTTAAACCCTTATTCAGGATAAACAATACAGAAACCTTATTTATTTTCTATCTATCTTTTCAAGTTGACTGTTAAAGGAAATACTTAAAATAAGCAGTTGTTTAATCTTGTTTCTTTGCTCTTTGATCTCCTTTTTAAATTAATCAAAACAACATGACTAAGTTACGCCGCTAGAAAAACAAACAAACCAAGCTTAGTTACTATCTAGCTCCGGAAAAGTGTTGCACATTCACACATACACACAAGCACACACAGATCAACTAGCTATCTGTCTCCCTTCTTTTAATTACTCCTTCATTAAACTATTTCTTAATTAATTAAGCCTGACCAGCTCTGATTTCCGAAAGCCTTCGCTTGAAATGACTCATCCAGCCCATAAGATCCACACAAGTACTGGAGCGAACCATGGAGGAAGCTGATGACTCGTTCTTGAAAAGACACGATTCTGAATCTTTGATTCTGAATCTTTGGAGTCGATTCATTTTGTTTCGCACACTAAGACAGCCTAACACGTTTTGATTCGTTTCAGAAATACATTAAAACGACAAATCTGTCAGATGTAAAGCGTGTTTAGGTACGTAACCAAGAAGTAAATCTCAATCTAACAAAAACAAATCAAGCGCTAACTTGTTAACTGTATCAGTCGTTCATGATTAAAATTGTCATAAAGTTATTAAAAGACCAACCTAGATGTATTTTTATATTTCATGTTTTTCCCTCTGCAAACATTAATCCGTAAAGCTGACTGTGGTTATTATATATATATTGCTCGTGCCACGCGAGTGAATACGTTGCTGAATCGACTCGAATTCGACTCTAACCGTCCTGGATTCGAATCCTTATGAAAACGGAAAATCCCTGAAATGACATCACTACCGACGACTGATCGCCAGAGCCTGGAGAGACAGGCACATTGACCAATAGCAGCGCATGTGGGCGGAGTTTTGTTTCTCTACCACCAATCAGGTGACGAGAGAAAGTACTTGTTTACAGTACAGCACTTGCAATATTAAAAGGACCCTGTCATTGATTCAATTTCCTAAGAAATTTCGTCAGCACAGAAAAGATGTAGAAATGTCATTTATAAAATATTTATACAAGTAAATTGCAATATTATATATTTACAATTAAATATTATCATAGTATTAACAATATTTTTTATTGTAAAATACTGTTAGTTCATTGTAAAATACTGTTAGTTCTATAATGAAAATAATATTTAATTGCATATAACAACATTTTCCAATGAATATAATAATATTTAAATGTAAAATGTACATTCTTCTGAAATATTCTGGATATTTGTATAATAACTGTATAATGTCTGATTCCAACACATCAATGTTTCTAATATATTCTCTTTTAAAAAATTATATATATATATATATATATATATATACCCACACACACACACACTGTATATCAGACTGTATATATTGGACTGTCATCGGCACAATGGCTTAGTGGTTAGCACTCTATCCTCGCACTTCTAGGGTCCAGGTTCGATTCCCACCTCGGGGTTGGTGTGCATGGAGTTTGCATGTTCTCCCCGTGCTTGGTGGGTTTCCTGTGGGTACTCTGGTTTTCTCCCACAGTCCAAAGACAAGCAGGTTAAACTAACCTGCGTTCCCAAATTTCCTGTAGTGTGTAAATGAGCATGTGAATGCTGACCTACTACAGTAAATACAAATCACAATTCACAACAAGATGTTTTTTATTCCTTTAATTCATAAACATTTTCATGATCTTGCACAGATTTTCATTGGGTTATCAACATACAATGGTACCCAGTGGCCTGCCACTAATATAATTAACGATAATAATTAGAATAGTACTTGTAATAACAGTAATACTCATCATGTGTACAGCAAATTTATACAGATTCAATGAAGGAAGGCAACAAAACAAAAAACTATGAAATTAAAATGGTGATTTTGAAAAAACAAAACAAAAAAAAACATAAATGACACATTTTGCATAATGCAAATATGTTAGTGCTGTTTTTTTTCTGAACAAGTCAACACAGGAATATGGTTTTATCTTTAGTCAAGCTAGGTCGCCTCTGATGATGGTGATGATGGCGAAAGTGGAGGCGACCTCTCTGATAAAATTTAACAAACACGACTTCCAGCCAAACTAAACATTTCTGTCCCACAAGGTAAGATGCCAGAGCTTAATCCTTCACTAAACAAAATCCGACAGCCACGTGGTCTAAAGATAAATGTAGTAGTGAGGGCAAAAACATCCATAATGCCTGCTTCAACTTAATTTATCTTCCTTCACTTTATAAAACAGCGCCGCCGAATAACCCTGAAGGATAAAAACGATATGAGTATGTAAGAGATTAACGTCAAGCGCTGCTTCTTCTAGACACTTTGCCTAAATTAAGGTGTAAGATCCTGTCAAATTTATGGCATGTCTAATTTACGTCTAAAATCGGCAACACGCTGACACTCTTGTGGAAAGAAGTGCTTTTCCAAAGTAGATTTTCCAACAGCTTCTTGATAAACTTTCAAATGAAAAAATTAAATGCTACACTGAAGCAGGATACAAAATCCAATCTTGCATCCTGAGACCTAAAATTACAATTTAGTGATGAACAGAATCAAAAATTAGCATGACTGCGTTTGCATACTGTAGTCATTGTTTAAAAAGGCATCACTTATGCTACCAGAGGAACGAAAGTAAGTTCTAGTATATGATACATAAAACTGAATGAGATTTTTGCTGTTTCGTAGTCATTATGAATCTGTTCTGCACACAATCGTTCCTGCTGTTCAGTTCTCGTAGCAAGAACTATATAAAAGTATAAAAAAACAAAACAATAAATATGTGTGGTAAAAAAAAAAAACACATAGATAATAATACATAAACACAATAATACATCCCTCCTGCAGTATACTTTGGCAAAAAAAGCTTTTTTTTTTTCTACAACAGAAATTCTAATGTAATGTGCAAAAGTCTTGAGCCACCCCTCATTTCTTTATAAATTAAATTAAGTAGATTAAATTACAGTTGGGGACAAAATCTGAGAATTTTTTTTTTTTACTGCAACAGGCTGCAAAGTGCCCAAAGATACAATTTAAAAATCATTTGTTTACACACGAAGCTCAGCAGCAGCCTCGTTTCCCCTCTCGTCTGTTCTAACCACTCAGCATTCAGCATCAGCGGTATACTAATCACTGATCTGATCATCTGTCTGCACCTCTTTCTCACTGGTTCATGATTTTTTTATTCTTAAATGATTCATAGGTCACCGTGTGGCTTAACAAATAAAGAACATTAATAGAGAAACTGTTCAGGTACAGGGATTTGAATTGAAAATAGGATACAAAAAGTAAGCCTGCACAACTATTTCATGAGTTTAAAAATACTTGGAAGATATCTTTGGAAGCAAAATGAGGAAATGAGGGGGGCTCAAAACTTTTGCACAGTACTGTGTGTAAAAAGGAATGGCAAAAAGCATGAACTTGTAACAAAGATGAAAACTCATACAACAGGTAAACAGATGTCTGGGATGCTGGAGGTCTGCATGAGTGAACACGTGCGTGGCAGGCTCAACTGATGACGAGTAGGTGATGATCAGTATGAAGTATGAACTCACACGCATACAGACATTCAAGGAGACTCTGCTTCTCTAAGGCGATTACCGTATTTTCTGGAGTAGAAGACATATAAATCTAAATGAAATGCATGTATAGAAATATTTATGTGCTGTAAAATGTCGCTTTTAATCCGCAACACTGGGAAAGTGAAAAGCGAAACCGCTGCTCTAATGTCGCGTTGTTTAGTATATAATATAATTTGATATAGATTATTGTGCCATTAGTTTTTAAATCAGTATCAGCTGGTTTTGATGTTTTATTTGCTTTTTTTTTTCTTTGCAAAAAGTACAGGCAGTTCAATGCACTATTATGATATATTTATATACTATTTTAAATTGTGACTTTTTAGTCCAGAAAATACAGTAAACCTTTTAATAATCTAGAAAATACAGTAAACAGTCCACTGCTCATGTGATTACTCTTTTTTTTTTTTTTTGTTAACCCTTTCAAGTGAGAGACAATCAGGCAACACGGGAAAAAAGTCACTGAACTAAAGAACGGGCGGACTATCCTCAATCAAGCATGGTGTTTTCTGACGAACAGAGAGCAAGATCAAAAACATTTCCCGACAAACACAAAGAGTTCCAGCAATCCAGCATGAGCAACTCGACCCAATCATACCGGGGATCCCAATTTATCGACAGAATCGTAATACAACATATCGACTTTTTTGAGGAAAGTATAAAAAAAGACTCACGGTCTCCACAGGATGCTCAGGATGTCGGTCCGAATGGCCACGTAATAAATTTTACACCGAGCTCGGAGATAACAACTGACCCACAAAACTGGGTTCTGAGCAATAAATTATATATTTACAGACTCGATTTTGTATCTTTTACCACTTTTCATACACAAATACAACACTGTTCAAAATGCGCAATAGTATCATCAAAACCTTTGCCGTGTTTCATTCTGTATATAACCTTAAGGTTCTTATCAAAAACCCCATGTTTACATTAATCAGAGAGAAATTTCACAAATTAAAAACTAGTCGGCTTCATGATCATTCACTCACTCTCTCTTTCTCACTCTCTCAGTCTACAAAGTCTCTATCCAAATCCAATCAAACACTACTGCACACTCGACACACATTTCTCATGACTAGTCATTTTTTCAGCTCAAAGGAGAGATTTTATTAGCACTGGGATTTAGGGCCCTATTGATTAATTGAGACTTTTAACAGTTTTATTAATCCTAGGTTTTTAGCAGAGGTTCTCTTTTATGTGTACATTGAGATTAAGCCAAATATTGCAAAGCTGCAGTGCAGTAAATGGCCACCGAGTGGCACAATGGAGCTATTCTGGTGCTGGAGGTTGTCTGTTTTTCTGTGGGTAAGTTTATGGTCGGGGGTTTTTCTGGATGCTCAGTCAGCGTAAAAGGTCAGCCTGACAAATTTCAGCAGAGCTACGAGACGAGTCACTGCAACTGGCACAAGAGATTCGAGTCCCATAAACCTGTCTATAGTACATATTACTGTGTATGGGTCTAAGTGACCTGGCCCATTGCAATGTTAATAACAAGCAAACGAATCCTTTTTGGTTCTACTACTTGAATAAAATGTATTAAAATCAAACTGTAATT
The DNA here is from genome assembly GCA_030014345.1 of Clarias buthupogon. NCBI lineage: Eukaryota > Metazoa > Chordata > Actinopteri > Siluriformes > Clariidae > Clarias > Clarias buthupogon. The sequence goes on along the minus strand of JAQMYK010000039.1, from coordinate 4,225,715 downwards.
TAAAAACCAATTAAAAAACCATGATTTCATATTGCAGCTATACTTTGTTCTCCATTTATCAGCAAGGTATATTGTTGTGATATATTTAAAGTACTACGAAAGTTCTTCATATATATTTGTATTTTATATAAGGACATATATGGTGGCTTAGTGGTTAGCAGTGTCGCCTTGCACCTCTAGGGTCTTCCCGTCTCGGCTCGGTGTGGTTGGTGGGTTTCCTCCGGGTCCTCCGGTTTCCTCCCACAGTCCGAAGACATGCAGGTTAAGCTAACTGGCGTTCACAAAGACTTTTGACACACCTTCTAATTCCATGGTTGTTCCTGATTTCTATTTCTTTCTACATATCCAAAATATGCAATAATCTCCTTTGAACAGTTGATATCGAGACGTATCTGCTACTTATGATCTGTAAAGCCTTCATAACGACTCTAATCTGAAATGCTGTAAATTGGTGATTTCTGAGGCTGGTGACACTAAATGAACTTCTCTTCTCGTCTTGCTTTCCTGGTAAAGGTTTCATCATGGTGCTTGATGGGTTTTGCAACAATACTGTTCAAGAACATCTGACATTTGTGTCTTAAAATAACGACTGACTGTTGTTGTTGTTTTTGCTTAATTACCTTATGCCATATGTGTTATTTCATAGATTGGAAAAAAAAAACAGTATTGTTCTAGAATGTAGAAAATAAATCACAAAAAAAACATCATTGTATTAGAAGGTGCATCCAGACTTTTGTCTTGTTCTGTATATATATATATATATATATATATATATATATATATATATATACAATTTAAAATGTCTATTTCAATATTAAATACTGGTTATACAGCATGATGTGCAAATCCTTTGACCCATACAAAGCATAATATATACTATATATATATATATTATTATTACCTAATGCCATAGGAGCCATATATATATATTAATGTATATTTAGGATTCATGTATATTTTAATTCTCAACCCCCTTTTTTTTTTTAGGGAACGCACTGTATACTTAGGAAGAAGGACATGATACACCTTCAAACCAATTCTTTCGTTTTACTTATGAGATTCCTGGTTACTTGCACCACTGGATTGCTCTTTATATAACTGAAAAACCTTACAGATGAAAATGTCTATCCACCGAAATGTCTATTCTCTATCCTGACCCTGTTAATGCATTTTTGTATTTTCTAGTCACCTGATCACACTGTCTTCCCCCCAAAACAACACGTTTACAAGCACGGAAACCCTGGCAAGAGATCGGTTGTATAAAAAAAACAGCACAGTACTCGTTTTTGGATTAAAAAAAAAAAAAAAGTCAGATCTGTCTAACAGAGAACTCTTCAGCCGGCGGAGGAGGAGAGACGATATTAAGCAGGGTGACTATACTGACACGGCGGTTGACGCACCATGTGCAGGGCGATCACACTCACGGCGGATGAGCAATACACACAGGAACGTACCTGTAGCTATTTCATGCAACTTACGACTGACGATAAGAAGAGGTTTGTGTAAAACTTGTTGTGTGTGTTTGTGTGTGCACGTCTAAATGTGTGTTTGTGTGTAACTGTCCTTCTCGTCACATTTGTACAGTTCATGTGTGCAAAAAAAAGAAAAAGAAAGGAGAGCTTCCATAAAGCAATCATGTGCTTTCTCCTAGGGAGCTCTGTTCCTCCGCTTCTTCTTCCAGAGCCTCCGAGATCGAACCGTGCACTTGTAGCTCCTCCCCTCTCCCGGCTCTGGAGAGCACCTCCAACCAACGGCGTTGGAGCTCTTCCCCGTCGGCGCTGAAGTAAACAGTCAGGTGACTCTGGCTCATTTTGAAGGCGTAGCGCCGCTCCAGACGGTCACATGACTCGGGGAGGGAGACCTCGAAGCCGATGAGAGGGATGCTGCGCTGGGCCTTGACATCCTGCTCATAAAGGCACAAGAGGAGGAGACTATTAAACAGGAAAACAAACACAGGTTCATATCTTAATTCACCTAATTTATGTTATTATAAAGCATGATGGTGTTTGACCTGCATGTAAACCACCAAGACCTTGTGTCAAAAAGTAAGGAATAATAGAGTTGGGGTGTGCAGTTAAAGAAAATTAATCAATTAAATAGCTTTGACTGGAATTACACAACGATTTTATCTTTTATCCATTAAAGAATGACATACCCAAGACAAGACAGTTAAGACATAATCAGGACATTTGTAACACTCATATTACTGAGAAACTTAAAAAGTTCTCTTTTCTGAAGACTCCACAATGGAGGAAAACTGAGTTCTTGACACTGGAGACTCCTTCCATCAATGTTAAATGTTAAACATCTCCTTACAGCATCACAGAACAATTATCTATTTATTTTTGATATGATTTTTTGACTTAACGATGTTTTGAGGCCTCCAGGGTCTGGGTTCGATTCCTGCCTCAGATCTGTGTGCATGCTCTCCCCATGCTTGGGTGGGTTTCCCCCGGGTACTCTGGGGTCCAACCCACAGTCCAAAGACATGCAGATCAGTTCAACTGATGCTCCCAAATTGCCCATAGTGTGTGAGTGTGTGTGTGTGTGCCCTGCGATGGACTCGTACCCTGTTCAGTGTGTGCACTAAGTCTCCTGGGATAGGCTCCAGGCCCCTGCGACCCTGTACACCAGATAAGCGGTACAGAACATGAATGAATGAAACGATGGTTTGAAAGTGACGCACTGAGTTTCCCCAGGCTAGCAATATGCACTGTCATACACTCATGTGGTGGTAGGTGGCAGCAGCGAGCTGCACGAGCATGAAGGTAAACAACCCATACTCTACTGTGTTGTCACGATATATCACAAGATATTTAACAATTTAAAATAAATTATGCTTTTTATTCGATGATTTTGATGTAAGTGTTCCAAGGAGCCTTAAGATAGGCTGGGCTTAGGTACAATTTTCAGCAGTTAAGCTGTACAGTATTAAATGATATATTGAACTTATGAACTTAACTTATACAGTATATAGATTTATTAAGACGTAACCCCATCGTAAGTCAAGACACTGTTACTGACCTATCAGAATCGAAAATTAAATACTGCTCGGGCAATATACTGTAGGTCTAACCTCAATGATTTAAGAACTTTTTTCAGCATTTCGAAACTATAACTCAAAATCAAACCCTTCGTTAATGTATGCCAGTGTCAGTCACCGTGTGTGTGTGTGTTCCTAGAAAGTAATTTTTAGTTTTTTGCCAGTTTTTCCAAATCAATAGTGAGAAAAAAAGAGTGAGACAGAGAGAGAAACGAGTGTGAGTGCTTGAATGTCCGAACTATAAACTATGCATCATATAATGGATGAGCAGATTTCCCACCTGTGGAGCACCATAAATGTAAAGCACCAGAGGTTCGTTTTCAGGGACGACAAACCAGGCCTTCTGCCAGCCGCGGCCGCTGCCCTTCTCCATGTGGTGCAGGAAGCTGCAGAGGACGCTGTTCTCCGCCGCCACAGAGGCCTGTTTCTGCAGCACAGAGAGAGAGAAAATAAAAATCAATCTGTTAAACAGATCAGACTAGGGCGAGGATTCTCCGGTATCGAACCTGAGCTTGGATGTGGAGTTTCATATGTCCATGTGGGTTCCCTCAAGGTTCTTCTGTTCCCTCTCACTTTTACAAAAAACATGCCAAATTAGCTATGTCAAATCGCTTCTAGAAGGTAAATGAGTTTGCAAAACGTGTGCGTGGAAAATGCCCAGAGATGGACGGGGAGCTTCTCGCTCAGGGTGTACTCCCACCTGGGTCGGCTGGTTGCTGCTGGGTTTTGGCTCATCATATCTTAATGAGCATCTCAAAGGCTTAACCCCTGATCCATGAGTACTACTGTTACTCATGCACTCATTTATTCTTTAACACAGATTCACCGTAAATGCACTGTATTCACACTTGTCAGTGCAGGCTACATTAAAACACTTAACACAAGTGTATTATGAGGTGGTATCAAAAAGATCCAAGACAGATTTGGCTCCTGCGGCCTATATTCCTCTTCCTGAAGATGAAGATCCAGGTCAAAGGTTGCCGTTTCGACACCACTACGGAGGTCCAGCGCGAATCACAGAAGGTGATTGACATGCTTTGAAAATAAGACTTCCAGGACATGCTCCAGAAGTGGGAGAAGTGCTGTATTGTTGTGCAAAGGTCATAGTGTGTAAACGTAGATAAATAACTGTAAACAGAGTGTCAATCACCGTATCAATCACCTAGGGTACTCTTTGAAATTCTCATGTTCTTACCTCTAGAATGGAGCGTCTCCTCTGAGTGCTATTGGTCAAGCTGGCCGGAGAAGGCGGGACTCCCACCAGCGTCGTATAGCAGTCTATACACACCCGATTCGCTCGATTGTTATCGTACAACAAGCGCGCACGGAATTCCGAGCATTTCCCACATACCACCTAAAAAATGGTTTGGAAAAACAGAATAAATTGTTATGAACAAGAGAACAAGGTTATGGAGATTTTTAAAAAATATAAAACAATTCGGTTGGTGTGTTGTCTGTATAAGGTAACACCTACATGTCCACATGCTTTGCAGTGATGGCGTCTCTTGGTGATGGAGTTGAACGGCTCCTGGCACTTCATACACAGCGTCACTTCTTTTTCCCGGATCGGAGTGGGAGCACGCTTTCCCAGCTCCGTGCAGTTCTGAACCCCAAAACAGAGACACCGGTAAATAAGATTAGAGGTGTAAAAATAGCAGTGGATAGGAAACAGCTTAAAGAGTTCTTGTGCAAAAACAGTTGTAATATGCATTCCCTCTTATTTTTTTATTATATTTTAAAAGTTTTTTTTATATATGAATTTTATCAAAATAATTTCCGTTTGCTGTGATTGTTTCTTTTACTCGCTTCCCTCTTGGAATTCTCTGTCGCAGTTAAGGAGGTGTGTCCTCTGTGCCTGTCAGTCTCAGTTAAGGAGGTGTGTCCTCTTTGCCTGTCAGTCTCTCTGAAGGAGGTGTGTCCTCTGTGCCTGTCAGTCTCTCTGAAGGAGATGTGTCCTCTGTGCCTGTCAGTCTCAGTTAAGGAGGTGTGTCCTCTGTGCCTGTCAGTCTCTCTGAAGGAGGTGTGTCCTCTGTGCCTGTCAGTCTCAGTTAAGGATGTGTGTCCTCTATGCCTGTCAGTCTCTCTGAAGGAGGTGTGTCCTCTGTGCCTGTCAGTCTCTCTGAAGGAGGTGTGTCTTCTGTGCCTGTCAGTCTCAGTTCAAGAGGTGTGTCCTCTGTGCCTTTCAGTCTCAGTTCAAGAGGTGTGTCCTCTGTGCCTGTCAGTCACTCTGAATGAGGTGTGGCTTTTGTGCCTGTCAGTCTCAGTTAAGGAGGTGTGTCCTCTGTGCCTGTCAGTCGCAGTTAAGGAGGTGTGGCCGCCGTGCCTGTCAGTCCCAGTTCAGGAGGTGTGTCCTCTGTGCCTGTCAGTCCCAGTTCAGAAGGTGTGTCCGCTGTGCCTGTTGGTCTCAGTTAAGGAGGTGTGGCCTCTGTGCCTGTCAGTCTCTCTGAAGGAGGTGTGTCCTCTGTGCCTGTCAGTCTCAGTTAAGGAGGTGTGTCCGCTGTGCCTGTCAGTCTCAATTAAGGAGGTGTGTCCTCTGTGCCCTGTGCCTGTCAGTCTCAGTTAAGGAGGTGTGTCCTCTGTGCCTGTCAGTCTCAGTTAAGGAGGTGTGTCCTCTGTGCCCTGTGCCTGTCAGTCTCAGTTCAGGAGGTGTATCATCTGTGCCTGTCAGTCTCAGTTAAGGAGGTGTGTCCTCTGTGCCTGTCAGTCTCAGTTAAGGAGGTGTGGCCGCCGTGCCTGTCAGTCCCAGTTCAGAAGGTGTGTCCTCTGTGCCTGTCAGTCTCAGTTCAGGAGGTGTGTCCTCTGTGGCGGTCAGTCTCAGTTAAGGAGATGTGTCCTCTGTGCCTGTCAGTCTCAGTTCAGAAGGTGTGTCCTCTGTGCCTGTCAGTCTCAATTAAGGAGGTGTGTCCTCTGTGCTTGTCAGTCTTAGTTAAGGAGGTGTGGACTATGTGCCTGTCAGTCTCTCTGAAGGAGGTGTGTCCTCTGTGCCTGTCAGTCTCAGTGAAGGAGGTGTGGCCTTTCTGTCTGTCAGTCTCTGTTAGGTAGGTGTGGTCTCTGTGCCTGCCAATCTTAGTATTTCAGACTGGATCACTCAGAACATAAAATTAACACAAACTGATGTAGAAAAGCTAGATTCAAAGATGTCATCTCACCGGAGAGTTGGGAGGCGTACAGTCATCCTCGCGCACCGAACAGTTCAACATCCTGAACGTCTCCACACTCTGCTCGTGCCTTTGGATAGTGGCCTGGATCGCCTGAGAAACACGAACGGAAGATGTCGTATGAGACATAGACACAAAAATCATAAGTAGAATAAAAGCGAGGGCCAAAAACCACCGTATGGAGACAGGACATGGTGTGCTATAGGCGCTTACCTGAATCCAGTCTTTCTTTTCTTCTTCTGTCCTATAGGTGAAAAGATTAAACACAAAGTCAGAGTGCTGCTTTTATATACATGGATGATAAATAACCACATCACATCATGCCCTCATTGCCAACTAATTCACACGATTCGAGATCAAATCGATAAAGATATATCAATCTCCTCCCACAATCACGCCTTATTAAAACACTTTCAATGCACAGAAATGTTTTGGGAGCTCCACCATGTTGCCTGACTTATAGCTGAGAGTGTGTTGCTCGGTTAAACTCACCTGGCCTGTAGTTCGAGAGAGCGCTGTTTCCCTGACACCAGAAACGTCCGGGGCATGTTCATACTGCTCGTCTCTTTCAGCTGTGAAACATGATGAGTTACAGTAAGATTTTAGTTGATCTCTTATGTGTATTTAAAAGGTGTAGTTATTATTTAGGTTGGAGCAGAACCTTTCTTTTTTCACTTTTCTTCAAGTTCATAAGACTGAAATTAAGCAATATCACATGAGAGGTGTTGTGATGAATATAAACAAACAATACTGTACAGTACTGACAACATGACCTCGGGTTTGATATTGCTTTTATACAACAGTTCCACAAAAAACATTTATTATCAACAGTTTGTTTATTTAACAATAGTTTGTTTATTTAACCGGTTATTCTTAACAATATTGTGTAGCCTAAGTTGACGAGCAGTCCTGTAAATCTCGTAAGTTTCTTTTTCATAATTTTACTTTGGATTATCAGTTCTGTTAACGTCCGAGGTCCGGAGTTAAATCAAAAGTGGTGTTAAATGGAAAGCAAGTGTGCTAGGGTGTACAATCACTTGTTCCACACACCAAGTAGTACCCTTGATTAAGGGATTAAGGGATTTGGGATTTAGCCTTGGGTTGGAAGCTAGTTAGCTTTGTAGCCATACATAAAAGAACACGGATGGTTCAGATACACTTCGGAAGGAAACAAAGTGTTACAAAAATTACAATTTAAAATGATAGAGAAACAGCTATTTGTGTTATTTTAATTACAGCATGGTTTGTCTGCTGTATTTGTACAAACCTCCATGCCGTCTACATCAATCCGAGCCCGCACTCCAAACTTCTGTCCGATCAGTCTGAGTTTTGGGACACAGTACAGCAACCTGTCATTGAACTAGAGCGAAGAAATCAAGACAAGCTATAGTTAGAGATGAATCCCGAACACTTCGAAAGGACGTTATCTGACACAAACCGCTCACCAGTATGAGGTATCTGTCCTGCGAGGTTCCGTTTTTGGCCGACAGTTTGAGGATGTGTCCCTCTTTAATGAGCTCGTTAGTAGGATTCACAATATCCTCTTCTCCACCGAGCAGCTCGTACACCTTCAGCAACTTCCTCATGCGCTCCTGAGGAACACAATGGCATTCAAGCTTGTATATCACACAAGAACGAAAGATCATTATGAGAATCTGTTCATATTTATACGAGAATAAAGCATTCAAATCGTCACCGTAAAAAAAGAAATAAAAAAAATAAACATTGGTAAGAAACGATTTTGAAAGGCTAATCAGGGCGGAACATCTGATGGTGCCAGTTTGAGTGATTTTCTTTCATAAAGCACAGCCTGTGAAAGCAAAGCACTGGCAATTAGCAACCCTAAATGACAGACTCTAGACGTCCCCCTGTTCATGAAAACGATGCCCATCTCTAATTACAAAGCGGTTCAGCTAAGTGGCGGTGTGAGCTCTCAGCACAAACACTCCATCAGTGCTGGGTAACAGTGTGGCGAAGAAGTCGAGCTTGATGTCGTCGAGTTTAGCAAAGCGGGCCTCATGGTTCACGCGCACGCTTACAGATATGTGTGTTAGGTTTTGGAAAGTCTACTCACCATTTTCCTAATGGCCGCGTTGGAATGCTCGGCTGCTGTAGCAATCAACTCCAAGGACTCTGATAGAGAGAAACGACAAATTATATTTTAGGAGTGAAAACAGGAAATGATGTTTTATAACAGGAGAGAGCTGACCGCCTGGGTGGGGGGGGATTGGGAGGGGGGGGTTGTTGTCCATGACTCAAGGAAGCTCTAAAGCAATATATGTATAAGTCAAATATAAGATGCATTTTTGTGTAAAAATTAAAAATATAAATATAATTAAAATTATAATGTAATAAAATATTTATCGTTGTACAGTAATATTATATTGTGCTATTATTATTAGTAGCAGGAGAAGTGGGAGCATTGGTGGCTCAGTGGTAGGTTTCTCGCCTGCCATGCGGAGAACCCGGGTTCAATTCCAAGCCCAAGTGAGTACTAGCTGAAGTAGCATTTGAAGTATTAAAATAGTAGTACAGTAGTAGTGGTATGTTTCAGTAGAATTAGTGGTGTTAGTAATAGGCGTAGTTTTAGTGATGTAAGTATAAGTATAAGTAGTAGTATTAGTTGTCGAAGTAGTAGTTGTAGTAATGTTGGCAGTATCTGAAATAATAGTCATGATAGTAATTGTTGTGGTAATAGAATTAGTGATAATATTTGCAGTTGTAACTGTTGCAGTAGTATTAGTACTAGTAGGAACAGTAGTATTAGTTAGGGATGCACCGATACCGATACCGGTATCGGGTATCGGCCTCGATACCACATTTTTTAAAGTACTTGTACTCGT
>JAQMYK010000039.1:4189716-4201509 GCA_030014345.1 Clarias buthupogon | reverse complement strand
CTGGTTATTTCGCGTTGATGACGTCATATGTAAATAATATGCGGCCCGTGAGACTTGAACTTGGACATAGTGCGGCCTACTGCAAAAAAAGGTTGAGAACCACTGCTGTAACCTCTCACAACCTGAGTTCTAGAGAGAGCTAAATTGGCCGAGCTCTATCAACGGGGAGGGTACTTAGTGCTCCCACATTCAGTATAACGCTGTCCTCAGAGTGTGTTACGCCGCCCCCAATGGTGCATGAGTGAGCAGTTTCGAAAAAAAGAGGTCGGCTGGTGTCACGTGGTTCGGAGGAAACACGTGACAACCCTCGGCCCTAAAAAAATAGTGCATGTGCACTATAATAGATACTAAATCCATGAATAAATCCAACCCTGTGCACTAAACTACTAAATAGTGCATGTGCGCTCTATTAGATACTAAATCCATGGCTAAATCCAACCCTGTGCGCTAAACTATTAAATAGTATGCTCTAATAGATGCATAAATCATGCATAAATCCCACCCGTTGCACTAAACTACTAAATAGTGCATTCTGATAAATACTAAATCCACGGCTAAATCAAACCTAGTGCACTAAACTACTAAATAGTGCACTCTAATGGATACTATAGAGTAATAGATACTCTCATCTACATTTACAGTAACTAATATAGCAACTCCTTACAATCTTATTAATTCAAAATGCATTTTCCCGAATGCACTACTTCAATTTCAACGTGTGTCAGCCATAGAGTGCAGTGTAACTGTTTCATACTGACCTGCACATGGACCTGTATATAAATGCAACATTCCCATAATAAACAACAAACAGGCCATCTAACTTGCTGCAGTCTCACACTCTGTTTCATAAACTCTGTGTTTAATCATATCCACATAAACCCATTTATCTCACTTTTTCTGTATATAAAGCTCTGCTTGGAAGTTATCATTTTGCCTGAGTCGAAATGATTAATATGGGAATACTCCATCAGGGAAACATTAAGATGAGTATACAGTATGCGTATATCTGTGCATGGAAACGTCCACACCCGTTTTCACTACTCACTTGACAAAATCCATAAATGTGGTGAACAAATAGATCTTGAGCAGTTACTGTATATATTAGAGATCTCCTGTGAGTGAATGAAAAGCCTCAGCATTATGGTAAAAAAAAAAAACCTGAAAGCTGCATGAATGAGCTCAAGGTCAAACCATTAGAAGCTGTACATGAATCAAGTGAGCAAAAAAAAAAAAAAAAAATCACAAGCACCCACCCACACACACACCCACGCACACACACACTTCTTTCTACGCAGGGGCAAACAGGACACACTAGGAACCTGCAGCGTAAGGAAAGCGAGCATTTAGGAGAGCCAGAGATTCCTCCGCAGTGTGGAACAGTGGAGCAGACAGGATTGAGTGTACTGGGCTTTAGACGTCTTCACAATAGAGACAGATGTATGGCTGAGTAAGCAGGCAAGTGTGAAGAAGGCCACGGATTTAACAAACCGTGTTTCTGGCATTCTTTCGAGGGGATGCTTTATCTTACAGATGGCACAGTATTTGGTCTTTTTATTGAAATAAAAATCTGCAAAACGACTGCATTACCTTCTATCATGAAACATTTCACATTTACTACTGCTGCTGTTTTTATTGTAAAACAGTTTCCTGGTTGTTTTTTACACAGGTTTTATGGTACATTACCAGTGCAGAATTTACGGCATGTATGAGGTATTTTGGATATCTTAAAAATGCATTCGTTTCACGTAAAGGTCTCAGCACTTCTGTCATTTCTTCTTTGCATTATTGGTGGTACAAGATTTTTCTTAAATGACATTTCACAAAGTGTCTGATTCTTACAAATCATGCACCGTTGCATCAGGATTGTAGCAAAATACATGATTTTAGATTTTTTTTTTTAGACTTATATACATCACTACAAGTATGTATCCAGTGATGTAAACTTTAAAGCACTTTTTGTAAGTCGCTCTGGATAAGAGCGTCTGCCAAATGCCTAAATGTAAATGTAAATGTATTACTGTATATAACTACAAGCCTACTACAGGCAATGAGATCATACAATTACTGGCAATCCTCCACCACAGCAAACAATCATTAGTCTATAACCCGTTGTGTGAGAAGTGGAAAATGTTTTAAAAAATGCATAATGCTGCATAATCTTTCAAAATATTTCCTTTTACTTCTAAATCATGTCATGAGGAATGGTTCCTCCTAGTACTCATACATGCAAATCTGATTCTAGAGTCCGGCTTTAAGAGGCGAGTACGCATGGAACAACAGAGAAATCAATGCTTGCATTTTATTTTTGACCCCAGTCTCACTTTAAGTCGAACGCAAACACAAAGCCACAAAACCAAAAAAAAGAGGTTTTTGAAACGACTCCATTCGAGCTTGTGAGCCCTTAAGAATCGATGTCTGATTGACTGTATCTGTACAGATCTCTGGATTTGGGCTCATTCAAAAAAAATCAACTGACCTGCTGCTTTGGCAGGTGCCTCTGGATCAATGGTCCATTTGAAAATGTCATCCTTCGGCTGACCACGCCATCCATCTTATCTGACTTTTACATGAATATTGCATGACTCCTGAATAGTCCAGTTTGACCCTGAAAACCTTGAAAACATCTGTATGTGATATCTTTAAGATGTAGTATTTGAGAGTGTGTAGCGTTTATACATTTTAAAAACCTTCTGTTTACATTCTAAAGACCTTCTGTTATGAAATGGTAAAAACAGGCCATTTCACTTTATTTTATGTTCAAAAAAAATGTTCCGTGTATACGTACTTTCACGCAGGAAGCACGCAAACAAATTACACACGTGCATTCGTTATTATCTTGTCCACGGTGACTGAAAGACTTGTTGCAAATTGTAGGCTGTGGACTATTTTTATCCAGTCATCGCCGACTACACAGACAGGACAGTCAACACGCAGCAGGCACTCAGACACCAGCTCGATTTTAAAGACATCGCCTGATATCATCACACATGCTTTTAGAAGTCTGTGTCAGCCATGAATTATCAATTTATGTCTGCACTAGTGACTGGAAGGTTGTCGGATCAAATCTCAGCACTGCCGCCTTCACACTTAACCAGGTCTTATCGGGTCTGTGCTTAGTAGAACAACATATTTATATTTGCTACCAAATTCATTTATAGCATATAATTTTAAAATCTTAAAACATTTTTATTCAATACGGATCTGTGCAATTATTTCACCGCAAATTGCTACAATTTATTACAGGTAATATACGCATAGTGTTGAATTTATCAAGCGTTTGTTAATAATTTATGTATTTTTTTTTTTTTATATTTTTTTATATTTTTGAGGTGATAAATACATAAATATTGCCAAACATCCTCTTAATGAGATCATTCATGCTGTTATTTGGTGTTAGCCTAGATAAATATGTTTAAATAAAAAAATGGTACAATTAAAATGTACATACAGTTTCTTAAATGACGTGTATCAAAATAATCGCAAAGTCATTAAAAAAAAATAAAATCATGACTCCATAGTATAATCATACATCATGCAACTAATCACACCTATAAACAGACCTCGGGCATTGGGCAGTCTGAAACACAAGCACTGATACATCTCAAAGATCAGACAGACGTGACATTTGGGCCTCCGACTCTGTGAGCGTCGCGTCACGCATCTGTCATCCGCTGTAACCGATAAGACACGCCGGCCAATCGGAATTACCTTCACGCGACCGTGACTAGAGGGAAAGGCTGTGCATAATGGACCATGCTCCCAGCTAAATATCCAGCTACAGTGATATCCATGGCGATGCTTTTGTAAAAGGGAGACCTGAATAGCTGAATACCAACAGCAACGCCCACCACAACATGGCACGACAGAGGGAGCGTGGGCATCGTGTTCGTCTCCCATCATAGCAGGGCATTTATCGATTCCTGTGGCACAGGATGTGAGAAAGCCACTGCAGCTGCAAGATCTGGAGACATCACACACAAGCACGCGCACACACACACACATATCCACACCACATGTGCAACATGCATCATGGTCTAACCTTAAAATGCATGCACAGCAGGGATGGTCATGGCAGTAGTGCCTCCCTGAGCATCAGCATCTCTCACACACACACACAGGTACACGCGCACGCACAGACGTGCGTGCGCGCGCGCACACGCTGAATGCAACATAGTTACTGCCAGCAGAGCTTCTAATGTATCCCTGACTGCATCCTGCCTCAGTGTGCATGAGAAATAAGACTCAACCGTGCATCTTTAAAAGCTGTGAAAAATGTTGCATCAAAATCAACACTGGAATAATCACTTTGGCACGTGCAAACCGTTGTATATGTAAGGTGATGAATATGAGATCATGATGCAGATGAACATGAAGACATGGACACCTTGATTTATTTATTTATTTATTTATTTATCATCAATGCAATCACCAAGCAATACAAATGCACATGCAGAATGCAATTTATAGAAAGATAAAAAGCTCTTACCTCGGAGCACATTGGTTTTCTCCATGTACATCGCGCAGCAAAGCACGAAACCGGTCATTAAAATACAGCACGGGGGAGACCTGTCTTCCCCACACACTCTTTAACGACGGGAAGGAAAAAATAATAGGAAATAAACGACAAATTATCGGAGCAAAAGAGCGGAGATCGCGCGCGCTGAAACGGTTAACGCGACCGAGCACCGAATCATATCGGGGGGGGAAAAAACAGCAAAAAACAACAGCGTTTAGGGCTTAATAACAACGAATAACATCAGATATTATAAATACAATCCTTTCCCGGCGATGACACTTGAAAAAAAAAAACGAAATAAAACAAAATGCAGGGTTTTTCCTTCCCAGCTCCCCCACCCCTTTTCCCTCTGCCCCCATTAGCGCGCGCGCAGCAGCAGCAGCAGCAGCAGCACCACAAGCACCGCTCTAGCTCCGCCCACTCCTGCTCTCGTAGTCACGCCCATTCACGTTCATGCCCCCATCTTCGAGCACTGGCCACGCCCACTACCGGTCCTCAGTTGCCTTGGTAACGTGTTCAGAGGTTCTAGTTGTGACATAGGTGTCTGCAGTTAACATTCCTCCTGACAAAACACAATTACTGTGTTTAACGAACACCTGCGGAGCGAAATGCAAAGAGTGTTGCGCAGTGTTTAAACGTCTCGCACCGTCCTGACCAAAATTAGGCACAGGGTAGAGAGCTGAGCAAACACCTACATGCAAGAGCTAAAGAGTCACATGTAGTTTTGTGTAATACTGTGCAACACTGACCTGTGCATTAACTTGATTGATTTATAAATCAGTACTATAGATACTCAGTAACCCACATGGCTCTTGTACCTTATACATCACTATACAGTAACTGGCTTATTTATTACTTATTATCGCCTTGACTGCAGATGTGTGTTTTTTTTTTATTATTTATTTCAATTCTTAAAATCAGGCAGCATGGTGGTGTAGTGGTTAGCACTGTCGCCTTGCAGCTCCAGGTTCAATTCCTGTCTCTGTGTGCTTGGAGTTTGCATGTTCTCCCTGTGCTTGGTGGGTTTCCTCCCAAAGACCTGCAGATTAGGCTAATTGGTGTTCCCAAATTGCCTGTAGTGTGTACTGTATGTTTGTGCCCTGCGATGGATTGGCACCTTTTCCAGGGTGTACCCAGCCTCGTGCCCTAAGTCTCCTGGGATAGGCTCCAGGCCCCCTGCAACCTTGAATATAGAATAAAGCGGTATAGACGATGAGAGTGAATTCTTAAAATTCTGATCTTGAATCTTTAATTGCTAAGTTTTCATATCAAGCCCAAAAAAATTACAGTGGTACCTCAGCATACGAATTTAATCAGTTCTTAATGGCGAAATTTTGTATTGTGAAACGCATTTTCTCATAGGAAATAATGCAAATGCAGATAATCTGTTCCAGCCACCCAAAAATATTACCAATATTACCAGTTTCCAAAACTATAATCATATTTTTGCATATAAAAACAATCAAAACAAAATATTTAGAAAGACATAGACAAAGTAAAATATGAAATAAATAGATGTTAAACCTCAATTAGCCATAGTTTTATTTTTTTTAACCCAAACCTTTCGACTTTGTCTTACTTCTATTTTCATTCTGCCTTGAAAATCGTTCATTTGAACGACTTCATTGTTTCTAGCTAAGCCACTTCATTAATCAGTGTATAGCTAGTTTATATTTGATCTACATATATTTCAATTGCCTGTCACAAGCTTAACTGCGCCTCATGTTAAATGTATGAACTCACAAGTTCTGTTTAGGTTGTTATTACAGAAGACTAATGTTCACTGGTAGGACTGTAAATCACTACAAGCAGAATGCATTCATCAATATGTTAATAATAACAGCCATTAGGGACTAGCCTAGCTTCTGCATCCCTCGACAGATTCTGCATTCCCAGTATGCCAGAGTGACCGTTAAACCAATCCTTAGTAAAGTAAACATGTGGTCACCTGCTGAGATTCAGGCACAGACTTGAAATGTGTTAATTGAACAGGAAATACAGAACGATCTACCGTCTCGTTTGGAGAAAAGAAAAAGAAAATAAAACATGATGAGCTATTTTATGTTAACATCAGCGCCATGCTAAGAGCATGTTAAAAAAAAAAGGCTTCTTACGCATTACAGGAGATGAAAGCTGGCTTTTAACTCTCAATGGGAGAGATAAAATGCTGTATGGACAGTAAAACCACTTTGGTAATTGGCTTCAGCTAATTGGTTGCCATAATCAGTTCACATAATCAGTGGGAAAGCAATATGGGTCAGTTAGGGTTAGCAGTGTGCTGTTTTTGAAATATGGATTACAGGAGATGAGAGATTTAGCCATCATTTTTGTTTCTTTTATATTCTACAGTTAATTCAGGAATTACATCTATATGATAAAAACAGACAAGAAATGATGAATGACAGAAATAACTTGCTTCTCCTAATTTGCCTTAGTGTTTAATTAGACACATATATACAGAGTATTAAAGACCTGATATGTACACATAGCTACGGCATCTCAATCCGTCCATCTTAAAAAATGTGGGACTGAGATAAAGGATGAGGCTTCCCCTATTGCTCCCAATTCAAAGTAACACTAATCGCAAGTGCCTCATGTAATCATGGTACATTTTATCATAGTGTGAAGTGTGTTCCTGAAAGGAACAGGCTCTGTGCTCATTCTGAAAGGACTTAATAATCTCCAGCAGAGACTCCATTCAGACTGGAAGCCTTTAAGGCTATGTATTGTCCCTACTTTCTCTCTTCTTCTCCCCCCCCCACCCCTTCTTCGCAGTAACCCCCGCTGGGTCTGTAGTACTGTTGCTCTGTCCGGCCCTGGCACAGGTTGAAGGTTTTAAATGGAGAGATTTACCCCATGATTTCCCTGGAGAGATGGCCATCTGCCTCTTGTCACCCAGCCCACTCTCGCTGCTCCTACACATACACAAACGCCAGTGATAATAACACACACGACATGAACCCGGGGGCATTTACATACACGCAGACAGATGACAAACAGCCAGCAGCTCTATTTATAGACTTAATGAAGGCTCCAATGAAAGAGTTACACTATATACACATTTATCTGAAAACGTATCTGTCTGTGCGAACTGTACACACAATCATTCACCATCACCACTCGCGCACTACAGGAAGGCGACTGGGAGTTATTTCCACATCCCTAGTACAGTCCTGACCTCACTCTCACTAAGCGTTCATTTCCACGTTTGGGCCATTATACAGTAGGAGTTCCTGGCAGGCCGGAAAAGTCTGATCGTGGCTCCGACGTACTGAGAAAACTACTGAAAGCACTAGTGTAACTGCAGATTATAAAGAGAAATAAAGGGAGGTTTTACTGTTATTCTGTTCTGTTATTCTACACAATCCAAAGTCCCGGTTTGACTAGATAGATAGATAGATAGATGCATATGTAATAAAATACAGGCTTAAAAAGGTGACGCTTTAATGTATTCAAAGTAGAAATATAAGTACCATTAAGCATGATGCTCTGGTGGAAAGACATCAAATCTAAGATCTTTGACCAATCATGAGCTACAAATATCGCGCTACAAGTAGTTTTAAATGTATATATATATATATATATATATATATATACACAAAAAACATTTATGGTGGACTAATCATTTAAGATTTAGATTAGACTAGGTTTAGTGTGTGTACCTTTTCCCTGTAACTTCATTCATATATAAGTGAATAAAATCCAACCATATAAGTTTAATGCAAAGGACGTAAGACAGGCCTACTGAATAAAAGTTATAGAAATTAATGTGATTTAAGTCAAATTGAAAATGAACCAATTTGATGGAACATTCAAAAGTCAACGGTACCATGAAAAATTATGGTACTTGTATGGTTTAATACTTTGAACTTCTTAAAATGATTTGGCATTAAACTGCATCTAATCGGATTTTCTGTTTGATTTTCAAGGTGGAAGTTTATATATATATATATATGTATCACACCATCACACTGACAGTGTGCCTATATGTCTGTATGCCTACATGTAAAAATGTATATGTGGTTCTTCCATAAACTTTTGCCATAAATTTGAAAGCACACAATTGTCTGTAATGTCTTTGTATTCTGTATAGCATTCCTACTTCTCTTTACGGGAACTAAAACACCCAAACCTGTTCCAGCATGAAAATGCCCCTGTGAACCTCAACCCCGATGAACACCTTTGTTACAACTTGGAACGCTGACAAAGCATCCTTGCCTGACATCGGTGCGCCTGACCACACTAATGCTCTTGGGGTTGAATGGGCAGAAATTCTGGGAAGCCTCCTAGATTTTTGGCATGCTCGAAATCCTAGTGGAAAGCCTTCCCAGAAGAGTGGATGTTATTATAGGAGCAAAGGAAGGACTACATCTGGAATGTTCAAAAAGCACATGTATCTGTTTGTGGGAATAAAAGAATAGAATAGGCATAGAAATGTGAGGGTTAATCAGACAAGGGGGATCGTGGATCATATAATCGAAATGTCAGGGATAAAATCTTTGTAAGAAAAAGTTTACTTTTTTTTTTGCCCAATGAACATGCAATTGAGTTAATTATACTCAGGTATGTGCAAATCTCCTAAAATTAGACGACGACTTAAACTCTTTTCACATCTGTAACTACCGAAGGCCTCAGAATAATGCTTTTACTCTGCCAGTTTCCTTTACAAATAATTTCCTAACAATTTCCTGTACTTTACCCGCAGTGTTAATGTCAGAAGCAGATAATGTGACAAGCAAGATACCAATTATACTCAATAATTTGGTTATGAAAGCAGTTTTATTTTTATATATGGATCCATGTCTGTATTGAGTCTTTGTGGGGTGGATTTGTTCTGTTGAAACAAGAAAAGCATGCAGGCTTTGTATCCTGTGACAGCTGGGTGAAAAGAGGGTTACCATGGCTGACCCTTTGCCCTCTTCAGTCCCGCCCTCTTTTATTGCCCTTTCAACCAACAAACCGAGTTATCTTAAGAGTAATTAGCAGCATGCACGTCGCACATGGGGACCGCCACTTCAGGTCTGTCGCTTGTGCACAGAAGGTGAATAAGAGTAGCTTTTTTATGATCACTGCTTTTTGTGAACGTGTCACGTCCAACACAACAGAAGTGACACTGGAGACTAATAGACCGACATTCTGTGTTTTTTTTTTTTTTTTTTTTCCTACATGAAGATCCTGTTCGTCTGGAAATTTGCTGTTGGAAATGAAGAGTAATTAATAATTATAGGCCTTTGACATTAACTCGAGTATATGAGAGAAAGGATTCAATTAAGAGAATGCGCTTCATCATCTAGTGGACAAATGGTAGACAATGTCCCTGTGTAACACTGTTCCCGGGTCTCTGAGGTAATCACTGAATCTAATCAGGCTGTATTAAATTATCTCTAAAATTATCTCTTAAACACACTTCATCTTTATTCCTATGAGTATATACGACCTGTCATCATCATCTGTTATACACACGGTCTGCGAATGCTCCGATAGTAGCCGCGAATGCAAGGAGTATATTAATGTTATGATACTTTATTAATTCTTTAATTATAAATATTTGAGTAGCAGATGCTCCATAAAATTTGAGACCAATAATAAAACAGAATGAAAAACAGGTAATTTAGTGAACCCCTCATCACTCATTGTCACTCATATAGACGTATTACATATTAATATTGTATATTATTTTATATACAATATATCGCAGGAGGCCTGGAGCCTATCCCAAGAGACTATGGTCATGTGGGTACCAATTCATCACCGGGTACACACACATATGCACATTCACACACTACATGTGCCAATTCGTATATTCTGTGTTTGGACTGTGAGAGGGAAACCGGAGTAACTCTGAAGAAACCCACCAAGCACAAGCAGAACATGCAAACTCCATGCACACAGAACTGAGGTGGGAATCGAACCAGAACCCTGCAGGTGCAAGGTCACAGTGCTAACCACTACGCCACGTTAGTGAACACAATATACAGTATAATCCTTGATACGATGAAGTGGACTTTATTGTTTATAAGTTTATGGAAGGAGTCTCCAGTGTCAGTACTTGAAAACTGAAAAATATGTTTCCTGCTTTTTTCTTCTTTTTTTTTTAACCTACTTCCATTTCTGTACTGGCTGGGTTTAAACAAGCCAATTAGATTTTCCCCCAAATGTGACCTCATATAAGGAGATCTCCTCTCCCCTGGCTAATTGAGGTCCAATTATGCATAATTGGTTTTGATTCATGCTTTCATTCACAATTTCAGGAATGTACTAAAATGATAACAAACGAACCAGCACTATGTGTAGTTCATCGTCCACTATCTAAGTTTTACTTAACCGGAGTTTCATAGACTACGTTTTTCTTGATTATAATTAAATGACATTTAATTTAGCTAATTACCAAATCCCCCACTGCGACTGTTATACAGACGTTGCCATGGCAACATACTGTACCTTATAAATCATTCCTCTCTAGTTAAAACAAATGCTTTAATTGCACCCCGTCTTTAATCCACTAAATAAAAATTGAAGATGAATAATGTAGGAAATTACACAAAGTTAATTTAGAGCAATAAATCTATTTTCATCACAAAGCTAGAATCATCTTTTTTTTTTCCCCCGTTCAGACGGCTCACACTAAGCAAACAGCTAATAAAAATGTAGATCAGTGACATTTGATAGTTTAATAAACAGAGTGTCTCTGTAAGCTTCCTACTCCTTCCATGTTTGTGCTCTCCAAACAAATTAATACGGATGTAAAAAAAAAAATCCCTGTTATGCATTCATCTCCTTGTTGTTTGATGAAGATGTGTAGCAAAGTGTAAATACATAGAGGACTAAATTGTTTAATATATTTGAAGTAGAAATCATATTATCCAGTAGATACACCTTGGACAAGATTGACTTTGGATGATGACTTAATGCATACGCTGCTAATGATGCTGATCTGGTGAACAGGCAAGAACTTGAGATCATTCCTGAACTTGAGTCAAAATCTGCTTTGTGCGTTATATGTACCAGTACTACCCCAATTAAAAAAAATGTAAAAGTTGACATGGTTTTTAGTGTCTTTTACTGGTTGGAGGTGGGAATTACGAGTTGTACCATGTTAAACGCAGTCTAATCCCGCTTAACCCCTTTCCATGAAAGTGTCTCCTACAGTTTTTGTTACATTTAGGCTTTTGGCAGACGCTCTTATCCAGAGCGACTTACTTATTTTTTTTTATCTCATTACACATCTGAGCAGTTGAGGGTTAAGGGCCTTGCTCAAGGGCCCAACAGTGGCAACT
>JAQMYK010000039.1:4169441-4181865 GCA_030014345.1 Clarias buthupogon | reverse complement strand
TTAACCCCTTACACGCCGCTCAAAAATAGACATTTCTCAGAGCGTGGTATCGGTTCCCGGTATCGGTCGACTTTTAATGAGTACAAGTACTTTAAAAAATGTGGTATCGAGGCCGATACCCGATACCGGTATCGGTATCGGTGCATCCCTAATACTATACTATACTATACTATACTATACTATACGATATTATACATGTTCCACAATACGTTCCAAATAAAAATCAATTCATGAGTTCAATCATGAATTTAAACCATAGGGAACCCCCTGATTTCATCACAGATCAGAATTTAAATGAACTTAAATTAAAAGTAGAATGAAAACACATAATGAACTCTCTTCATGTATTAGATTCAGAATTTAAAAAACAAGCATTAGACTCCTCTATGCATTCTGAATAGAAATAACTCTTTTGTTTCACCATAGATTGAAAATAAACACAACTCTTGGGTTCCAATCCAGATTGAAAACATGGTGAAGTTTCTGCTTTTAGCATAGATACAGTAAAATCTGCATCGAATAAACCTCCTTATGGAATTTCATTTGAATTTTCTGGGATTCTGCTGTCTTTTTTGTGACATCACTGCCAGGTTCGTTATTCCTTCGTGCTGTTCACCGTGCCCCAGCTCGGTCTGCCAGGTTCGGCTGCTATTTATACCATCAGCTGGTGTGAGTGTGACTGAAGCTTTTGTCAGTTCTATCTGATAGTCATTAACTCTGAAGGCACCATCCCCCCTCTGCTTAAAGCAGCTGCTCAGGAGTGAGGAAAACTACCCTGCAGCTGCATTTCAGCTCTGAATCCCAGCTGGGCCACATAGTGTCTGGAGCTGGAGGTCTCCTAGGATGCAATTAGCTGATTTCTTATTGGCGAGGAAAGGACAGAGGAACCGTTTCCCCTTCCCATGCCCTTATACATCACGTCGTTCCCCTCAGACGCTGATGATCTAATGGTTCACATGAAGGAAAACCCTGTAATCATAGCACGGCGCTCTAGTGTTGACGTTTCCGAGATCTGAGACGGATGAATGGGGCCATGAGAATATTAACTCGGCATGTTAACGTTAGCATGTCCCATGTTAAAATGAAATATACTGCGATATGTTGTCAAAATATTTTTTTAAAAATACATAATGAACAAAGTACTTTAACAGGTGGTTTGTGTAATTCAGAAATTGCTAATTTACTAAGATTTTTATGCACTGTTTTTTTTTTTTTTTATGTTCCAGATAAAAAACATCCAGTGAGCAGGAGGTTTGGTGGTGGAAATGCTCTGTTTATGAAGAACAGGTTTAAGACAACGAGATGTTTTTTGTACATCTCAGTGGTGAGCTGAAAAGCATCTCAGGACCAAGGGGCAACCTCCAGTTTGAGAAAATGAAGCTAAGACAGACGTGCTAAAATGTATAGGTCCATGAATGTCTATTGGGGGCTTGCTTCAAAAGCGACTCCCATGTAAAAATGCCCACCTTTAAAAAAAAGTTTTGGTCTCCATAGCCAGATTTCCCTTTCACAATTTCACAATTGTAGGGGGAATATAACTCGTTGATTTTCATTCAGGTTCTATACCGTTTATGCTGTGTACAGGGTCTCAGGGGCTTGGAACCTATCCCAGAAGACAGAGCATAAAGCGGGGTACACCTTGGACAGGGTGACAATCCACTGCAGGCGCACACGCACTATGGGCAATTTGGGAATGCCTAATCTGCATGACTTTGGACTGTGGGAGGAAACCATAATACCCAGAGGAAACCCACCAAGCACGAGGAGAACATGCAAACTCCATGCACGTAGACCAGAGGCAGGAATCGAATTCCTCAAACCTGTAGGTGCGAGGCCATGGTGCTAATCGCTATACCACCGTGATGCTGAATGTAACTCATTAGTTAAACTTACATTAAGACATAAAGTTAAGCCTAATTCGATGTAGCTGTGTGTAATGCATCACTTTAGCTAATCAGCTAACTGGAATCTGTATATTTGAACCTGCCACAAGAAATGTAAGAGTCGACACGAGCAGACATGTAGAGTATGACTCAAATGCTTTAGTGTATCAATTAACGCCGCCAGCATTTTCGGTGAGCTCGCTAGCTTGTGAGCGGTAACTGATTTGGGTAGACGGCGTCCCCTTTATGGATTAGCCGGTGTGTTAGCTCCTGCCAAGATGGTGACACACTGAGTTCCCACGTTTAAGTTTTAAAACCTCTCTTCACTTATGGATGACGTGACTGAGGGTTTCTCCACGTCTTTTTATGACAATCTATACTCAGGATGCAATCCTATAGGCATATGGGTTACACTGCTCCCGTGAAGAACGTGAATGTAAGGCTACCGGATCACCGAGTCTGGACGGATGAAGATAAGAAAGATTTAGGAGATTTAGTCCTTGCCTGGACTAAACAGATACAGATATACTGTACACAGTGGCATTGTGTTCCACCCCAAGTGTATACAACATTATTTTAACGGCACATACTGTAGAGACTTAACTGTCTCTATTTTCTTTAAAGGCTTGCCAAGCCATGCTTGTTCCTGCCTCACTGCCCGGCTCATTCTTATTAAAATAAATAGAAGATGTGGAGGCGGTAATAAGCAAAACTTTCTACAATTTTTTAACAGAAACAGTACAGTTAAGTCTCATCAGTACATGCTGAACCTTGGTGATAGTTGGTTTATTTGCCCTGTGATGAAAAAAAGCATATTAGTGCACAGTAATGAAGCACAAACCCATGTAAGAACGCTGCACACACGCTAGCATTGAAGCGTAATCCAATGTGGCATTTACTTTTATTTTTTTCGCTCCAAACATAACAGTGTTTTTTCAAAGTGCTGAGCAGGGAAGACTGTTGTTTTTTCACCTGAAGCCATTTATATACGGACTTGCACAAATGCGCTCACGCATGCAAGTCGGTTTGTACACACCGGTTTCTGTGTAAGCACTTTAGCCCAGCCATTAGCGTCTTTGATCTCAGTTCCTTTCAACGTCGTTTTCAGTAAAATAAAATAGATTAAAAAAAGACAATGAACAGATTTACTTCTTGCCACCTAACCTCCAGAAGGGTTGCAGACCCTCAATAGCTTACCGCTGGCCGATAAATTTTGTAATGTACGCGCTAAAAAAGAAAAGGACTTGTCCATGTAATCTAATCTATAGGCCAGATGGTTTTTATATGACTATGGGGCGTAAATAAACTCCTTAAAGGGTAGGTCTGTTAAATAAAAGGCATAGAACCTCTTTGTCCCAAGTCAGCACATTTTCCTATATGGTTACAGGAATTAAAGCTGCAGTAAGCATCTTTTTAAGAACACTTCAGCTTAATCTGGCTTCACATTCCAATTGCTATGCTCTGAGAAAAAAAAAATATCTCTGTGAGAGACCGGACTCAGGAATCTGGCTGATGAAAAAATGAACGGCTGCATCCCTTAACGTCTTAAGGAAGGCTACACATCTGGGAATAACAGCCCACGGCAATCGGCAGTGTGAATATACAGTGAGAGGAACGACTGATCATTGAATATCGACGGATAACTTGTCACCAGTTTGCGACAGAGACGCATCTGTGTGTGGGAACTGGACACACAATCATTCAACAACACCACTTGCACATTACATGACCTCAGCTGGGAGTTATTGTCACATCCGTGTACAGCCCTGATATCACTTTAAGCCATTTCTACATGTTTGGGATTTAACGGAATTCCTGGGAGGCCAGCGTTTCAGACGCTAAGCATGCTAAGTGCTAAGCACACTCTATCATGGCTCTGGCGTATTGTACATTTTTACCTTGATTGTAGCAAGTACTAGTGAAACGTTGATATAAGGGCATTAGTGTGGCGATAGACTATATAAAGGGAATAAACTATGTTTTTACTCACTTTTTCAGTAATTGCCAAAAGGGTTTTCCAACAAGCAGGAAATAAAGGAGGAAAATCCTTGTTTTGCTATTAAACCGGTTCATGATACTCATCTCAAATCCTCAAACTTGCTGAGGCAGCTGAGGCACGATCAGGTTGATGGTAGAATGATTTGTAACAGGCGGATTAATTATCATGCACAGACATGACAGACAATCTTTCCTGAACCAGAACTACAAGGTCATCTCCTGCTAGAACATAAGAAAATAATAAAGAGGAAATTAGCTAGCTAACTATCCGTTTACATGATAATACGTTAGCTAAATCAATCAAAACCTTGGACGGGGCAGCGCCCTGGAGTCTCCACTTCCCCCGGTGGTCTTGCTAATAAATTCATTATTTGGACTCTACAGAAAAAGTCAGTGAGGTAAAATAAAGCCTACGGTTACTGTTCTCCGTCTGCCAATGTTCTATGTAATAATATTTACAATTGAGGCAATCATAGTGTGACTTAAGAGTTAGTTTTAGAGCTCGCTAGTCAATCCGGAGGCGGCTGCTCTTGTTCCCACCCTATATATGGACAGGCAGCTCAAACTCTGGGCATAACAGGACTCCGGAGGTCTCCAGAGGACCTGACTCATTCACACAAGTGTTATTCGCCTCATACAGCACAGACGGATTTGCCAGACTCGCTTCCTGTTCGTCCGAGACCCGACCCGGTTCCCGCGCTGTCATAACAGCTGCCCGTTAAAACATTCAATTCAGCTGAACGAGTCGCGTTGTGTTTTTTCTTTTCTTGGCGAGATGTTCGTGATCTTCATTAGGGGAGGAGATAAGCTTGTTTTACAGTTGGCAAAGGAACTCCGAAAGCCATGTGACAATGATCAGAGGAGTTTTAATGGAACACCAATACACTCCCATCACAGGCAGATGCAAGATTTTCTTTTTTTTCCCCCTCTTATTCTCTGCAAAACATTACAGATGCACCAAAAATCCCTTACACTCCGACGCATTCCGGAAAGATTCCTTCTCCCAAACATAACAGAAAGCATGCTGGAAAATGGAACAGTTTCAACTATTTTTGCAATGCTACAGTGTTTTGTGCTGGTGTTAATGCAGCGTGGTTGAAAAACTTCCACTGAAGAATGTATCTAATTAAGCTCCGCTAATCGTTTCCAATGTGATTTGGATTCATCATCCATTATGATATCTGTCCAACTGCAATTATTATTATCATTATTATTATCATTATTATTATCATTATTACTGTTGTTGATATCCCACACTGACAGAGGTCTTGCACTTGAAGCTTTGCTTCTGGTTCCATCCCCAACCCCCCATTAGCTTGCACACTGGAGAGAAGAAAAAAAAAAACCAGAAAAGTATGCACTTCAAATTGAGCTGAGGAGTCTGTGTGTGGCGGGTGGGAAGGTCATGGGAAGGCTGTGCTATATTGGGAGTCTCAGAAGCAAAGCAAATTTCCCAAAGCCTCTGTTTAAAAAAGCACGGATGATGAAAACATTCTGCTCAAGCTCACAAGAATAAATAAGCCATCTCTGTAACACTTTTAGAATTTAATGTAACCGTCTTAAAGGTTTTACTGTACATGTCATTAGGAATATTAGTGCTGTTTCACACACACACTCACACACAAATTACACTCTCAGGCCTCGAAGGTATATAAACAGCCAGACATCCAAGTGTATTATACGTTTTTTTGGAATGTTTCTGGTCAGGAAACTAGGAGAGTAAAAGGAACTGTTAAACATTTTAGAACTTCCTCTTCCCTCCTAATATAATGTTAATTACTCTATACATTATCTGACTACTGTACAAGGCCCCAGTGTCAAAGTCTTTGTAAGTTTTTAAGGAAAGAGCCTTCAAACTCCCCTTAACCCATGGCACCCACAGGGATCCGTTGTCAACATCCTGGTCCCAGACACCACAGCATACCTCCAGAGGCCCTGTGGAGCCACACCCTGAGGGGCCATAGCCTCCCCGGTAGCATTCGAAACCCAGGTGGTTTTAATGTTATGGCTGATTGGAGTATATATGGTATTTTATAACTTAAGTGATAATCAGTTGTAAATAAACTGTAATAAAAAAAATTCTGAGGTAAATCCCTGTGGTATAAGAGATAACAGTCAACTTTGGTTGGTAACAGTACTGTAAGAGTTTCCTGTAACAGCTAACACTGCTATGCTGTAATCCTTAGGCTGCGGAAATGCTTTAACTATACACTGGATGGCCAATGGTTTGAGAACCATTTAACCTTTACACCCAAATGTGCTTGTTGTCCATTAGATTGTGGAGCATGGATGTAGAGATCTTTATTTAATCAACTACAAGAGGTCACGTACTGATGTTGGGATGTTGAGGAGGTCTAGGGTTCAGTGTATCCCAAAGGAGTTTAATAAGGTTGAGGTGAGGACTATATAGACAAAAGTGTTTGGCCAAATCTGCAATGACATTGTATTTAAATACATATACATCAAGATGGAGTTGGTCTTCCTTTGGAACTCTTCTTGGAAGGCTCTCCACAAGATTTTGGAGTGTTTTTGTGGGAATTCGTGCACATTCATTCTGTAGAGCATTTATGTGGTCAGGCACTGATGTTGGACGAGAAGGTCTGACTAGAAAACTCCATTCCAGTTCATCCCGAAGGGGTTTGATGGGGTTGAGGTCAGGCCTCTGTGCGCTATGCCCAGTCAAGTTCTCATCAAACCATGTCTTTATAGTCCTTGCTTTGTGCACTGGGGCACATTCATGTTGGAATAGGAAGTGTGTCTTCCCCTTGTTCTATTGTTAACAAAGTTGGAAGCATAGCATTGACCAAGATGTCTTGGTATAACACCGAAGCATTAACTTGGGGATAAGGGAGCTGATTGATTGAAACACCTGAATTCAATAGAGAAAATACTTTTGTCTATATAAGTGTACATGAAGGTTGATTTCTTCCACTCCAACCCTGACACAACATGTCTTCATGAAGCTTGCTTTGTGCACTGGTGTCATGCTGAACTTTTGGTTCGTGTAGGTTTGGGTCTCACACAAGAAACTGTAACCCTACAGCATACAAAAGCGTTATATACACATATTTGTGTGCACCACAAATGGGTGTGACAGTCAGGTGTCCAGACTGACTTGGATTCACCAAGTTGTAATGAACTAATCACAAGGCACGAAATCATCCTGATTCATGTCTATAATTAAGTGCACCGCCTTTGGCTGAAAACATAACGCACCGTTTTTTACATCTGCTCTACATCCGCTCATGGGCGCGCACAGGCACGCACATCAATAGGCAATCAATAGGCAATAAATTTCCACGAAAAGGCTTTGCATGCAGGAAATGCCTGTACAGTATCTCTACTCCCCCATGTCCTTATCATACTGTGACGGACAACACAACGCATACATCTGCTGGTCATCTCTCTCTCCCTCTCACACACACACACACACAGATAGAGGGAGGGAGATGCGCTCTGGATGCATGCTCCATCCCCCTGAGCTTAATTGCATTTCACAGCGCAGTGCTCGAGCAAACAGCTCAAAGTGACACACACACACTGACACACACTCACAAGCACAAACAGTGCACAAGGCACCAGCTTTATCTCTCTATGTGCTTTATCTATCTCATGTTTTCCCTCCCTCGTCACCATGCAGCATCCTCTGGGTTCTCTCTGATTAGAGATTTGGTTAATTAAGATTTCTTTATAACCTGGACATGCGCACAAGATTATAACAAATGCACGGCACATATGAATGCACTTGCCGCATAATGCGTGAGGTATACGTCTTGCATCCAGAGTGCCATAAAAGAGCCCTTAGTGTGAACCTGATGCAAAAACCGCGTTGTCCTGTCTGTAATGAAGAGCGTGCGTCAAACTGCGTTCGTGCAGGTGAGTGAGTCATAACGCTGGGGTACAAATAAAAATAAATAAAAAAACATTGCACTTAAAGTGTCTCCGCATGCACAGCGTGTGTGTCCTTGAGACATGCGCCCTAAATGTATACATGTGATGATGACATTGTGGACACTCTCCAAGGTCCATCCGATTAAACCAGATTTGTAATGCAATGGAATGAATGCCCAATCCACGCGGAGCACTTACCGCTTTTGCGGGATCCAGGCTGTGGGCTGAGATGGTAAGAAAAACGCATCGCCTTGAACTGACTGGAGAAGCTCGGGTGCGGGTCGGACGGCTGTGGTGGCGGCGGGCTGAAGCCGATCAGCGCGCTCCTGGGCCGGTTCAGCTGCATGCCTGCGCCTGCAATCAGGTTTGCAGGGCAGGGACGCGGGATCAACACTTCCAAATAAAGTGATACAATCCAACAGTCAGGACAAACTAATAATCAGGAATAATCACAAGTCTTTAAGGAGGTGCGCGTCTCTGCGCCCAGGTGCGCTTCCGAGCTGCGCGTCCAGACCGGATCGTCCCGCGATCTGGAAGCTGAACGGTGTCCCGGTCAAACGGTAGCGAGGTGCCGGCGTGCCATCCAGCTGCTGAGTAACGATCCCATCCAAGGCCCTCTGGACGGCGTAAAACTCCATCAAAGACAAGGGTTTAATCGCTCCGATGTGCTTTACTCAACATACACACACTCATTACCTTTACCGTATCTATTTATTTATTCTAAAAAAATTTTTAGAATTTAGCTTTTTTTTTTTAAATCATCAAAATGCTTGTGTGTGTCTTTTTTTTTGTTGTTTAAAAAGAGTCGTAACACTCCACGTTTGATCTCTTATAACACGAGACTACCTACACCAAGGCTCCTTTATTCATTTTTTTGCCATCGTGTTAAAAAAAAAAAAAAAAAAAAAAAACCTACAAAGAGTCGTGCAACAATTTAATTACCGCAAACGATTAAACAAACTAACTAACAAACCAAACAAAAAAAAAGTTTAGTTCTTAATCCATCTTCCTGCCACGTCTTTGTTCCAAACGCTGGCCTGTAGGAATATCTCCAAAGTGCCAGAAACAAGAACAATAGCCATGTCAAAAAAGTTCAAAAAGCTTCCCGTTCACGCAGACGGTTAAAGGCAGAATAGAACGTTTGGCCGCGCGCTCCGGCCCGTGTGGCCGTTTATAACGTCTCCGTATAAATAACTGACCCGGTCCGGGAAATGTGCACACTCAGCTGCCTGAGCCCGGATTCGAACCTCGTCCAAAACCTCTCCAGCTCTAAAGCTCTCCGCTCCGCATCCTGAACGCGCTCTTACCGCCACCACAAAGACGCCGTAAAGCGCGTGAGTCGCGGGATAAAATCCAGGTGCATTGTTTGTTTTTGTGGGGGTTTTGACTCGCGGTGCCCTCCGGTGGGTATACAGTCAAAAAAAAAAAAACCCGGACTCCAAAGTGCCCTCGGAGTTTCCAGCTCCTTCCTTTCCTTCCTTCTGGATCCCCTTTCTCTCCTGCTCCCTCCTGTGCGCTTTACTCAGAGGTGATGTGCGAGTCAACAGGGAATCGACTCCTTCCCATCGAGTCGGTTCGTTGAATCGATTCGCAAGAATCCAAATGCCCTTGACTTATTTCATTTTTATTTTATTTATGTTTTGTTTAATGTGTAAACTGCTTTAAAAATATGTCCCATCATCAATTTCGGATCAAAGAATTATTTCGTTAAAGGTGGCTTAGTAGTTAGCCCTGTCACCTTGCACCGCCAGGGTCTGGGTTCGATTCCCATGTGTGCATGGAGTTTGCATACATGCTTGGTGGGTTTCCTCCAAGTGATCTCATTTTCTCCTACAGTCCAAAGACATGCAGATTAGGCTAATTGGAGTTCCCCTAGTGTGAGAGTGTGTGTGCGCCCTGTGATGGATTTGTACCCCGACTCATGCCCTAATTCTCCTGGGATAGGCTCCCTCCGCCTACACACAGGATCAAGCAACATAGACGAAGAATACAGACGATGAGGTGAATATTTAGTTAAATATTTGCACAGCTTCATCCACCATGCATCTTTGCACCATCCATAATGTTTATCATTGCCGTACCGTACATTCCAATCACATATATTCTGTATAAACTGAATAAAATGTAAATTTGTATGAATCAAAATGATAAGATTGTCCCTGGTGAGCAAGCCGAGAATGACAGCGACAATGGGAAGGAAAAACTCCCTGAGATGGCAGTTGGAAGAAACCTTGAGAGGAACCTCAACAGGGAACCCATCCTCATTTGGGTGATAACGGATAGCAGGGATTGATCTGCAGTCGTGTGTGTCGTAGTGTGTGTGTCAGTGTTGACCAGAGGTCCTACTAAAGTCATGAATAGGGAATAAATATAATGGTACTCACCAATGGCCTTTCCAGTGGCCTTTTAGAGGTTTCTAGAATGATGGATTGATGGTATATCATGTGAAGCAAGTTATCTTCTTGACATGTCTTATCCACTGCACAATGTTTGCACAGTTAGACTGTATATTACCTTGTATACCTTATCCTTATTACCTACTGCACCTTCAGTACATTATTCACTCTCATCTCTGTACATATGGACACATACCCCCACTTACGTAATTAAATGCTAACTGCATTTCATTGACTTTGTACATATATCTTCCACAACGACAGTAAAGTTGAATCTAATCTAATCTATATAGAAGTCATGTCAAATTGACTTTTTTATTGTTAGGTAGAAATGTGTCTCTACTCATCCGGGTAGCTTTTTCAGACAGACTCTAATCTAATCTAATCTTTCAAAAATAAATGCATTCAAATTCTATTAAAAATGTAAGTCTTTTTAATATGGAACATTTTCACAAACATTTAAAGTAGTTAAGAAGTCATGTGATCAGGGGTTATTATAAATTTTGCAGAAGAAACAAGACTGACACTGTGTTGAAAAAGTGACAGCGTAGTAGCAGTAACTGATTCGATTCTGCCGAGATAGGAGACAAGTTATCAACATTTTGAAAACAAAAATGTTTTCCCCCTCCGAATTTAAAAAAAATTATTTTCCTACCTTGTCTTAAATTAGAGAGTCAAAGCAAAAACTGATCATCTTCAAAATGTTGTCAGTATCTGAAAGTAAATTTAATATGGTTCATATATAAGGCTAATAGAACAAGTAATTCAAAAATTAGAGACAAATACTGGCTAGAAAATTCACTTTGTCTCCAACTACATACCTGTTAAATTGTAAAGCATCACTAGATCTTCCTTCTGATTTGAACTGCTTACTAAATTTCATTACTTATCTGGCAAAAAAAATTATACTTATCTTATGGTCATCATCTCATGTACAGACTCTGAAGATGTGTTTGGCACAAGTGGCTCATCTTCTTCCTTTGGAAAAACTTACATATGACTTACAGAACAAACCTGAACTGTTCTGTTGGATATGGGCCCCTTTGTGGGATCTACTTGAACAATCATGACCCTAATCCTTCCCACCTTTCTTTTCTCTCTTTCTTTTATGTTTTCTTTTACTGGACTGTTTTGTCCTTTATTTTTTATATTATGAACAGATTATTGTTTGTGTTTAAATGTTTGCTGTGGGTATCGATTGTATATTGATCTGGCTCTGCTTTTTTGTTGTTGTTAAAAATCAATAATAAAAAAAAAAATTGAGACAAAATGAATCATTTATATATAAAGCGAGTCAGTGAATGCATTAATCATTACACATTTATTTAATCATGAAGTGATAAAATAAATATGTGATTCATATTTACCATAACCTTATCCAAGACAATATTTTATTTAGACTGGAGGTCATTAAATCAAATGAATCAAGCACTCACATACTTTGATTCACATAAACCGGTTTGTATAGAAGAATCGATTTAGTAAAAATCCTGCCTTATATTAAATACTGTGCAGTTTGTGACTTACTCTAGTACTACAACTATTACACTGAATGAGTCTTTTAATTGACTCGATCACGCGAGTTGATTCGCAAGCACAAAAATAAATTCCCGAAATGGGTCTATAGGTCTATGTTGATGTAATTAAGCATGGAGTTGAGGATGTATTGTGGCGTTCGACATGTTAAACACCTCGTCTGTGGTACCTTGCAATAATCAAATGATCATGTAATTTGTGCAAGGTTAAATAAATTCAATCAAATAAATAACTACATTTGAAATGTAAAATATTATTCGAAAACTGGCCAAGTAAAAAAAAAGTAGAAGTTTTTTTTTTATTTATAGGCTATGTTGATTCAGTGGTGGTAAATCATCAACTCAGAGCTCCCCCTGTTTGATTCAGCTTGTTTGGAGGAATCAGTAAAAAAAATGTCTTAATGCATATCAATACAGTTCTGCCCAAATCCTTACACTACCATATTTGTATGTTATTTGGTTCTAAATCTATGATAAAAATTATAGACTTGCTATACTAATACCAGGTTGTCTCAGTAACTAGACTATTTAGTGCTCTAGATTGTAGTTTGGGACGCAGCCTCTGGCTGACATATGAAACCAGAAGCCAAATCCTCCTCCTCCTCCTCAGTCCATGCTTTTCCCAAAGTCTGTTTCTCATTTGGATGTTGGGGGGGGGGGGGGGGGGGGGGGGGGGGGGGGGGGGGGGGGGGGGGGGGGGGGGGGGGGGGGGGGGGGGGGG
>JAQMYK010000039.1:4092804-4105397 GCA_030014345.1 Clarias buthupogon | reverse complement strand
CTGCATGGAGGAATGGGCCAAAATACCAGCAACTGTGTGTGAAAACCTTGTCATTGCCAACAAAGGATATATAACAACGTACCGAGATGAAATTTTGTTATTGACCAAATACTTATTTTCCACCATAATTTGCAGATAAATTCTTTCAAAATCCTACAATGTGATTTTCTGTTTTTGTTTTTTTGTCAGATTTTGGTACAATTCTAATCAAACTTCCTATCACACAGGATGCTGTACCATGTGAGTTTAGTTTAGAGCGCGAAACTCTTGCAGGATTATAGAGGAATATTTGACATGTTCCTATATAATAATAATAATAATAATAATAATAATTTTTGTGTTGTTGTTTTACGAGGGACAGGAATCACCGATACAATATTATCGTGATACCTGGGTTCAGATTAATTTAACATTGCGGTTCTGTAATTATCATTATTTTATAAACATTCAGATTCAGTTAAATATCATGATTTTATAAATATTACCGTTCTTTTCTATTTTGAGACTTTTATAGTTATTAAAAATATTTTATTTTTACTGAACAGCTTCACAACTCAATTTAACATCAGTAATGAAACGTAGCTCGTTCCTTATAACATTTGTTACTTAAAAAACCGAGTACAGCATTTTCACAACACAAACTAAAGTAATGTGCAAGAGTTTAACATAAGCTTAAATTAACCAGACTGCACCGCCTGTAGGATTGTAACGAGATGGTGACGTTTTTAAATGGCACCAAAGTCTTAAACTCATGCTGAGCCGTTCCGCATACGCGGCTTCTACCGCCATCACATGCGGCTTCTTACGCGTGTGTGACGAGACTAAACGGCGCTCGCGGCTTCTGAGACTGGTGTAAGCATGTGTAATGAGTTGGTCCGAGAAAAAATTTCGCTCGCAGAGTTGGGAGAACAAAGGTAGATCCGAGGTTTTTTTTTTTTTAATCGTGTGCAACTTTTGATATGCGTTTCTGAAAATGCGTTTCTGTTGCAGCACTCAGAAGCTTGTGCACTCTGCACAGAATTCGGTAATATCCAAGGCTGATCAAACTAAAAAAAACAGTTCCAGTTACTGTGCATCTCTATTTTATACGTGACATAAATTATTTAAAAATCTATTTTGTAGTTGATGTCGAAAGTGTGCTCTACCAACTAGCACTTTTTCAACCTGCTGCTGGTGCTGCTACACAGGCCAGCGTTAAGACGCTCAGGATCTGTCCTCTTCTGCGTCATGTGACCTCAGGGATGCCCTGGGTCGCTGTGATTGACAGGAGTGTGAGAGAAAGAGAGAAGAGCGTGTGTGCCATCCATCCCAACGCTGAATCCAATGCCGTAAGATCAGGATTCAAACTCGGTTGAAAGAGCTAACTTTTTAGTGCTGTGACTTTCTTACTCTTCCGACTTACTTGCGGTTTAGCTGGATCAGGTGTTGTCTCCTTGACACAGCAATACAGGAGACACCTGGAAAGTACACTTTTTCTGCCTTTTCAGCCGAAAGCACACACCGGACCAAATGCAAAAACATTCACCTGGCAAAAAAACTAACAAACAAAAAAACAGCAAAAAAAAAAAAGGATTAGTTTACTTTTTCTAAGGTGAACTTCGACCTGGGGAAATTGTGAGACTCAGCGTCAGACTGATGTCCCTTTGATCTGTAAAAACAAATAAATAAAAATTATGAATGTGTATAGGATGGCAATATGTTATCTCGGTCCACCATCATGCACTAAATGACCAAAAGTATGTGGACATCTGATGGGCGTTAACGCGGCGTTTGTTCCCTTTTATAATAACCTGTGAGGGCTTTCCCTTTGATTTTTTTCTTTATTAAGCGTCACTGTGGAGATTTTTTTTCCATTCAGGTAGAAGAGCATCAGTGAGATCAGATTAGTGATAGGTGATGGTGACTCAGGAGACTTGGGGTGCGGTCAGTGTTCAAGTTCGTACCAAAGGTGTTCAGTGGACGTCCTTTACAGTTGTGCTCTTTGAGTTTGGTTGTAATATTTTCAGAAGGGGAAATGTGATGTGAAGGTCTGGTGTTTGCAAACTTTCATTCATATTGTTTTTTTTTTGTTTGTTTGTTTTTTGACACATCTGCTCTGTGCTCACTATTTGGTTTTCTCATGTCTTTGCAGATGACGGAGTTATTATTAATCCGGTCAGACGGCGCTTAGTTGAGAAAATGGCACTTTACGAGGAAGGTCGAATCCTGTCCTCGGACCTCTTCTCTTCTGGCGGTTCATCAAGTAAGTTGGTTTGCTTGAAATTATAGCTTTGAGATAGAAACGTCTGTTCCAGATGATGTCGTGACTAAGGTCACATGGTCATTTTGCAGACAAGTCACGGCACAATGCAGCCCATAGTCATCACCCCGGAGTGTAGGAGGGCCAGTTTTGTGTACTGTTTGGATATGAAGCGCTTAATGGAAGCTAAAATTCGGACCAGAGAATTTGTCCTTTGAGACGCTTCTTTGTAATCAGAGCTTATGTAAGGCATGGCTTAGATACGAACCATACAACAAATAACAATCAACACTGTTGAGCTGTTTTGAGAAAACAGCTCGGGGCTTTATCCCAAATCACAAACTATATACATAGTACAGTGCTGAGAAAAAGTATTTGCCCCTTCTTGATTTTTTTCCAGATGATCTGTCACACTAAATTTTAAATTTTATACAGAGATATCCCGAGTAAATTCGTAATGATTTCATCCATTAAGAGACAAACCTGTCCAAATCAGCCTGATCCTGACCCCTAAACCTTATAACTGGTTGTGCCATCCTTGTCTTCAACAACTGCAATCAAGAGTTTTTGATAGCAGGCAATGAGTCTTTCACATCCACTTTCGTGGAGGAATTTTGACCCACTCTTCTTTGCGGTATTGTTTTAATTCAGCCACATTGGAGAAATCTTGGTTGTAAATTTAAATCTGGACTGCATAGTTTAAGAACTGCATTTTGTAATTTACTCGGGTTATTTTTGTGTAGTTTTAAAATTTGTTTGATGATCTTAATTATTTAAGTGTGACAAATAACCAAAAAAATCCTGGAAGGGGCAAATACTTTTTCATGGCACTGTATTGACCATCACACCTGTATTAGGTTATTAAGGATCCACAATTCTCTCCTGATGTTGGATCACGGCTGTGTGGATTTTTTTATTTTTCAGTTCCCCACAAGAGCAGGCGTCCTCATTTTTCTTGGCCGTTTTGAGACGTGGCGCTGTATTGCTTTTAATACCTAATACTGCTTTCATACAGGGCATTTATTTCAAGGTTCCATTTACCGGTTGAGTTAATACACAAATGACTTTAATACGAATCTGGAAGCTGTTTTAAATCAAACCAAGGTTAGAGAGAGAAGGAGAGAGAAAGATAGAGCGCGCTACTGGATGAATTCTCAAATCGGATTGGTCAGAAGGTGCGTCTCAGACGCTAGTCTTGGCTATAACACAAACAACCAGGCTTATACGATATTAATACGTTATGGTTACGGCTCGTACACAGGGACTTGTATGACAGATGCTCAACATAATCGTTAAATTAAATGTTTTAATAAAGAAGAACAGGATTGATGATCAAGCTAGGGGGGAAAAAAAGTAGTCAGAAGACACAGCAAGGACAAGAGATGTGCGTTGTAGGTAAAAAAGGGAAGAGTTAGATTTATAGAAGGACTCGCAATGTCGGTTCTTTTGTAAAAACATTCATGATGTTTTGAAAGCATTCTGTACGGAGGAATTTACGCTTTCCAGCTTCTCAGTAATCCTGTTTGTAATACATCAACTGTTTGTAATGTAAGTGAAACCAGGAACTAACTTTTCTTGTGAGTATTTCAGAGCCCTTACGACGTAAATACAAACATGGAAAAAGCCACATTTTTCACAGGTTGCGTAAACCAGAATTTCCTGTCTTTTATAAAAGTTTAGAAGCATGCACTGAAAATTTTTAAGAATATCTTCATTGTGATCGATGCACGAAAAGACGGTTCAATCTTCCCGTGCGCAGGAATCGTCTTCCTTGACGGATCCTGTACAATCTGTCTAGATCCTGTCTAGACTTCATTACATAATGTACACAATGTGTCTCTATATAATTCTATACAAAACTCACAAATAAAAAAAAAAAGATGATGGATAAAAATAAACCTTTTGCCTGTGAGGTTAAATGATTGACTGACTGTTACGCAACCTGAAAAAGGAAATTCAGAATAACACACTTGAGACTGTGCTGTTACATGTAATATAATCTACTGAGTCGGACTGGATCACACTTCCAGGCTATTGTTGAAGTTAAGATAAAACGTCTATCAAATACGTGAACGCGTACGCCACTGAGGACGGTGGGAACGCTGGAAAGTCCAGAGTGATGTGTTACGTTAAAGCCGATTTTTTTTCCCCTGATCTTTCTGAACTTTTTTGCTGAAAAGTTAGCCGAATATCCGTTTATTAACCCTTACGAAATATTAGAATTATCAGTAAAACACTTTAGTTTTACTGAGCAGGATTAGTAACTACATCATGACAATAACGCACTCTCCAGTGGAAGAGTGACATTATTTGAATTAAAGAATACCATTGATATTTGACTAATTGAAGTACACTAACTCGCCAAAAAAAGGCACACTTTCATAAGTGTTTTTAAAATGCATTAACCAAAGAAAATAACCAAGAAGATTTTAAATAACTGGAATTGGGTTAATGACTGTTTAGCGCACTAAATCTGGAGGGATAGTGCTGAAAGAAAAACATACGGTTGCAAAAAAAACATGAATGGAGATTACTTAAACTCTTGGTGAAGTCGCATGGCAAAAAAAAATAAATAAAAAGAAAGCTGTGTTTTAATAGTGAAAAGTTTCACACACACACACACAATGTGATGAGAACTTAAAGGATTTGGACTTAACCAGTGTGTGTTCATGAGAAAACCACTTGTTAGTGAGACTCGTCAGAAAAAAAGGGTTCGGTTTGCTAGGGAGAATGGAAAAAAATGGATTTTGGAGTGATGGAAAAAGGTCATGTGACCTGATGAGTCCAGATTGAGCCTATTTGAGAGTGATGGGGGCGTCAGGTTAAAAAGGATCATGCATAGGGTCCACTGTACAAGCCTCTGGAGGCAGCAGTGTTATGATCTGGGTTTGATTCAGTTGCTCAGGTCTAGACTCAGCAACGTTACGTGGCAATAAATAAAGTCAGCTGACGACCTGAATGTACTGAATGACCAGGTTACAATCAAATTGTAGTCAGTGAGTCATTAGACAGATAGTTTGATGATTTGCATCTAAAGAGTTTTCTACACCTGTATTTACTGTGGATTTGGTGTATTTTTAATTCATCAATTTTTAATGAATTATTTTCATCTGTTGCAGATGGAGAGTTGCCAAGACAACAACGGGAACCTGAAGAGAGTGACGAGTTCGCTAGCAGTCTAGCCTAAACCTCTGAAACTGATATCTATTGACTAATTCCAACACTCGAGAGGAAATCGGGCACGAAGGAGTTTAGCTGGTCAGGATTTCCCAACACCAAATGTTCTCAATTCCACAATGGTGAACCACTAACAGTTTTATTAATACCGTATGAATTTCTTTTTTTTTTTTTTAACAATTGTAAACATTGAATGGACAAACCATGTGCTGCCTAACCACAAGACGATGTTTCCTGTATGAATCAGGAAGGTATGTAGGATTAAAGAGAACACTGAATAATATGAAGAACTTTAAGTTAAATCCTGGATCCTTCACATTTTCAGATCACAAGTCTTTGGAACCAAGTCTTTGGTTCCTCTGTCCTGAAAGTGGACACTGGTACGGAACAGGACGAGTCAAACCGCATCCCTGGCGGTAATACCCGTCCGAACACTGCCATATGTTGAAATTTCAGGGAAGGCAAACGGTTTTGAAGCCAGACCTGGCTGCTCTTAGGCTCTGGGTTTTTTTTTTCTTTTTTGGCTGCTTTTATACTGTGACTGCACATTTCATGAAGTTGAAAACATGCGTCCGATCGGTTTAGAATCAAAAGACTTGTATAAATGTTGTCGAAGTGAAGAGTTTCTACTTTTTTTTTTTTTTGATGGATTAAATTACACTTGAACGAAAAATATTATCTTTCCCAGGCGTGCTGTGATTTCAACACCTTTCCTGTCATGAATGCTGGCTTTATGATTTCTCTTGACCACAAACTTGCAGTTAAACAGTTTACTCTTTCTTTTTTTCTTTTTTTTTTCCGTCGGACCATTTCTGTCTCACCCTTCTCGCGTCGTGGCTCGGAATTCGCTGACCAGCCGAATAAGTCATAAGCTAAATCATGTAAACGTTACATTAGCGCAAGGGTACATTTACAGGAACTATACAAGGGATTGCATTTGTCATAAACAAGTCTTTGCTCTTGCGCTCTTCTGCAGGAGCTCAACTCGGTTCAGTGTCATTATCCACAACCAAGTGTTTTACATTTAACTCTGACTTTCATATATTTGGGCTAGAATTGCCAGAAGTGTGCGATAAGTCCGAAATATCAGCACGGTATATACATCATGATATTCATTTTTGTTCAGTGGACAACATGTTTTTATTTCTTTTGACAGAAAAGTGGTATTATTTTGTTTATAAATCTAGAAAAACTTAGAATTAACACTGAAAATTTAATAATAACATGTCTAAAAAGCTGCTTTCTAACAATCTTCTAAAATTCCTTTAACGATACTAATGATATCTAAAAAGACTAAACGGAATGTTTTGTGATTCTTTAAATATCACAATATCGACATTATTATATTGTCAGATCGCTCAACCCCTAGTTTCTCTGTCTGACCTGGTACGTTCCTGTTGGGTTTTAGTGAATTTTGGTGAAGGGGAAAAAATAAAAGATATTAATCTTTTGTATGTGTTTAAGTGTCTGACGGTTTATACTTGTTTCATCATGATGGTTTTAATTTACTTTTTTAAATTTTATTTATCTATTAACATCAGTTAAGTTACAATAAAAATTTCATATTAGGGCTTGGCATTGTGGCACATTATGCCATATTGTGATTTTTAAAGATATAATGCAATGCATACTGTATTATAATATGGAATCGAGGTTTTCTTAACAGAAAAAAAAAGCATTAACATTTAGACAGTTTAATTTACCAACAGAATCATTCAGCCCCCATTTAGAACCATAAATCAATTAATGAACATCCATCCATCCATCATCATTACCGCTCAACCTATGTAGAGTCGTGGTGTCGCCCGGAGTCTACCCCAGGGAACTTATGGCACTAGGCGGAGTTTACCCCCGATTGAATGCCAATCCTTTGCTCAAACACACACACATTCACTCGTGCACTATGGCCAATTTGGAAATACCAATCAGCCTACAGTGCATGTCTTTGGACTGTAGAGGAAACCCACCAAACTCCACGCATGCAGACCGGAAGTACAGTACGGTTTTAACCCCCAGCCCCCACGCCTGAAGTTGTCGAGGCTACAGTGCAAACCACTAAGTCACCATACTGTCTGATTTTAAGAAAGAAAATTATTTGTGTAATGGATACTTGTGGGTATTCACTCGTTTTAAATGCAAGCTTCGTTCTCAATAGTGGTAATTTTTTTATTTATTTTTTACTTTAGATATTTAGACTGTAAAAAAACAAATCTTGACCTAATATGTTTTTTATATTAAGTGTTTCTGTCTCTAGAAAATCATGATATACAGTATACACATAGACTATTTATATTTATTTACTTACATGATGTAATGATTTGCTGAAAGACTTTTTTTTTTTTTTTTTTGCAATGCACCACGAGTTGTTCACATCATGAGTTTCCTAATAATAACCCATCACATTATGAGTAATTTTTCCCAAGCCTTTAAAGGAAGTACATGCAGAGGTTATCGTTTGTCACGTACATCTGCAAGAATTGAATAAGACATTTTCAGTAACTAAATAAATGATGTCCTTAGAACAAGACACTTCGGGTATACTTTTATCACATTTCAATGTATTAACATAAAGTATATAAAATAAGGAAACCGACAGGAAAGTAATTAAATAATCAGTATGATGCGGCCCTCCCAGAAGCAGAGTCTCCATTATCGTTGTGAAGTGAATTTGTTTCAAATAACGGTACATTCTAAAGTGTTTTATTTCTCTTATCCAGCATCAGTGAGCAAGTCATACGTTTCAATCTGCTTATTTTTACATTTAATGTAACATGCTTCTCTCTCCAGCGTTTCTTATTTTATATCTACACAGACATGCAAATATAAACCATAATGTGTTGCCATTATTAGGACTACGATTGCTTTCCTTCTTTTCAGATTGGAATAGACCCCTCTTTAAACATGCTTAGAAGTGACAATTCCAAAGAAATGTCTGATTTTGAAAGAGGAAGACGTCAGATTATAGGTCAGTGTGGGTGGACTTTCCCAGAGACAAACAGCTAGGAATTTTGAAATCACGCTTTCTATTTATTGAGAATGAAAAATACAAAATTCAAATTCACCTCCAGGGCAAAGGGTTTAATTACGCCTCTGGGTTTGTGTGCATGGAGTTTGCATGTTCTCCAAGTGCTTGGTGGGTTTCCTCCAGGTACTTGATTTCCTCCCACAGTCCAAAGACATGCAGATTAGGCTAACTGGAATCCCCAAATTACCTGCGATGGATTGGCACCCAGTCCAGGTTGTGCCCAGCTTCCTGCCCCAAGTCTCCTGGTATAGTCTCCAGGCCACCCGCAGCATTGTATAGATGGTATGTACTGTAGCAGTATAGACGATGAGTGAGTAAGAGTGAGTAAAAAAAATAAAAATTAATTTTTACTCCAAGAAAATGTTAAATTGAAAGATTTGGAATGAAATTTATACAGATGTACAGGTTTTCTCAAAGTTACAATAAAATACAATTAAAACTATATACATACATAAATTACACAGAATGTGAAGTGTTTATTAAAAATATATATATATAAAAGGGTAAAGATACGGTGTGTGGGTATGACAGCAGCAGTATGAGTGAAACATGAAGTATGGAATGAAATGATGTGTGTGTCAGCCTATATTTAATTAACACATTTTTCTGAGAATATTTGAGTGTTTGTGTGGGTTAAAGGAGAAACAACAGTGACAGCAAAACAGGTGTAAGAGTTCTCGCAATGTAGAAACACAACCGAATATTTGCACTCGTTTATCGTGCTGTAAGATGCTCCACATCTTAAGAGTAGACACAGTTGTATATACTGTATATGTATATCTATCTATTGTATTATTATCTTTGTTACTGAATGCTTGAAATTTACTTCGGGATCAATAAAATAGCTATTTATCCATCTATGAGAAAAACTACACACTGATTGTTACACACTGCTGGAACTGGAGACTCCTTGCACAAAACTTCACCGTATCAATGAAGTTTTGTGCAAGGAGATGAAACAGATGAACGATGAATTACTTAATGTTAT
Organism: Clarias buthupogon; assembly: GCA_030014345.1. Lineage (NCBI taxonomy): Eukaryota > Metazoa > Chordata > Actinopteri > Siluriformes > Clariidae > Clarias > Clarias buthupogon. Next base: position 4,095,968 of record JAQMYK010000039.1, on the reverse strand, counting down.
TTTTCACAGCATGATATGAAATGCTTATACTGTTTGTGACCTAAAAAGGAAGAATTGGATAGAACTAGAAGAGAGAAAGATTTTACTGTAATAAAAGAAACACTGCGCACAGACAATTAGAATTAAATGTACAATTCTACAAATTTACAAAGCTACAATAAAACATCATTAAAATAGAAATATATAAATATATAAATTACAAAATGTGCAAAGTGTAATTATACAAAGATATCTATCTATCTATCTATCAGAAAAAACCTCAAATTACAGACTGATGGTTATTGGAACTGGAGACTCCTTACAGAACACCGTATCAGTGACTGCACAGATGAATGGAAAATATATTCATGAAAATTAAAATCCAAAGATCATTTTTATCGACCATACACAGCATGATATGCAGTGAAACGCTTATATGACATATGACTGTGACCTTAAAAGGAAAAATAAGATAGGATAAGAATAAAGAAAGATTTTTACTGCACTAGGAAAAATTGGAATGAAAAGTATAATTCTAAAAATTATATATATATATATTTCTTATTATAATTACATGTTGCACATTCTGTGAAATTTATATATTTGAATTTCCTGATATATCAGAAAAACATCAAAGTACAGACTGATGGTTATTGGAACTGGAGACTCCTTACAGAAATCTTCACTGTATCAATAACTACACTGCTGAATAAATAAATAGAACTAATCCTTTATTTTATTAACACATTTTTTCAGAGAACATTTAAGTGCTTGTGTGAATAAAAGTAAAGTCAAACACCAATGTGGTGTGTGTGTGTGTGTGTGTGTGCGTGTGCATGCGTGCGTGTGTAGATTCAGGTGTAACAGTGCTCTCAATGTGGAGACACAACCGGATATTTGCACTGTAAGTTGCTCCACATCTGGAGAGTTCGATGTTTGGAGAGCAGAGCAGCTGTTGGTTAGTTAGTTAGTTGGTCGGTGGATGGTTGTGAGCTGAAACAGTTGTCAGAGTGAAGCCGAGCGCCGCTCACCGTCCGAGCCGCCGCACTGCTGCCGCTACCGAGGCGCAAAGCAGCCACGGCGCTTATTTACTGAAGGGGCTTGTCAAGAAGATGGCGGCTTCCTGGGCGGCATGAAAGGATGTAGAGTTAGCAATATCTACAGAAAACAAACACACACTCGGGGTTGAATTCGTTTAACTGAGTCTCTCCCTCGATTTTTTTCGTTTTTTTAAAATAACAAACTCTCGGAAGTCTCGAGTAAGTATTTGTTCACGCTTCGAGATGAGCGAGCGTGAATACTTTTGCACCATTCTGATGACGGCTAACGGTACATCCGCCATTTTTCTTAAGGGAAGCTAGCTAGCTAGCGAAACATTTCAACGAATATTTAAGGGGGGGAAATGCAGAAACGTATCTGTTTCATGATGAATAAAAACACACTACAAATTACAAAAGCATGTAATATTTCTCTGTCGTGACGGGAAGAAAAAAAATCTGCATAACATTTTATGCTTATGCTAGCGCTAGATATAGCTTAGCGGTTGCGCTAGCTATCATAAAGACTGGAAGCTAGTCTTGCTAGCGTTAGCTAGCTTAGCTTAGTTTGAGCGAGTTAGCATTCTGCAGGGTTTGTATTTGTGCTTGTTTAACTCGCAGTTTTGAATGGAATTACATTATTTTTGAAATGTAAACGTAAGTACATCTTGGGATATGTTTGCATCTTGAGAATAGACAAGCAAATACTTGGGGGGGAAAAACGATTAGCATTGTGCTAGCTGGTTTTGTTGAAACAAGATGGCGGCTCCCATAGAAACTCCGGGAGGGGGTATGATAATCATAATAAAAATAATGATTGTAAAATAACGATAATAATAAAATTATGCTTTACAAATTCGAGAATAAATAAAGCAATTTATAAAGAATTTTGTGCTGAGGTAATTAACATACAGTGATCATTTATATTATAGAAATAATTAATTTAAATAAAAAATATATGAAAATTGACAGTTTTTTTGTTCACCGCCCATTTTCTTTTAATATTTATATAAATATTTTAATCTTGGCTCTTAAATAACTTAATCATTAAATCAGCTAATCAATATGATGGCTATTAAACTACAAATGTGTTGTAATATTTAACCAGGTGTGCTTTATTATTATTGTTTTTTTTTTTTTTCCTTAAGAGGGCTTCTATTTTTATTCTTCTCTCGGCTGGTTAGCTCATTTAGCCTTTTTAGCATTGTAGCCGCTCGGCTAATAAGTAGCTGCAGCATTATCCTCTCCCATTAGCCACCGGCTTTGCTAACCCAAAGCTACAAGATGGCGGCACCCGATGGGAATTTGCACGGCTTTTCTCTCTCTTTCAGACATCTTTAACAACACAACATGGGAACTTTAACTCTCGGATTCTCCACGGAACGCGTCTGGAAATGAATTTGCACTTGATGCATTAGAATCTCTACAGGTTTAAAATAAACTATCACGGATTTTGAGGGTTTTTTTCTTCTCCTCCTTGTCGCTTGAGCCGGCGGGCTTGTTTTATTTTGTCGCAGAGAGGGTATGCCGCTAAAATGGCGGCTTCCATTAGAGGGGTTTTTAGGCTAGGCTAAGCTAAGCTAGCATCCAATACTTCACAATTTGACAATTTGGAATACATTTGAAAATATTTTTTCATAAAAAAACAAACAACAAATCGTTCAATTATTTTTATTTTATTTTTTGTTAATCGCTATTACAACGTTAGCGGGCTACATTTTTTTTTCTTCTGACGCGGCTAACGCGGAGCCCGAAGCTTTTATTCTTATTCGTATTACTACAAATATTGCTGGTTTGTTTTGGGTTTTTTTTTTTTTATCTGGGCGTTAAACCTGGAATGGACTGATTGTTCTTGTTGCAAAAAAAATCTTGTATTAGGTAAAACATTTGATTATTTTTGTTGTATTAGGCGTCTTTGCTAATCCTGTTGAAAGAATTAGCGTCTGCTTTGGTAAAACTGCAGCTAGATATATATATTTATTGATATGCTTAATATATAGAGATATTACAGGTTAATTTAGTTTTTGCATAATTTTATTTTAATAATAAAGTGCTTTTTAAAAAAGTTTTCTCCCCCCCCTTTTTTTTTTACTCGCCGCCTTTTTGGCGCTTAGCTAGCGTGCTAACCACCCGTACGCGCTTCTTAGC
>JAQMYK010000039.1:4075671-4092704 GCA_030014345.1 Clarias buthupogon | reverse complement strand
ACCGTACGCGCTTCTTAGCGTGCTAGCTTAGCGAGAACAACTTAGCCGTTTAATATTGCTTGATTAATTTATTTTCTCCTTCTTTTTTATAAACAATGAAAGGGGGAAAATGACTTCTTCTGGTACCAACACGACAGCAAGCGGCACGGTGCTGCAGCCGAGGTGGAAGCGTGTGCTCGGCTGGTCGGGCCCGGTGCCTCGGCCTCGTCACGGCCACCGCGCCGTCGCCATTAAAGAGCTGATGGTGGTTTTCGGCGGCGGCAACGAAGGAATCGTGGATGAACTTCACGTGTACAACACAGGTACTTGCTTTATTATTTTTTTTATTTTGTTGTAGCAAGCACAAATTTAATTTTACTTTATTTATTAAAATTGTGTGCATAAATATATACTTGAGTTACACGCTAGCTTCGCTAACTAACCTAGCCTAACAATCAACCCTTCTCTGGTTTACTACAGCTAATACAGAAAATAAGCGCTGTTTTAAAAAAAAAATTTATATCGTAACTTAATATAATTTATAAATATAAAAAAAGAATTCGTCTGACTAATTCTAGTGGGATTATTGTCCATAATGTACCCATTTTTTAATTTTAATATTTTTGCACATTTCTAATGTGTTTTTTTTATGCTAACAAAGCTTTAGTTAGCTTGCAGCTAGTGCTATAAAGCTTGTGTGTGTGTGTTTGAGCTAGCCATAACAGGCAGCCTGCTACCTTCTGCACGACCGAGAATGGAGGGAAAAAATGCAAACAGAAATGGCGGGATAATAGAGCGGCTACGTCACTGCGCCAACAAACCCCGCCCCCTTTCTGCATCCTCACGTTTTTCTGTAAATATTTACCAAAAAAAGTGCATGAAGTTTTAGAGTCGGTAATACACAGCTGATCGGTTAATAGTGAGAGAAAGTGGTCACCCAGGCATCTTTATGGGTTATGGAATGTAAAGTGTTTGTTTACATTTTATACAAGATAAGTGCAAAAAGTGGAAGTTCCATTCCTATCAAGTGTGCTAGGTTTGAGTGAAGGATAATCTACAATACGAGGGGGAGCATAAAGTCTCATACACAGGTCAAAGTAAAGCTTTATAGCAAAACATTTTCCGTGTGATTTGTTTCTTACTTTACGTGCACAGAGTTGTCTGTTCTGCTCATGATGAACTTGTCGTAACACACATTGCTGTTTGTATTATGCACACACGCGATATAATTTAAGTATAAAAGACTTTGTAAGGCGTTAACTTCCTCTTTGGGACACCCTCTAATATCAAACATGACCTCAGATACTGGGATATGGCTGGGGGTAGCTCAGTGTGCGTTAAGGTGTTGGACTACTGATGTTGAGGTCGCAGGATCAAACCCCAGCACCACTACCCAGTTGCTACTGTTGAGTCCTTGAGCAATGCCTTAACCCTCAACTGCTCAGATGTATAACAAGATAAAAATGTCAGTTGCTCTGGATAAGTTTGTCTGCCGTATATCTATGCCCAGTGCATATTTGTGACATTTGAATACATTTTGTGTTATGTCTTTTGTGTTATTTATAAACCAGTTTCATGTCTTGTGAGATGGGAAATGCAAGCATGAATCCATACATATTTTATAAAGATGATCTAAGGGTCATTAAATAGACATGTAATTGATGTAAAACTAACAAACCGATTAATCCAGCCCTTTTTTTGTTATTGAATATACTTTCACATTATGCAGTTGAGTGCAGAAGAAAACATGCATTTATAAAACAAGTTCGTTGTGTTAAGAATTATTTATTATTAAACAATTATAGTAGGTGATGATGCTAGTTTTGCCATCTAAAGAAAAAATCTTTATTGCTCCGTCTTATTTATAAACCTTAATGATTATGATCTACATTTGTCTTAATGGACCAAGAGCACTTTACTTTTTGTGATTTTTTTTTTTTTTTTTTTTTGCAATTAAGTATAATCTTCACTGGCAAATTACAAGCAGTTAACATTATAAAGTTTTGAATTCAAAGTTGTCATTATAGTATGTTTTATTATAATGGTTTAGTTTAACTTTAGCAAAATGTAATTTCAATAGTTTGAGCACAGTGGCATGTTGGCCGAAATCTTTTTAAACATCTAAAAAAAAAAATGTAGTAAAGGTTAACTTTATACCCATAAGATAGTGGTTCTCAAATTGAGTCCCAGGGGTCCCTCTGGTCCATAAATAAGATAATCACAACCAATCATTATCAAAGCTGTTCTTTTATTATTATGATTATTTATTTTTTCCCCCGCTTCTTATAGTTTCATATGACTGGTTTCTTGAATCAAATGGTCCTCGAGTGTAATCCAAAAACATGACCGCCTGTGCAAATTAGTAACTTGGACCTGATTTGTTGATCTTAAGTTCAGAAATAGCTGCAAGAACTTTAAGGGCCTCTGCCATAACGTAAAGTCAAAGATTAAATTTCAGTTACATCAAGAAGCAGTTTTTGTAGTGTGTGAGATTTCACAGATAATCAGCAGTGAATGCGGCAAAGTGATATTTCATATGGCTGCCTCTCCCTTTATGAGTTTCCTCTTAAAACGTGTGCGCTCGTCAGGAATTTTTCACTTTAAAAATAAAAGCCTTCTGTGCGACCTGTTGCTGTACAGACAAAATGCAGAAGTAGATGTCACAGATGCTGTGATTATGGTACCGGATTGTTAATCCATGTCTTTGTGCTTATTAGCATTGGGTGAAGTAGCAGCGTTAAACTAGAAAGTTGAAGAATTTGAAACTTTAACTACATCTTGATTCCTAAAACGGACAAACAAGTTTCCACATGCATTAACAACGAACAGTTTCCGGCCTTTTTTCAATTTACTTATTAATTTATTGGTTTGTCTACTGCTTTAGTACTGCTGATTATAATGTCGATTTGTTGAACGTCCTGTTTTAATGTTCCGTGTTCTTCTACAGCGACTAATCAGTGGTTTATCCCGGCTGTCCGGGGTGATGTGCCACCCGGCTGTGCTGCGTATGGATTCGTGTGTGACGGCACCCGGCTGTTGGTGTTCGGAGGAATGGTTGAATACGGAAAATACAGCAACGATCTCTACGAGCTACAGGTATGTTTTAAAAATGTTTTTTTATCTGATTTTGTTTTAAAAATAAATTTATGCTTTTGAGAATTTATTCAAGTGTTTATTTATTTATTTATTTTTACCACCAGGCCAGTAGATGGGAGTGGAAACGACTGAAGCCTAAAGCTCCAAAGAACGGCCCGCCTCCTTGTCCACGCCTGGGCCACAGCTTCTCCCTCGTCGGGAACAAATGCTATCTATTCGGCGGACTCGCCAACGACAGTGAAGATCCCAAAAACAATATTCCAAGGTAGGCAACTTGTATCAAACCATAATGAGGCGTCACATTGTGCGAACCCAAGCAGAATTTCCTGCGCGTATAAAAACGCTCGATCTGCATTTCTTATAGTTTTCCTATTATTAAAAAGACTGTTCTTTTTTTTTAACACTGGACCCGCTAATCTAGAGTGCTTACTTTTGTTCTCGATGCACAGATACCTAAATGACCTGTACACACTCGAGCTGCGTCCGGGCTCTAACGTGGCAGGCTGGGACATGCCCATCACATACGGCGTGCTTCCTCCACCACGCGAGAGCCACACGGCCGTAGTCTACACAGAGAAAACCTCAAAGAAGTCTCGCCTCGTTATCTACGGAGGCATGAGCGGCTGCCGCCTCGGAGACCTCTGGACATTAGATATAGGTGAGAGAGAGGTTTAAAGAAAGTGTTTTCGATTCGAAGATATCAAGATTGTGTGAGGATTTTATTTATTTATTAGTTTTTTTTTAAATGGATAGAGAATGGTTAGTAATTTATTTGTTACAAATCGACAGTAACAGCAATTAAAAAAAAAAAAAAAAACACTAATCCTGTACCTTAAATAAAAATTACTCAATTGTTCAAATTTGTTGTTACGATAGATAATGTACAGCTGTAAGTCTTGGCGCATTCTCCTCTTGGGGGCATAAAGTTTTGAATGATTGTCTCATTAACAAATCTTGTGTCCTACAGACACGCTTACTTGGAACAAGCCAGCAATAAGTGGCACCGCTCCGCTCCCTCGCAGTCTCCACTCTGCCACCACCATAACAAACAAGTCAGTTTTCTCATCTCATTTCTCTCAATGTTTATAAAAAATAAAGACTTGTACTATACAGTGTGCAGTTAGACCATCGATGCTTATGATCACGAGTTGAGTTTAATCCCAGGAATGCTTTGCCTTTTTTTTTTTTTAATTAAGCAAACCTGTTATTTAATCATCTGTCTCTTTGGAGATATAATTAACCTGAATGGGATTTTTGTAATGATGACAAAGCACCTGACTAATGAAACTTTGTACCATCACCATCTCTCTTGAGGATGTACGTGTTTGGCGGATGGGTGCCCTTGGTGATGGATGACGTGAAAGTGGCTACACATGAAAAGGAATGGAAGTGTACAAACACACTGGCATGCCTGAATCTGGGTATGGATTAATACAGAACTGATGGAATTAACCTTGTAATAGTTGAAGCGTACTTTATCTGTATTAAGAACAAAGATTGATTCGTTTTCAAAAAAAACTTTCCCTCTCTCGCTTAGATGCAATGACATGGGAGACTATTTTAATGGACACTCTGGAAGACAACATCCCACGAGCCAGGGCAGGGCACTGCTCCGTAGCCATCAACTCCAGACTGTATGTTTGGAGTGGCAGAGACGGCTACCGCAAAGCCTGGAACAACCAAGTGTGCTGCAAAGATCTCTGGTATTTGGAGACCGGTGAGCTTTTATCTTGCTAATAAAAAATAAATGGATTTAATGATCATCGTTTCCAAAGATCAAGGGAATTAATGATGAATTGATCATAGTTACCAATAATAAAAATATTAGGATAAAGATAAGTTTTATGTGCAACTATTTTTGTCGTGCACGTTTTCTACAGACCGTCCTCTGGCGCCGTCTCGCGTCCAGCTGGTTCGTGCCAACACGAGTTCCCTTGAGGTGAGTTGGGGCGCCGTGCCCACTGCCGACGCCTACCTGCTGCAGCTGCAGAAATATGAAATTCCAGCTGCGACGGCAGCCTCCTCCCCCAGCGTCACTCCCACTTCCTCATTGCCCTTGAACTCGCCGAAAAGCCCGGCCCCGGCCGCCGCCGCCCCCGCCACTCAGCCTGCTCCCGTCACAGGGGTTACCCTGGTACCCCAGGTGCCCTCACCAACTACGTCCATGCCTGGTAGCCCGCTCGCTGCAGCCTCGCCGCGTGGTCCAGGTAAAAGTGCGTAGCACCAGTAACTTTATTTACTCCTTTTTTTTTGTGTGTGTGTGGGGGTGTGTGGAAATTGTATAAAGAGCAAATTGTTGTAATAAACTCAACAATAAACTTTGTGACAAAGTTAACATGGAAACAAAAACAAAGCTGGTTGACTACAGAAGATGTCTAGCAACAAAGCTAGACTGCTTTAATTTAGCCTAAAACATTTAATGTGTCAAATCGGAAATTTATACTATCTAAAGTACATATTGTAAATTCTATCATCTTGGAGCAACAGAAAGATGTAATGTTTGGCATCGCAGGGCATCATAACATTGAGCACTTTTTACAAAGGAAGCTCTGATTTAGTTAAATGCTTGCTTTTTTATTTTTTTATTTATTTTTGTTGTTGCAGCCATCCTGAAAGTGGCAGCACCTCAGTCCACTGCTGGGGCATCTGTCGTAACTGTACGTCAGGCCAATCAAGTAGGAAAATCTCCAGTCACAGTCGCATCGCTTCCTGCCGGAGTCCGCATGGTCGTTCCTGCACAGAGCGCACAAGGAACAGTAAGTTGTTTTTCTTTATATTACCGAGCAGCTTGCAGGTGGAGGTCCAAATTCACGGTAGTATCTGTAGCGCTACTTCCTTCCACCATTAAAAATAAATAAATAAATAAATATTTATTTATTTATTTATTTATTTATTTAAATTTATGGTTTAATCATTTTTCTCCTTCCCTCTCTAGCCGATTGGGAGCAGCCCTCAGATGAGCGGTATGGCTGCTCTGGCTGCAGCTGCAGCTGCGACACAGAAGATCCCTCCATCAGCAGCCACCATGCTGAACGTTCCTGCAGGAGCCACCATAGTAAAAACAGTTGCAGTCACTCCAGGCTCCACGGCTCTTCCTGCCACAGTGAAGGTCGCCTCACCAGTGACCGTGAGTGCCCCTCTGGAGCTTTAATTCAGCCTGAAACATTTAACGTGACCAAAAGAAATATGAAATTTAAACTATCTAAAGTACATCTTGTAAATCGTGTCATCTCGCAGCAACTGGAAGATTTAATATTTGGCATCGCAGGGCATCATAACAATTGAGCACTTGTTACTAAGAAAGCTCTGGTTTAGCTTAAATTTAATGCACGTTTGTCTTAGTATGTTTGCTTACGTTTAAGTTAATCTTGGTTATCTTTTTCCTTTTTTTCAATTACCCCATGGAACCATTGGCTTGGATTCAATGTTCCTCTCAACAGACATACCTTGGCTACTCTCACATGACAAAAGTAAAACTTTAAAGTAAATGCTAAGTTGTAATATAAAGATCCTGTGTTTTTTCAAGCACCTTTAACAGTGCTTTATTTACAGATAATTGTGCAAATTGAGTTTATGCCAAATAGATCCCTTGAAAAAGAAGTTAAGTCTTACGAGTTAATTAAATTATTTTTTTCACCCATTCTTCTTTTAAGGTGAGCAACCCAGCCACCCGCATGCTAAAGACAGCCGCAGCTCAGGCCGGAACTTCTACCATCACTACCCCCAACACGCCAACACGTCCCATCATCACGGTGCACAAATCGGGCACAGTGACTGTGGCCCAGCAGGCCCAGGTGGTCACCACCGTGGTGGGAGGAGTCACGAAAACCATCACGCTCGTCAAGAGCCCGCTCACTGTGGGCAGTGGCGGCACTCTGGTGAGGATTGAGTGCTGAGAGAGAGAGTGAAAGTTTTGCCAGTTGTTCGATAGAGAAATGTATAGAGGTAGTGCATAGTGTATCGTCAAGCTTCTCCCTGAGAAGCTTAAATATGGACAATGAGTTTGTGTTATAGGTCTACTTGAAGATTTAGATTCGAATGTCTTGCAGGAGGTTTCATTTTTACACTTTCTTCCTCAGATCTCTAGCCTGGGGAAGGTGATGTCCATGGTTCAGACTAAACCAGTACAGAGTGCTGCAGTGACGGGCCAAGCTGGCAGCCCAGTCACACAGATCATACAGGTCAGCGCACCAGGGTTTTATTTTATAGAGTTTTAAGACTTGTATATCATAATCGTATAGAAGCAAGTCTGGTCGCGTGTGTGGGTAGGGTGTTTGTTTGTATGTATATTCTTTTTGTATCGGGCTTACTCAAACTATACAAATATAAATATAAGCCTGCTGTTTGTTTTTATATTTTTCTCCCAGACAAAGGGCCCTCTACCTGCAGGCACCATACTGAAGCTAGTCACTTCAGCAGACGGCAAACCCACCACCATCATCACTACCACTCAGGCAGGTGGCGCTGGCAGCAAACCAACCATTCTGGGCATCTCCCCTACCACTACCACAAAGCCTGGCACCACCATCATCAAGACCATCCCGATGTCCGCTATTCAGCAGGGAGCTGCAGGTTTGTCTTACGGCAAGTTGTGTCAACTAGTTCTGCTGACTTTGGGGAGGAAAATAAATGTTTTTTTATTTATTTTTTTTTTATAAATGTTTCCTTTTTTCGACAGGTGCTACCAGTAGCACTGGTATAAAGTCTCCCATCACAATCATCACAACCAAAATGGTGACACCGGGCACACCAGGAAAAATCATCACAGCAGTACCAAAACTGGCTGGAGCTCAGCAGGGCGTGACTCAGGTGAGGTCCTCTTTAAACCCACGACGTCATAGCCATTGTAAAGAAAAGAAAAAAAAACCTTACGTTTAATTTTTAACTGTATATGCTTCCAAAGGTGTCGAGTATGTCCGATTATGGTGGTGTCAGTCAACTTTAATTGTAACGACTTTTTAAAAATCTTTTTTTTAGGTGGTCCTGAAGGGGGCGCCAGGACAGCCTGGCACCATTCTTCGCACTGTTCCCATGGGTGGTGTACGTCTCGTTTCTCCCGGTACTGTTTCTGCTGTCAAACCCACAGTTACCACGCTGGTGGTTAAAGGCACCACAGGTAACGCAAAGGACTTTAATGTTGAAAGGCAGTTTATTTATGTTCACTGCATATTTCCATTTATTTATAAGAAATACTTTAAGTAGATAATTGCCTGTTTCCCCAAATCACGGCGATTTTTATAACATCCTCGCCCCGTGTTTGTGTAGGAGTAACTACTCTCGGCACTGTGACCGGAACGATCTCGACCAGCCTGGCGGGGGGCAACATTCCCACTGCCAACGCTAGCCTGGCCACCCCCATAACCACCTTAGGCACTATCGCCACCCTCTCCAGCCAGGTAATCAACCCTACAGCGATCACTGTGTCTGCAGCTCAGTCAAACCTGACCACTGCACCTACAGTGGCCATACAGGTACCACGCCTGCTGTTGAGTAATATCTCTTAACTTTTGATTATGGAGTAATTGATTCATATAAATGCATTTTTATTGCTTTTTTATTTTCGTAGGCAGCTACACAGCCCACTCAGGTGACGCTGATAAGCACCCCGACCGGCGTGGAGGCGCAGCAGGACCTCCCCGTGTCCATCCTGGCCTCCCCCACCTCCGAACAGCCCTCCACCACAGGCGCCGAAGCAGGCGACGCCCCAGGCGAAGTAACCCTGGTCTGCTCCAACCCGCCATGCGAGACCCACGAAACCGGTACCACCAACACGGCCACCACGGCGTCCGCCAAGATCGGAACCGAGCGCGTGTGCTCCAACCCACCTTGCGAGACTCACGTGACCGGAACGACCAACACGACGACCACGGCGTCAGCCGACATGGGCCGTGTGCAGCAGGTATGCAGCAACCCGCCGTGCGAAACTCATGAAACGGGAACCACAAGCACATCTACACAGGCGTCCTCAAACATGGGCACGGAGACCAGCACGGTACAAAGAGTGTGTTCTAACCCACCTTGCGAGACCCATGAAACCAGCACCACCAACACAGCTACACAGGCATCTTCCAGTATGGGCAGCGCGGAAACCAGCACGGTACAGAGGGTGTGTTCTAACCCGCCGTGCGAGACCCACGAGACTGGCACCACTAACACAGCTACGCAGGCGTCTTCCAGTATGGGCAGTGCGGAGACCAACACTGTACAGAGGGTGTGTTCGAACCCGCCGTGCGAGACCCACGAGACTGGCACCACCAGCACAGCTACACAAGCATCTTCCAGTATGGGCAGTGCGGAGACCAACACTGTACAGAGGGTGTGTTCTAACCCGCCATGCGAGACTCACGAGACTGGCACCACTAATACACCCACGCAGTCTTCATCCACCATGGGTGCAGGGCAGAATGGCATGGTGCAGAGAGTGTGTTCCAACCCACCATGTGAGACCCACGAGACGGGCACCACCAACACGGCTACCACTGCCACCAGCAGCCTCGAGTCAGCTGATGGAGCAGGTAGGGTTGATTTTTTTAAAACTTGTTCAGTTTTGTAGGATTTTTTTTTTTTTTTTTTGCCTAAATGAAATCCTGTTGAAAGGCAAGTATTTGTTTTTAATGTTATAAAATGTTCTATTGTTCAAGTGTAAATTATACAATTATTTTATTGGATGCGCAGTTGAGTTTTAATGATTTGCCCTTTCCAAAAGTCTTGTTTTTATTTTATTTTATTTAAAGTCAATTGTAGGCATATATGAGCTACAAGTGGTGATTTGTGTAAATGTGTCAACTCTAAGCCTTCAGATCTAGCTTGAGGCTTTGAAAAGTTAATCGGACCACTGATGAATCTGGTGACTTCTCAAGAAGATCAAGTCAAGTTGTGATTGCAGTATATATTCATCTCCAGGTTGACTTGTGCTATAACGGAAATGCATTAGTAGTCAAAATTTGTAGTATTATTTTATTAATTTATTTCGTTTTACAGTCCCTTGTACACTGATATATAAAATTCTCGCCTTATTGTCTAGCTATGGACACAGACCATTCTCCATCTCTGCTAGTATTTCATCAGTTGAGTCTCTTTGCATAAAGTTTGTATATTATGACCACCTTTCGTGAGACTGTATTTTTGCCTCGCAGTGCAACAGAGTGGTAATGGACAAGACGCTGGCACCAGTGCCGAGGCAACTTCGTCGACAGAACCTGCCAATCCACCAATTCAGAGCAGAGCCATCACCACAGTGACGCAGTCCACGCCCACCCCAGGACCCTCTGTTCCTGTAAGTCCTGGATCAGTTTTCAGTCATTGTAAAAAAAAATAAATAAATAAATAAATAAAAAAAATAATAATAATAAATTTATTTTTATTGCTCAAGCAATATCTCCTGTTCTGTTAAGTTAAATAAAGAGTTGGTGCAGGAGGAAAAGAGAGATTTATGCACTGTTTTCTGTCTTATGTTGCTGTTTTATTGTGTATTTATAGAGGCTTAATTCATCCCTGTTCTAATGTATATGAATATAATAACCGTAAACAAACCTAACTCTTTTTTTAAATGTTATCTTTCCAGGAAATCTCATCTATGGCCGGCTCCGCTGCTGTAGTGGAGGGCTCTGGTGAAGCCGAGGCGATGGAGCAGGGAGACTCTGAGGCAGTGGCGATGGGCGAAGAGCCCATGCAGACAGAGGGTGAACTGGGTGAAGAGGGAGCAGTCAGAGTTGTCGCTATTGAGGAGGGTGCTGCCGGAGACGCAGGCACCATGCTGCAGGTTCACGTTGCCATGGAAGCACAGCCGGGCCAGGGAGAGCAGGCGGAGGTAAGGGTTAGGCCGTGGTGGAAATTTATTTAATATATATTATACCCCTAGCCTGAAGATGTGCTCCGTTTGATCTAATTTTATTTTTAATTATATAATCATTCGATTTATTTACCAAAAACCAACAGCACACAAATTATCATTGTGATTGTCTTAAATGTTACTTGATCGTATTGTCTGGTTACATTGCACAGATCGCTGTACTATTAGAACATTTGATTTTATTATTATTTATGTTTAGTAATTATTTTCGTCTGCGCAGATGGAGCAAGGTGGCGAGGGAGCCGAGGCTGTGGCTCTGGCAGGGCAGGACTCCGAGGCCTTAGCACTGCCTCAGGAACTGATGTCAGCCGAGGGGCAGCAGACCACGCTGATGGTGACGGGACTGACTCCGGAGGAACTGGCCGTCACCGCCGCGGCAGAAGCCGCCGCTCAGGCCGCTGCCACAGAAGAAGCCCAGGCGCTCGCCATACAGGCCGTCCTGCAGGCAGCCCAGCAGGCCGTGCTCAGTGAGTATTCTCACCGTGCAGCTTAAGCATGATAAGTTGAGGCTGCACAAACTCTGGAAAGACCACCAGAGCTAAACTGTTATTTTCTAATATCTATTTTTAGATGAAGGAGACTCTGGACATGACGGTCACCAGACCACCACCATCCCCATCGTACTGACGCAACAGGAACTGGCTGCGCTGGTCCAGCAGCAGCAGCAACTCCAGGAGGTTCAAGCAGCAGCGGCAGCAGCAGTCGCTGCCCAACAGCTCGCGGCCGATTCGGGTGCAGCGACTCTGCCCACCGAGGGCCTGGCACCCGCAGACAGCCTCAACGACCCCACGACCGAGAGCAACGGCCACGAGATGGCCGCCGCCGCGGTAACCGCCGCCGTGGCTCAGCTTCTACCCAGCACTTCTGCAGAAAGTGAGAGCAATAAAACACACGATTCAAAGCCATATAGTGTACCAGTTTTCTTTCCAACTAGGAAAGATGGGAACACGCACAAATTCTCTTGTGTTCCCAGTGCTTTCCACTTGTTTGGTTGGAATGAATAAAAAAATAAATAAAATCGCCGTGAGAATTTTTCTAGGCTTTTTGCAAAATGTTAAATCTGATCATCGTTCTTTTCCTGCAGCTTTGGCTCCATCGAGTACACTTGCCCCGGTCCAGCCCATGGTTGTCGCCAGCCCTGCCAAGATACAGGCTGCCACTGCACTTGCTGAAGTAGCCAATGGCATCGAGTCCGTCGCTGGGGTGAGCTAACTGATCCATTCACTCAGACATACGCACTTTTTTCTACATTTTCTTTGAATGTGTTAAGAGTTTTGAAAGCATTTCAAGTTCTTTTGTTTGTCTGGTGTGAACAGAAGCCAGGAGCGCCCCCTGCTGTCGCAAAACCGCCAGTGAAGAAAGAAAATCAGTGGTTTGATGTTGGAATAGTCAAGGTGACCAACATGGTCGTTACACACTATTATGTCCCAGCAGATGACTCGGAGGTCACTGACGTGAGTTAGATTTTCTCTTTTTGCTATGAATTACAGATTTGCATCAAGCTAGTATATATCGTGAGCTCCAGTGAGTTAAGTTTGCCTTGCGTGTGTCATACTGCAGGATGATTCTGGAGCCATACCAGACTACAGTCAAATGAAGAAAGTGGAGCTCTCTCCTGGCACCGCGTACAAGTTCCGTGTGGCCGGCATCAACGCTTGCGGCCGCGGAACGTTCTCTGAAGTTTCGGCTTTCAAGACCTGCTTGCCTGGCTTCCCTGGTGCGCCATGTGCCATTAAAATCAGCAAGGTGAGCTTCAATACGTCTGCCGGTTTTTTTTTTTTTCCTACAGAAAACCTTTTCTCCTTCTTTGTATTTTTGTTCATTGTGTAATATAAATTTTTTTTTTCCTTCTTCTTCTCTTGAATCAGAGCCCTGATGGCGCTCACCTCACTTGGGAACCTCCGTCTGTGACGTCGGGGAAGATCATCGAGTATTCCGTCTACCTGGCCATCCAGAGCTCTCAGACGACCGAGGCGAAGGCGTCTGCCCCGGCTCAGCTGGCCTTCATGCGGGTGTACTGTGGGCCGAATCCCTCCTGCCTAGTCCAGACTTCCAGCCTGTCCAACGCCCACATCGACTACACCACGAAACCCGCCATCATCTTCCGCATCGCCGCTCGCAACGAGAAGGGTTACGGCCCTGCCACGCAAGTCAGGTGGCTACAAGGTGAGCTGTCGTAATGAAATCAAGGAATGTTTAGTGACAAAAAAAAAAAAAAAAACTAAATAATAAATAACCAACAAAACATACCTGATGCATAAATAGTGTACGGTGACTAAGTGCTTCTTTATTGTTCGGAGTAAGTTTAGAAATATTGTGCATGCTGTATTTATACTGACCTGGGAAGCAAGTCTAAAGGAAGTATTTTTTTAAAAGTTAAAATGTGTTGTATGTGCATAAATATGAAGTAGTATGCTGTGTTTTTAAGCTATGAATATATTTTCTAGAAACCAGTAAAGATGGATCTGCTGCCAAACCTGCGGCAAAGAGACCGGTCTCATCTCCTGATACGTGAGTATTTCGTTATAAAGAAATGCGCACACACCTGGGTTATAAACCGTATTGGGTTCATCCAAAATGATTCAGTCGTGAACTCATGAAATGCTGAGACTCTGAAGAGAACTAAACAATGAGGAGAACTAATGATCTCGTGGTGAATGATTTGGAATATGATTAGAGATATTTCTGGTTAACACTACGGTTCCTCATGCATAAATGCATGGTGACAGTACATGGTAGATGCTTAAATGTTTGGAGAATTTTAGAAGCTGGCAAAGGAAACAAAAATGGATAATTTTTTTTTTCATTTATGAGATGAATGCAGAAGTTTAAACAAACAATTAAATAGATCAGTTTTTATGTTGGACCAAAACAAACATCTGAAAAATTACTAGCAGAGAATTTGCAGAGGTGATGATGGGAAAACAGATCTTGACCTTTTAGGTAGGCTTTTATGGTAATGTTAGCTTAGAGGTTTAAGGCATTGAGTTATTGTTCAGGAGGTCGGTGATTCAATTCCCAGCTTTAGTAGGTTGCCATTGAGGGCCGATGATGAAGGGTCCTAACCCTGTCTGCTCCAGGCATGCCGTATCATGGCTGAGCCTACGCTCTGACCCCATGTGACGAATAAAGACTTGACTTAACTTTTTTTTATGTTTAAGACACCTCAAATTGTCTTGTTCTATTCCAGTAAATTAATCATTAGTGGTTAAACATGTCACCTTTTGAATTGGCTCCAGAACCGCCTCGGTGGAAAAGGGGTATTATAGTTATTGATATGAGTGAGTTATTTTATTAAACTGGACTTTTTATTAAATACCCTGTTCTGGTTGGTTTCTTCATACTAACCCCCCCCCTCTTTCTCTCTCTCTCTCCCCCCTTCGTCTCACTCTCTACAGGAAAGGTACCGGTCCAAAAAAGGCCAGAGCCGACCAGTGAGAGATTTTGACGTGCCCCCTCCCCCTTCGAGACCAACACCCCTGACCGAACTCCTTCCTGCTGAACGCCCTTCCCCAGCCTTATTAAACCACGTTCCCCTTACCACGTCCTACTTAACGTTAAATGACAGTAGGTGGGGGGGGAGGGGGGAGAGAGGAGAAAGATCAATCTGTTTGTGCCCTACCCCAATCATCACTGGACATCCTGGTGCCATGGACGCCTTATCGCTTCGACTGTGTTAAAAATGAAACCGTATTATAAATGTTTCTTCTTCAGACAAACCGTTAAAAAGCACATTCTTTTTTGCTTTTTCGTCCTGGAAGTTTTTGTGTGATGAATTTCCAATGGCAGCATTCAGTCAAGTTAACTATATTGTTTTTCTGTAGGTTTTTCTTTTGTTTTTCTTCCCCCCCTTCATTCATGTTCTTTTATTTTATCTTACAAGCAATAGATAAAAAAAACAAAACTTTGCTCTTCTGCCAATTTTTTTTTTTTTTTTTGGGTAAGTCTGCATATTTCAGTCGGACACAGACGGATGTTGGACGGTGATTGAAGAGGGACAACCCCGACAATGAAGCTACACCTGGAAATCCATTTGAAGGATGGGAGAGGGGGGGGGGGGGGAAGCAAACAACACAGCACTTGGTGATGCTTCTGAAGAAAAAAACAAAACAAAAAAAACACTTCATTTTAAGACATCTGTAATTGTATATTCAATCCAAGAGTCCAGTAGCCTGTTAATTACATCACTGTGTTTTCATTCATAGCTAAGAGGGAATTGGAGGACTGTATTTTGTACCGAAGATGTAAGGACTCTGATCCTTGTAGATGGGGAGGCGTGTGGATTTTTTTTTCTTTTTTTTTTATTGCATTGAAATGTATCTTGTATAAAGAAAGAAAGGGGGGGAGGGGGGATCCCATAAATAGCAAGAAGTGGCGCAGTTGCTCGCTGTGTGTGGTTTATTTTTGTAATTTCTTCCTTCAATTTTTTTTTAAATGTTCCCCTTATTGTGTGCGTTTGCTCAGTTTTAAAAACACAAACACTTTTTCCTGCTCATTCCTGTAGTCCGAGTCGTCTTGTTGGGATCCTGTGGCCACCGATTGTGTCCTCCGTCTGCGCCACGAACTTTTCTACATCCCACCTTTAAGGAAACTTTCAGAAATTAAAGATTTGAAGTGAACTTTTTCTACTCACTTTGGAAAAAGACTACCCTCTGAAAAACAAGCTTTAGCGTATACTGCATATAGGTTTTTCTTTTGTTATGCATTTCTATTCCTCCAAACTTGTATATTGTTGATCATTTAAAGGAGTATGTTCTTGGAAGGCTGTTTGTTCTCCATTGGTTCTTTTTTTTTTTTTCTTCTTCTTCCTGTTAACCTTTTCACTAGTCCATAGTTTGTAAACTTTTTTTTTTTTTGAGTTTCTGTGGATTTATTATTTTTTTTACCCTCATGCTTGTTTGTGAGCTGGTTAGAGGTTTAAGAAACAAAACTTGGGATTCTTCTCATTATGGGAAAAATGTCACAACCGTTTTCATTCATCATGGGGCAGTTGACTTATTTTTTTGCAGATGGTTTCGGGGTGCAGGGTACAGATGGATTAACAGTATCGGATTGAGAGTGCTGATGATGCAGGATCAGTTTTGTTCATTGTGTTCGGTTTTGGATGACGCTCGATTCCGATCCTGGACCAGCGTGCTCGCTCTGAATTGTAATTTTTTGCATTACGATCCCCCGATTTCTAGAATGGTGTGTGTGAAAAGTGGACCCGGTATGTGTCTGAATGGAAAATGGTTTGCTTTTCTGACAATTTGTGAAAAACGATGATGGATTATCGGCACAGCCAGCGTTCGAACTCAGTTGTAAATTAGTTCTTTCACGTAGCAAGAAGTAAAACAAAACTCCGCCTTTTTATATAATTATCTGTAACAAATGTTTTTACATGTTGTCATCTATTGATTGCTTTTGTGTCTTGACATATAAAAGTAATGGAAACCTGTCTCTGTGTTCATTTGTCATCTTGCCTGACTTTTGCGATGTGTATAATGAATAGAAAAACCAGCAAGAATATGAAATGGGGGGAAAACACCTAGGATTTCAACTCTGTTCATGCACACATTGCTTCTTTCCAATGATAAACCATTTTAAAGATATAAATAAAAGAAAGGTTTTGTCTGTACATTGGTCAGAACTTTCTCTTTCAATTATATCTTTGCCTCATAACATTGGAGAACCTGACCTGGAGAATAATTTACTTTAAAATGTTCTACTTGCTCAATGTAAACACATCTGCACCAATAGATATTAATTAGAGAAGATAAACTGAGGAAGCTTATATGGTAGAGTGGCCAGAGTGTCTCATCAGACCAGAGAATTTTATTTCTCATGATCTGAGAGTCCTTTAGGTGCCTTTTGGCAAACTCCAGGCGGGCTGCCATGTGCCTTTTACTAAGGCGTGGCTTCCATCTGGCCACTCGACCATATAGGCCTGATTGGTGGATTGCTGCAGAGATGGTTGTCCTTCGGGAAGGACCTCTGATAGAGTGACCATCGGGTTCTTGGTCACCTCCCTGACTAAAGCCCTTCTCACTCGATCGCTCAGTTTAGATGGCCGGCCAGCTCTAGGAAGAGTCCTGGTGGTTTCGAACTTCTTCCACTTACGGATGAT
>JAQMYK010000039.1:4038827-4067709 GCA_030014345.1 Clarias buthupogon | reverse complement strand
TTGTTATTGACCAAATACTTATTTTCCACCATAATTTGCAAATAAATTCATTAAAAATCCTACAATGTGATTTTCTGAATTTTTCTTTTCTTATTTTGTTTCTCATAGTTGAGGTATACCCATGATGAAAATTACAGGCCTCTCTCATCTTTTTAAGTGGGACAACTTGTACAATTGGTGGCTGACTAAATACTTTTTTGCCCCACTGTATTTATTTCTCTTAATGTTGACTTTTTGCCTCTAATTATCTGATTTATGAAGACCAGCAGTGAACAGTCTGATTTCCTCAAACATGAATTGAATTTATAATAGAATTGTCTTTTTTAATCTGCTTTAGGAAATATCTGAATAGCATTATTCCCATGTACCAGATCTCACCAGGTTGTCATTGTGTCCAGGGAGATTAAAAAAATATCACAACAGGTGCAGTGCTTTTCATCACAAAGTCATGGTGTGAGGAATTGGATCCAGTATTTATACAAAATTCTCCGAACCTAACTTGGATGCGCTGATAACCATCTGACTCCTGATACTGATTTGTTTTTTCAAACCCAGATGCAGGACAGCTGCTCAGCTCTTAAACGTTTCTATAAAATGCAAATCATTAGAGATAAATATTGTGGGTTGTGGGCGAAGACGAATGCTCGTCAATGCTTTCATCGTATTTCACTTGCAGTTTGCTTCATAGGCAATAGGGGGCGAACTGCTAGTGTATCACATGGTCCTATGACAGGAGTGTCTAATCTTCACTACGTCATTCCAACCAAGCAGGTTGGAGTCACAACTGATTCCAAGTCACAACTGATACCACCTGTTTAATTTGTTGTTCTTGGCTTTCAGTGGTTTATCAGGTGTGACTTCTGATTGGTTGGAATGAAGACCTGCACAGGCCGTTTCCGGAGAAGATTGGACTCCACTATTCTAAGACTTTGGCCATGTGAGCAGCATTATTCACCCACTCACCTGCCTATCTTATGTACATCTGTCAGATTAAGAAAAATTAAAGAAACAAATGTAAAATTCAACGAAAAATAACAATAAATAGAAGTAAAATAAAAAATAGAATAGTAATTAGCTCTGGCACATAATTTAGTTACCTATTGCACTAAAACTTAGTGTAAGTGAAAAGAAGTATTGCACAAGTGTATTATTATCAGATATTCCACTTAGAACATTGAGTTGTGTAAGGAGCCAGTGGAGATGTTAAAGGGAGAGAGTGACATGATGCATGTAGGAAATCCGAGTTATATTATATGTTATAATTAAAGTTATAATATTTTATGTAGGACTTCATGTAGTAGGCCAGATAAAAGTGAATTACAATAATCAGTGTATGAGGTGACCAGTGAGAATGGGTGGAGATGAGCAATGCTAGAGATGGAAGTAACATCACCTGGAGACATTGGGATTCAAACGAAAGTGCTTTTGAAAATTCCCCCCACATTTCAACCTTTGGAGACAGACAAGCTGTGGAACCATTTATAAAAAGTGAAAAATTATTAGATTTGGAAAGAGGAATCTATGAGAAGAACCTCTGTCTTATTGCTGTTTCATTAGAGGAAGTTGCAGGAGAAGCAAGTTTTTGGTTTAATCAATTGGTGAGACATGACTGGAAGGATGAAGTTTGTGGACATATAAACTTGTGTGTCATCTGCATAACAATGGGAATGTATACCGAATTTCCTAAAAATGTGACCAGTATGGACAAAATAGATAAGAAATAGAAAGGGGCCTAGGACAGGACCTTGAGGAACACCCCTGATGATGAGGAGAGACTACAAGCAGAATTTTATTTTATTTATTTATTTTTTTTGGGTACAGTCTATGATGCCAGTAACAGCTAAGTGGTTTAGCAATATGGTGTGCAAGACGTGCAAGTTTCTAAGGCTTGCATTCAAATCAAGCAGGACAAGAGTAGTTAAGAATCCAGCAGCCATCAAGACATTACTGATGACCTTCACCAAGATAGTTTCTGTGCTATTTTTAGGACGAAACCCAGACTGAAATGACTCAACAGATTATTGCCACTGAGGTAAACCTATACAGCAGCTACTTTTTCCAGAATTTTTTTAATGTAACTGAGATTTTAGATTGGGAGTGAATTATGGAGCTTATTATGGTCGATGCCAGATTACTTAATCATTCGAGTTAAAGCAGCTGCTTTAAAAGATGATGGAACAAGGCCAGATGTGAAAGCATACAGGCTTTGAAACTACAAACACTAATATGGAAACTGTAACTGTTCAAGTTTCCACAGTCTCTTTCGCAAGTTGCCGACAAGTAATCCATTGATTTTTCAAGGATCAGGCGTTCCACTTGATAAATGTTCACAGGAACAACTATCTTGGGCGGAATCGTCCTTCAAGGATGTACGCCCATCTTTAAAACGTTTGCACCATTCAAATGTTTTACTGGAGTCTCATCACCGTACAGTGCTTAAAGTCTTCTGTAAATTTCAATCGCTTTATGCCTTCATTCATGAGAAATTCCATCACAAATCCCAGGGGGAATTTTGACTGGTAAAACAAAAAAATAATATAAAAACAAAAAATGCCTGAGAACTCATTCTTTCATTTTGTGATGAATCAAACCCAAATCAAGAGGCTTTCAATATAATTTGAGCCAAATACAGCTGGTACAGAACACAGTGAAACAAGACAACTGTGCCCCAGGACAATGGTGCGACATGAAACAGCACAAAACTACACATGACTGAATTAGATCATGACACAGGACTACATAATGTGTAACAATGCAAGACAGTGCAATTACTACTAAAAACAGAAGAATAAGCTGAGTACAGGAAAGTGCCGGAATGACCAGTACTAACAGTAATAAACAGTGGAAGGTGTGACAACATGCCCCGGTCTTCCCCTACAATTAATGACCCTTTTAATGACCCCTTTTAGTACCTGTGAAACCGTAAAATACCTAAAGGGTAAAGGTTATATACTTGTACACTTAAGGAAGCAAACATATGCATGAGTATGTCTTTGAAGTATGGAGTCTGTAATATAAATAATATCTATTAATAGTAATAAATAAACAAATAATAGTATTAATAGTAATTTATCCCAAACCAATAAATGTTACAATAGCACAGTTTTCCTTTCTGACTGCTTTAGTTTTTTCTCATGAAAGCAGCACTATAAACTGTCTGAGCAATTTCTAACTATTATTACAGCTTCACTAAATAATTAAAAGGCATGACCAAAGTCTGAGGTTGTTACTATCACTGTATACAAGCTGCAGATTTCTACAGTGATAAGTCCAGCAGCAAACAGCCAAAATTCACTCAGGCGGTTCTGTCTGGACCATCCACAATGACAAGGCCGGTATCATCCAGGTCTCGTCTGTTCAGCAACACTATGGGGAAAAAAGTCCCCTCCCAAAACGTTACATTGTTCAAAAGCCTTGGAGGAAACGGCCCTCTGTTATCTGTACGATGCAAAGTGCCACCAGTTTGGTTGCTCCAGTTACTATGAATAGGATTGCTTGATTTTATCAAGTCAGTCTCACCTGGCAGGACATCAGGTCTGCTAGTGTATATTGCCTGTATCTTGCTACTTTTAGTCCATTAAAAAAAAAGCCACAGATTTAAATGATGTGACATGCTTCGCAGCTTGTTGCTTTTCGAGGAAAGCCAAACAACTGCTGCTTGAGGTGTTGGCCTGTGATTATGTCTGTTGTTCATTTTAATCATTATAACAGTCCTGCGCACGGTTCATCCTCACCACAGTTATCCCTCTGTCCTTGCTCTAATTTCCATGAAAAATGAATGAACAAAGGGAACTGGACCAGTTCACTTTGATTAACAAATCACCTCCATGCCAGCGTTCAGTGTGTGAGCTGTGGCGATGCGGCGTGCCTATCTTTCCACACGATTGTTGCCTTTCTCACTATTTGCATCTCAAACTCTCATCTTAACTGCTTCAGTTGTGGTACATAGAAAGCTGTGTTTCACATCTTTATCAGCGTTTTGGTCACTCAAGTCTCTTTTATTTTTCAGTTCGGTATCCCAGGTTTGCCCTTTTTTTTTTTTTTTTTAACGAACCCTCGTCTCATGAAAAGTATTTACGTGCTTAGTATTATGGCTTAAAGACGCGATCCGGGCCTTGCATTCGTTTCTCGGCCAGCAACTAGAAAGAGCTGTCTTAACACTTTCTTGCATCAATGATTATAAATGTATTGTAAGATATACAGTAATGGCATGAAACTGAATTTGGACTCTTCCTAAATAGATAACTAACAGTTTTTTTAATAAAAATTTTTATGTACATTCTGTAAAGCTGTTTTGCGAAAATTATCATTGTTAAATACGCTGAACAAATAAAATTGACTTGACTTGACATGTATAAATAACATTTATTACCAGAAACCCTAGAAGTACTTGCAAGATTAAGTAAATAATAATCTTCTTGTTGGTCACTCGGGTGCTCTCGGCAAGGGGTCGCATATACAAGCTTGGCACAGGTTTTATGCCGGATGCCCTTCCTGAAACAACCCTCCCATTTTTTTATCCGGGCTTGGGACCGGCACTGCATCCAGTGTCTGTGGTTTGGCTGGGAATCGAACCTGGGTCTTCCGCATGGCAGACGAAATAATAATAATACAGACGAAATAATAATAATAACTAGAGAGCGAAAATTTCTGGAGAAATTTTAAGTGTGCCTCTGCGACGGCCGGGTCACTCCTAATGAGCGTGGAGACCATCCAGTGTGTGGTGGAGCCTTCCATTGCATCATAGTCACAGCTGTGATGTCACAGCAGAGGCCGGTCTCAATGATAAGTCTATGGGCCTTTTTGGGGCATTTTTTGGGGATATTGGGAGCACCGCCCGATGGTCATAGCACACCATTCCCGAGCGAGCCGCACGGAACGGTGTAACATACGTGTGGGTCGTCTCAAAGCTGCGGGGCGTTTTAGGGAATAATAAATGGATTGCGCAATGGATTTCTAGGGGGAAGAGTAATACTGTAAGTGTGCGCCGGCACACTTAATAATAATAATAATAATAATAATAATAATAAAAACTTTGCCGAAAAACACCTTAATGTAAATCTTACAGTAAAGTCAAGGTACTAATAACTAAATTTGTACATCTCAAATATTACACAAAAAGTTAGTAAAAAAATCGAGTCTACCTCATTAACAGTTAAATGTTCTCCCCACTGTGCAATAAAATATGTGCAGTAGTAATATGTGCAATAGGTGCAATACCATTGATATTTATTTAATAATACCCCACATTTTATTCCATTTGTTGTTAACTGTTTTTTTGTGTTTGTGTGTGTGTGTGTGTGTGTTGTCGTCTCTGGAAGTTTCTGTCACCAAAACAAATTCCTTGTACAGTAGGTGCAAACGTACTTGCCAATGAAGCTCTTTCTGATTCAGATTCTGAATAAATACGCAGTGTTCAGTGGGTCTGATATTTTATGATGTCTTATATTTAATTTAAAGCAGTTAATTAATATTTATCTTATCGTGATCTTATTGTGTAGAAAGTTTAGACACAAATTCCTGAGCCATCCTGCATGTTACTGTCAGCCATGTTGGCATGAACAGACTGCCACTTATCGGAGTAATTAAAAATGAGAATTAATGGTGTATCGAACACTGTATTAGTTTAAAGTTGATGTATGATGGGCGTTCAAGTCAAACCGGGACTTGTAATGAAGGCATAAAAGCAATTAACATTTACAGAAGACTTCAAGAAGAGTACGGTGATGAGAGTCTTAGCCGCAATAAAGATTTTTAATGGTACAAATGTTTTAAAGAAGGCTGTATGTCTGTGAATGACTATCCAGACTGAGGTGTCGCGGATCCCACAACAGTCATTCCAGTGAATATTAATTTGATGGAAAAAAAAAAAAAAAAAAAACCTGGTTTGATCACCAAAGGTGTTCTGTTTTTTGCTGCCTACTGCACCATTACAGGACCTCGGCTGGGAGTTATTGCCACATCTCACCTTTTACACCTTGTAGCACCTTGGTCCTGGAGGAACATGTTTCGTTTCACTGTGTACTGACCTGTATATGGTTGGAATGACAATAAAAGCCTACTTGACTTGACTTGACTTGATTAGTGTGGCAGGAGATTATATAAAGAAATAAAGTTAGCTAACTGTGTTCTGTTATTCTGGGCAATCCTAAGTCCTGGTAACGCCCTTTAAACATGTTAAAGATTTCTTAAAAAGCCTTGAATGAACAGTCCATCATTGTAGATACCACACACACATGGTAAATGTATCACTTCCGTTTGGTGCACATCCTAATTTGTGATTGCAACCACAACTCTGTGTTAATGAGGTCATATCTCATACTTGATAAGAACCTGAACTAGCATTTCTGCCCCCAAAATTAAACGCATGACAAGACATGACTAAGATGTGGTTGCTTGGTGTATTTTGGTCGATATTCAGAATTTCGTAAACATACAGTACAATACAGTTTTTTCAGCATAATGACAATTTCAATGGAACGGGATGGAATTCCACTACTATAACTGCTTGCACCTAAACTCAGCCTAATTGATCTGCAAGTATATGCATGTGTTTCGCTCATTGAGTCACAGCTCTTCGTTAAAACTAAAAATAATTGTGTCTGCTGATCATCTCAGTCGAAAGGGACGCTTCTTCTAAGTTCCACAATCATTTATATTTATACACAATATAACGTAATGATACAGCGAATTTTACTCTGTCACTTCTGTCTGAACTGGTGTAGGAGGTGTGTCTTCACCAGAAGAACATTTTCTAAAATTACCTCCTGCACTGTGCCCCCGCCTTCCTTTCCATTCTGACCCTCACCACCACCACCACCACCACCACCTCCACCACTCCACCCTGACTTTCTCTTATCGGACCAGCAGCACTTCAGAGCAACGCCTGGTCTTAACTGAAGCTCTTCCACCTCGCTCGCTCACCTGGAGGTACAGAGATCACCCGCGCCGAAATACAGCCAGGTAAGGAGCACCGACTGCATGTAGCAGGCCATCTGGATTAGTTTGTATTTTTGCAACCTGTTTTTACTGTCATTACTAATATTAAAAGTTAATAAAAAATATATTATTTTGCTGTATTTTTGTTAGAATGAGATTTTATTCTTTTTATTATATGTAATATTGGTTGCTGCAGTTTACCAAAGCAGTCTTTAACCATTACTGATTTCATTGATGAACTGCTGATATTTTATGTATAAATACATGGACTGTTGATTAATGTGCACACTTAGATAAAAAAAAATAAAAATCTAATTTAGTTAATCAAAAATGTTTATGCATTTATTTTCAATAAAACTCATCTTTCTATATTGTATCTTTTTTATATGTTTTATTGATCTTTAATCAGTATTAACAATTATTGCTTGTTTATAACTATTGATATTTTATAAATAAATACATGGACTATTGATTGAATGTGCACAGATAAAAAAAAAAAGCTATGTTTATGCGTTATTTCAAAAAAACTCATCCTTCTATATTTTATCTGTTATCTATCTTTTATCATTTAAAATCATTTTGTGGCTCGATTTGTTTCCTCATAATCTTAAAAATTCCTCATAAGAAGTAAGAAATATAACATGACAGTGTTGTGATATAGAAATATTGATATTATTACTGTTAGCACCCTGAGGGTAATCGCCCAGCCCGTTCTCAAGTGTTTTATTCGCCATATATCGCAAAAATCTGTCAATTAATTTAATATTTGATTACTTTATTAATGACATGTCACATAATAATTTCATAATTTAATGCATTTTATGTTTAAGAGAAACAAGTTCTTTCTGTTACACCAGCTATAAACTAGTCCCTCCCATGCCATCCTCTGTGTGTGTTTTTTTTCCAACTTAATCAGACAAGAAAATGCAGCTTGGCATGTTACCAAGAAAACCACAAAGCCCTCTGTCCTGATGACTTTGCTGTGTTGGAAAACTTTAAAAACAGCTTTAACTCTGACTGGAGGCTCCTTCCAAAAAAAAAAAAGAAAAGAAAAGAAAGAAAAAGACATTGACTTTATCAGTAATGCCACTCTCCAAAAAAAAAATATTTTAAAAAATCTGCCTTATACTGTAAGTCTCAGTGTACGATGCTAGTATATAGTAGAGTTGATAAGATAAGTTATTATAATGACTGGATTTGCAACTTCACCTCATTCAGAGCTGATGCAATAGAAAATAAATCGACCTTCTGGCCTGAATTAAGAGATTTTAATGAGAAACCCGGTCATTATAATAATTGATCTCATCGACTCTACTCTATACTCTGCCTTATACTGTAAGTCTCAGTATACGATGCTAGTATATAGTAGAGTTGATAAGATAAATTGTTATAATGACTAGATTTGCAGCTTCACTTCTTCTTCCAAATCTGATGCTATAGAAAATAAATCGAACTCCTGGCATGAATTAAGAGAATTAATTTGAATGAGAAATATGATAACTGATGTATATATTTGATTATTATGATTATACTACAGTTTGAAGCTGAAGAAGTTTCGAACATGGAGGCGACTGTAGAGTCTCGCTGGGCGTCCTCGTCGCTGATGCCGAGCGAGGTTCTGCCCACTTACCCGTCTGACGGCAGTTTTGTGTCTCACGCCGAAGAAGACTCGACTTTCTCCAGCATCGAGGCTGAATGTGGCGGCCTGCCTTCTCTGTTCTCTAACGCCGTCCAGAGCCGCGGCACGCCGACATACAGACACAGCCCTGGTTAGTTGTTGACACACAC
This sequence comes from Clarias buthupogon, assembly GCA_030014345.1. NCBI lineage: Eukaryota > Metazoa > Chordata > Actinopteri > Siluriformes > Clariidae > Clarias > Clarias buthupogon. The sequence goes on along the minus strand of JAQMYK010000039.1, from coordinate 4,058,982 downwards.
ACAAATTTTTTTGAACAATTTAATGCTGTTTTTTTTTTTATAATGAATTAAAATGTGAAGTTTTTTTCAACATATAATTTTAAGACAATACCAGTAAGCATTTGAGATTTCTGGTCCTACAGAAGCGCTTGCGTTTTAGTAGTGGGACTTGAACTCATAACCAAATCTGCTGGTTCATTCTGCTTCTAATGTTTTACATTAGAGCTGTTGAAGAAGAGCAGCGGAAACACCTGCAGAGCCCAAAAAGAGGGTTTATTAATACCTCGAACGTGGCTCTAGCATGATGGTATTCTTAGACACTTTTCATACTTGGTCTGTTTATGACTCAGCATATTTTGCGATCCTCCAAGGGTGTTTTCACATTTGCCCATTTTCTAATGTTCTCAGATCGACTCAGCATTTTTTATTTTCCACTGTGTGTGTGTGTGAGAAAGAATGTGATCACAACAAATAAGCTCATACGGTTTTCACCAATGAACCTTTTCTCTAAATGAACTTTCTTCAGTAATGTTAATCTGCTGCAGACGACCTCGGTGCTTTTACTTGTCAGAATATAAACACGTCCAAAAGGGGAATTCAGTTCTCATTCTGGATGTTTTACTGAACGATGGTCTTTCAGATCTGTTATTTGTTCACACCACAACTTCAGGGACTTCAGATACTGAGAGTTTAAAACGCTGAATAATAAGAAGGTCATTTCAAATGGTTCAGAAACGGAACTGTTCACTGTAAACCCTAATGCTCAAAGTAATTAAACATATTGAGTATTGTTAACTTAAATAATTACAATTAGTTCAAATTAATAGACCTTGATGAGTATTGAGAACTTTTTGGTATTTATGAGTTTATAGAAATGGCACTTTTCAAGTTAGCTGAACAAATTTGACATTTTAAGTATCTGTAAGTAACAGTAACTGTCACCTTAAAGTTTCACCAACTTAAAATCTTTCCAACTGGCGATTTTGTGTCTGACGTCATCAGGACATTAGGGCACTGGTGGATCAGTGGTAGGTGTTTCGCCTGCCATGCGAAAGGCCCGGGTTCGATTCCCAACAACTGGATGAAGTGCCTGTCCCAAGCCCAGATAAAATGGGAGGGTTGTGTCAGGAACGGCATCTGGCGTAAAACCTGTGCCGAGCTTGTGTGCGGACCGGATTGTCTGCTGTAGTGACCCATTGCCGGGAGCAGCCGAAAAACCAACAATTTATTTGATTTGCAACAACTAAAAAAAAAAGATAGGTGCTATTAAATAGTATGAGTCAGGCTACTCAATAATGCAAGTAAAGAACGATTAATATGAATGAGTACAACAAACTCAAAAACTCACAGTTCTGTTTAATTAAAACTAGAAACAACATTACTGAAAAAATTTGATGTAACCTCAAATTTTTAGATTTTTGCCAACTTATTCGGGTTTACAGTGTAGGGAAAAACGAACAAGAAGAAGGAACGTTTTTGTTGGAGTAGGATATGATCCTTTACATCGTAGACCTGTTTCCTTCTCATGTAAGCGTCCAGCAGGTAAAGTAAAGGTAAAAGATAATTAACAGTAGTGTAACAGCGCATAAAACTTACTGAACTGAAAAAAGTCTGTAAAAAAGAAATCTACTTACGTGAAATTCAGGAATGATCTGCAGAAGGATGCCAGTAAATTAGTGGACATTTTTCAATAACAAGTGAACTAAAACGTTTCTCTCACTTTCATGCTTTCTCATCCCTCTCTCTGTCTGTGCAGTGCGACAGGTTTACTCCTCTCCTTTTCTAAGTGGCCTGTCCTGGCTGGAAGGCTCCGGCACTCACTCCCTGTCTAGCTCGTACCCATCGTCCCCTTCTGCCTGGCATGGCGGTACGTTCAGCAGGACCCCGGTGCTCCCCCACAGCTCCTCCACCTCCTCTCCTTTCCATTCATCCATCCCTCTGTCCTCCATCAGAGCCCCTCGCTCCGAGCTCCACCCACCCGGCCTGGACTGCAAGGACGGCGTGAAAGGCGAGAGGGTCAGTCCTGCGGCGGGCACTGAGGGTGTGGGGGGAGTTTACACCATCAACCACGTCGCCGGCGTGTATCCGCACGATCACGGGTCGCCGCAGGCGCACACACACACTCACGCACATTCTCTAGGACACTACAGCTCCTACGGCAGCCCAGCTCAGGACTTCGGTAGCGTTGGCCTCTACTCGCCCTCCTCGTTCTCTCCGAAACTAAGAGGCAAGATGACTCTCTCTCCCACGGGTGAGAAATATCTCTCTCACACACACACACACACACAGCTATACAAACACTCACTGATTCTGATTGGCCAAAATGAATCAGTAGTGACAATAAATTCATGGTTTTATAAATTAAATATATTCAGGGTTAAATAGCATCTGGGTTTGTTAATTGTGACTGCTGGCAAATTGCTACAGTATAAGAGGAATAAAACACTTTGAGTTGTGATTTTATTGAAAACTAATCAACTTTGGGGTGTAACGGTATCTCTGTTCCATCATCGTTTATTATTTTCCTTTAAGGTTTTATTTTTTTCTTACGAATATTTCGCTTTTGGTCTCAGAAACGCGGGAGTGTGTGAACTGCGGCGCCACCGCGACCCCTCTGTGGAGACGTGATGGTACGGGCCACTACCTCTGCAATGCCTGCGGACTGTACCACAAGATGAACGGACAAAACAGACCTCTGATCCGGCCCAGAAAGAGACTGGTACGTCTTTTCAATTCAGAGGATGAAGCGCTGACGAGAGCAGACAATAAAAATGCTGTTTAATTGATAGAGTTTTAATTTATTATTCATATCATTCTGTTATCTTCTCGTTTCACCTTTTGTAGGTTGTGAGTAAGAGGGCAGGGACGCAGTGTGCCAACTGCCAGACGAGCACCACTACGCTGTGGAGACGTAACGCCAGCGGGGAGCCCGTCTGCAACGCTTGTGGGCTTTACTTTAAACTTCACAATGTGAGAGCTCCTCTCTTTTATTCCCTCACGCAGTGACATCCTAGATCTCTGACTTGACAGATAGCTCGATCTATAGAGTACTTTATTAATCCCTATACATTAGTCACATCAAGTGGAAAATGATTTTCATTGCAAGATGAGATTAGACACTATAGAGTTCTGGATGTTGCTCGAGTTGTCCTAGTAGTGAGGCTTATAAGGAAGCTTTCACCTGCGTGTTTCGAATCCTGGTGATGCTACAGCCATCTGTGCCCAAGCTGGGGTAGGTAGCTCAGTGGTTAAGTCATTGGACTGCTGACCAGAAGGCTCAAACCCAACCACCACCACCACCAAGCTACCACTGTTGGGCCCTTGAGCAAGGCCCTTAACCCCTTAACTGCTCTGAATAAGGGTGACAAATTCCATAAATGTAAAACGTAAATGTGTGAATAGAGCAAAATTGTCCCTACTTTCTGCCCTGTCACTCACAGTGTCACTAACCATTTAGAGACGTCTATTTGTGCAAAAACCATTATCCCTTTCATTTGAGTGTGTTACGTTGCCCTGTGATGCAGCAGGAGCAGCAATGGAAATAGATGATATTTGTTAACTTCCTGACGACGCATACACAATGTCACAAAAAGTCAAACACCGTCTGATCAGAAACGTCTATCCAAAGTTGTCCACTCATATTAAAACATTTCTTACCTGTCAAACCCCTCATCAGGTGAACAGACCCCTGACGATGAAGAAGGACGGAATTCAGACGCGTAACAGGAAGGTGTCGAGTAAGAGCAGGAAGGGGAGGAGGAACGCCGCTATGGAGCTCGAGACGTTCTCGGAACCCTTGAAGGCGTCGGGGTCTGAGCAACACGTCGACGCTTTTTCTCTGGGCGCCTACGGACATGGCGTCCACCCCGCGGGCGCCGCCGCTACGCTCCATGCCCCGTCTCACCTTTCCTACCCGTACCACCCTGCTGCGGCGCTCTTTTCCGGCATGGTGTAACAGAACGGAAAATGGACTCTCATGGTGTACACACTTGCACAAAGTGAATTCGATTGTTTCCGAGAATTTCCTTTTTTTCTTTTTCTTTTTAAATATCTTCTATTAAGTTTCATTTTCATTTACGTGTGGAAAGAAATGTGAGAAAATATCTCAGCATATTTTATTCATATATGTACGTTATTGTAAAGCCATTTCTTTGCTATACTTTTGGTCTTACTGATGCTGGTCACTGGCTATCCCTTGTGGTGGTGTGAATAAATTGTACAAATGAAGGCGCATTTTATTTCTGCAATTCATCATGCAAATGTTGTTTTTCGGATCGATGCACACACACACACACACACACACACATACACAGACAAATCACTTTCACACTTAGACACAATATAAATAAATGCACCTGGCACAACCAGACGGCAATTTAAATAAAACCGTGTTGCTGAACACGACAAAACTTCCAACGTTTTTTCCCCCTTTTGTGGTTAGGACTGTCAGTAGCTCCATTGTCTGTGCAGAAACTCTAAATTGACGGCAGAGTGGATCTCGAACGGTGTGTACGCAAATCTGCCGCTTTCCATAGCGCGGAGGAGGTGTGAGCCCGAGTGATACGTCTGAGCAGATTCAAATCTGTGGCTTTATGGAAACAGTGCGTGAGTCAAAAGATCCATTTAGGACATGAAGCACTGCGGACGTTCCAATCCAGTCAGGGTGCAACAACAAAAACCTTGTCATGGATACGTCAGAACAAAGCCGCATTTACTGCACGGAGGCTTGAGTCGATAATACATTTTCATATCACGCCAACGGCCTAACCTTCACCGCCGTGGCGTGAAAATCCTCTCGCACTCTTCTGTATTGCGTTACTTCTTTAACAGCAGTTTCTTTCTAGTTTTTCTGCCGCGAGTGAACGTGAAAAACTGTGAGAGCTGTGATTTGATTCTGTACATTATGTTGTTGTAGTTCCTGTTGTAACAGGAAGTCAGGGAGGGAGTGTGTCGAAGGGCTTGACTGAGTTTGAAGATAAGCTACTGTACACCTCATAAGCTGTTAGACACTGGTATAATAATAATAATAATAATAATAATAATACAGCCAGATTTCTCATTGTCAGTTTTGACCAGTCCTGTCAGGTCCTGCGGTTATTTTGATAATACGTCCGAATATACTTAGTTGATTATATTTCCTATAATACAAGGGATGTTCAAATCAAATAGGGACTTTTGATTGCGCAGAATACCACTTATGGACTCCCTTAATTTCTCTATATAATCTCCTGTTACACTAATGCAATTACTCCAGCGTTTTACTAGTAGAAAGTTGTCTCAGTATGCCAGAGCCATGATGTGACTGCCTGCCTCCTGTCTGAAACCCTGGCCTCCCAGGAACTCCATTAATAGCCAAAAACATGTGGAATTGGCTTGGAGCGAGGTCAGGACTGTACATGGGAAGTGGCAATAACTCCCAGCCGAGTTCCTGTAATGGTGTTGGTGTATGATCGTGTGTGTGTACAGTTCCCACAGACAGACGTGTCTCTTCTGCAAGTTGGCGACAAATTATCTGTCGATTTTCAGGAATCAGTGAGCTCTGAGCCACCTTGGCCGGGATCTTCACTCATGTATGGACGGCCTTCTTTAAAACATTAGCACCGATCAGAGGTTTTACTGCGGCTAAGAGTCTCGTCACCGTACTGCGCTTGAAGTCTTCTGTAAATGTTGATGCATTTACATCTTTATTCACCAGAAATCTCATCACAAGTCCCATTTTGGCTTGAACACCCCTCGTATTACCAAATTAATCAGTGACCCCGGGAAGAGCCTTATGAGCAACACTTAATACAATCCAGTGTTCATTAGTGCTACCTTGAATACAAAATGATGATTATCTGCAACAACAACAACAACAATAATAATAATAATAATACTACATTATACTGTACTGTCTCATCACTTTACCAGGAGATATTCACATGCACATTTGTTGCATGTTCTGCAGAATACAATGTTTCCTTTACAGCATATAGTTTCACTTTTATACAGTGGACAAAAACAACATTTACGCAATAAAAAGGCAAACAGACTACTTAATTTGTGGTTTCCATATCTTTATAGTTTCCCAATAAGGCTTTCAACATGCATAAAAATAGATAACATCTGTTCAAAACAGAAGTAAGGCATTTCTTTTTACTTTGTTATCTTCAGACATCCATCCTGTACAAATACACCATTAAAAAAAGATAAGCAGTGAACAATCACGGCTATGATGACTTGTTGTCCAGTAAACATGAGTCTTGTACAACTCTCCACAGATAATCTTGCCAACATACTTTGTCCATTCTTCCAGTACCAAGGACCGCCTGGGGTGATACTGGGACCGTTCCGTTTCAACAGCCTTATCCGATAGAGGGTTGTGTAGTTGGTTAGACTGGTAAACAGCCAGAAAGCTAAGTTATATGTAAATCTATAGATCAGATAATGGCACAGATTAAATCTTCATGCAGGGTCTTGGGAAGTTTATTCCAGCCCTTTATGTTTTTTTTTTTTGTCCTAGTAACCAAGGAAATAAAACAGATGTCCCATAGAGGCCAATAGATTTGATATTTATAATGAATAGATATAATAGATATAATAGATGAATATTGTAATATGACTGCAGCATTTTGATATATTTGGATACAATATCAGAATGAGGTCATTATGATTAGGGACTGTTATGAAGATATTTTCTAACTGCAGCAGTCCCTGTTAGAGAGAGAGTTAGAGACCTACATTAGATCTAACCCTCTGCACAGCACTACAGTTTCAGTCTAGTTTATTATTATTGTTTTTAGCTTATCCAGTGCTCATTTCTGACCTCCTGGTTGGCTGATCTGGTAGATGTCTGGGATGATCCGATAATGTACGCTCCCTTCAAGGTTATCGAGAATGTGCAGCTTGTGCTTAGCATGAAAACCATGAATCGGTTATCTTGCTAAAACATATGCTGGTTGTGGGTTGTGGAAGGCCAGTGAAGCCTGTCCCATGTGCTCCACCCAGAAGGTGGAAATGCACCAGGTGTAATATAATGTAAATCTATGATATGTTTGAGTGGAAAATTACAATGAATCAAAGTGGGCAGTAATTAAAGAAGTCCTGGTGATAAAAATAAATAATAATTTATCATGGGGCTTGCATGTTCGGGCTGCTTCTTAAGTTTAAAGGACTTGGCTAATGCAATTTGAATTCACCCTTCACCCAAACCTGCACCTTTTACCCCATCTTTGGAGTCCACCTCCTATCCTGTGCGTTTCCCGACCAGAACGGGATCAGCTCTGATCAAATCAGGGCTATTTATGTGCGGTCACATAACAGCTTGTTGATGTCGGGAAAAATTATGTCCTATGTGGATAGAAAGTAGAGAATGGGATACAACTCATTCCACCATTAGTAGACTATACCAGGGTCTTATATGAGTCCCCACTGGGCATCACTGGGCACATACAGGGTGTCTCTGTGGACAAAAACCACCAGAAATGTCCCCCTATGTTGCTGCTGTCCTTGGTCCTGAACTCGCTGCACTTGTACCTGTGAATGAAGTCGTGAAGTCTTGGGTCCAAACTTAACTTTCTATAAAATCATGTAGTCTCCATGTACGCCGATGTTTGCCTCACGTCCTTCTAACGAAAAAATGTTAGCCACTGAAAGATAATTATGTTTGAGCTGGGGCTTGAGAGAGGGATCGAATACAGGTAAGTGACAGGCTGCTTTTGGAAATGTTCATGGTATTTAAAAGAATTCTGGAATAAATTGCTGAAAGGAGAGTAAGACTGATCGTTAGAGAATGGGGGGGGGAATCGATTCAGTCACATATCGCATTTTTGTCTGACAACTTATTTATACCCACACAGACTCCAGATTTTTTTATTTTTTATTAAATGAATCTATTGATTTTTTAAATTTTTTTTTATGATTTATAAAGTTTATATATGTTTGCATTTGAGGTTGCCAATTCTCTATAAGCATATAAGTGGTGCACTCTAAACTATTTAAACATTGACAGGTGTCACCACATCCCGTGTGACAGGAGCAAATTATTTGCAAAGTTTTTTCGGAATTGTACTAAAATAAAAATAAATAAAAATGTAAAAAATTAAATTGGGTAATTTATAAAATCGTGATACTACTAGAATCGCAATACAAATCGAACCGGCATCCGTCATATCAAGATAATATTGTATTGCTTGATCCCTGGTGATTCCTGTCCCTACTATTTCTTTTAAACCTGTTTAAACCTTCCAGTTTCTCATCACTAGGCTGTCCATTATAAATAGCAACTTCCACCAGGTGTGCAGCATCCCAGACTCCATGGACCAACGTATAAACCAGTATACAATATAAAACCCTGTTTGGATACAGAAGTGTTTTTCCCCCTCATTTCTGCCCCTCAAACCCCTGCCTCCCTCCATCTGTTTTACTCTTTCAGCAATAACCACACAACTCTGCTCCTCAGGCCTAAACTGGTGCCTCATTGTGCAACGCAGGCAGCTTTTGGTTTTCCGGAGTCACAAAAAAAAATGCAGAAGGGAAGGAGAGATGCACATGAGGAGGCATCAGTCGATGTCATGTGCCACCATAGGTGTTTTTTTTTTTTTTTCTCGAGGTGCCACGCGTGTCACATCTTATTCTGGTTTCTGTTGCTGGCTTCCTCCATTCAGAGTGCACCGGCTTTATCTGGGCGGCCAAATGAGTGGGAAATGGAACAGAATGACACATGGAGATTAGCAACCACAGGCCAGGTCCGGCGGACGCATGGGCGCGACCGTTAGCACTCCCCTCGCTCTGTCAACCCCGCCTGTCTCTCACACACCAAACACACACACACATACACTGGCACACTGTCTCTCTCGCTACACACAAACTCACTCACAAACACAAATATGCTCATGCACGGCCATGCAAACTGACATGTGGTGAGTGGTTACTCACATCCCTCTCTCTTTTATCCACTCCGTTGTCTTGGTAAGCAGTCACTCTTTTTCTGGCTGCTTGACCTTCTGACCTTTTGTAGCGTGCATTGAACTCATCAGTACAAAATAATGACACTGAGCGAGTGGTGTACCCTTGGATTACGAGCATCATTTCGTTCCGGAAGCGGCCTCGTATTTCAAAACACTTGTAAACCAAGTTGAAATTTCCCATAAGAAATAATGGAAACTTAAATTAATGAGACTTGCTTTTGCTTTATTCATCACGCGCGCTGTACACACGCATATAGACACAAAATAAAAGATGTTTTACGTGCACACACGTGGTCACAGTGCTATAGTAAACAGTACACGCGTGCACGGATGTTGATTATACCAGTAAGGGACGCGCAATAAGATCCAGCAGGGGAGACGATTACCCACAATTCCACAGCACAAGAGAGAGCAAAAACCGTTGGCTCAGTTGTGATCACGTGACGCTCGGCGTCAAACGGTGCTCGTAAACCAAGACTTGTTCGTTTTCCAAGTAAAAATTTATTTAAAATATTTGCTCGTCTTGCGGAACACTCGCAAATATTTGCGTTACTCGCAATCCGAGGTTTCACTGTATATTACTGATCAAATCTTTCAAATGGATCCTTTTCTATTATGAACAATAAATTAATAATTTTTGTGTGCCATTTATTAAAAAAAAAAGGCTAATTATTGATGTAGGCGTAGAATTAAATTCAAATTTTACTATCATTGTTTTCAAATTCAAATTTTACTATCATTATTTTGCTCAGGTGTTATTTTATAAGGCAGTGGTGGCTCAGTCGGTTAAGGCTGTGGGTTACTGGGTTACTGATCGGAAGGTTGGGGGTTCGAACCCCAGCATCGCCAGGTTGCCACTGTTGGGCCCTTGACTTAACCCTATCTGCTCCAGGGGCGCTGTAAGCTGGCTGACCCTGCGCTCTGCGCGTTTCCTAATTGGGATATGCGAAGAAGAAATTTCACTGTGCTGTAAAAAGTACATGTGACAAATAATTGAATATTCTATATATAACCTATTATTCTTAACATAAGTAAAGTCAGATCACTGTATATAGTGTATAACATAAATGATAATAACGCCGTGAATAATCAACATTTTTTAAAACTGGGTGCTGGAGTAATAGTGGCCCCATGTGGTTTTCACTGTTCATGTGTGCCTCTTGTTTTTTTTCTGGCAGATTTTAAAAACTTACAGTGCACTGCTGCCACCTACTGGACTGGAGGACAGAGCGTTATGGTTGGGCCTTGAATCCTTTGAATAAAGGATGGAGTTCTAAGAAACGATGACACTTCCTGTGTACTTTATCTTTTAGAAACTGCAGCAAGTTGTTCAGTTATATTTATAGTAGCATCCACTCATGCATTCTTTCAAGCTGCGCAAATCTCTCACACACTCTCAGGGGACTGATGTATATATTTTTTCCTTGTCGCTCAGGTGGTTCCTGTACTGTTACTGTAATGTATACAAAGTAGCCTTTAAAATAGGAATTTAAAAGCCGCAGGTACATCAGTGGGTGCAATTTTTCATGCACACTGCTGACACAGTACTATTTAAAAGACAAATACTACTGATATAAAACATGTCCTTTAGATAGTTGCACCCCAGTGACAAGAAAATGTACAGTTTGTACACTTCACTTTCTTCGTTTATTTCAAGTTTTCTTATACCTAAAACAGTGTTGCCAGACAGTCAAATCCAAATAATCATACAGAGATCCCAGAACCACCAACAAACCAACCTGCACCTGTCTTTTTACCCAATATTTACTAGCTGTTATTTTCACAAGAACGTTTTTTTTGCTCCTTTTTCAAAAAGTAATGTTTACAATTTATTTGCACTACCTCGACTCATTATCACAGAGTATTGCGTTGTCTTGTATTGCTGCTCTGGTTTGCACATTTGCATGTGCACTTTATGTTGTCTCTTTCCTGTCTTTTTGCATAGTTTTATTAGTAATTTATGTTGTTAATTGACGTTGTATGTAGCACCTTGGTTGTCCTGGAGGAACGTTGTTTTGTTTCACAGTCTACTGTATATGGTTGAAATGACAATAAAAACCTACTTGACTTGACTTGACAATAATCGCGTTACAGGGAAAATGATCGTACAATGAACATTTAATTACCGCACCACCAGAACTGAGTTTGCAAACTCTCAGGTCTACCGAATGACCTGCAATGGACTCCAACTCTTCAAACAACTGTTTTTGAGCTTCTGTGTGATAAGATCTCAGTAGGGATATGGATTGACTCATTTACTACAGATCTAGGGTCTGTTTTGATGACAGAGTTACATGCAAAAATGCATAATCAGGCAGGTTCCAAATCAGATCCACACTGTTAAGCTATGACACCAAAAACTACGACATGAAATTATCATACATTTAGGGATTTTTACGGGTACTCATGCTCTCAATGTGCCAATAATCTAACTAGATCTGTCTGATAATCTGTCCAGCTCTTGGTTGTTAAACAGATGTTTCTCATTCCTCCACATTATCACCTCCTGTTTTCTATGGCTTTTGTTTTAATGTAAATTGCTTCAATCATTGATTTTGCCTCTAGACATTCACTGATCCCACCATCTCTCAGGGATTGAGGAAGACATGCATGCAGGATTTGTTCTGTTCTGGCACCGACAGTAGGTGGTGGAATGTACTTCCTCTACTTGTCCGTACAGCCGAGTCACTGACGATTTTGAAGCTATGACTAAAGACCTTTTAACCCAAATTCCTAAGAACTGTGTTAACTGATTGTACTTCTAGTTAGTAACATATAGTGAACCAGTGTAAGTAAATATTTAATGATAAAAACTTCAAAGCACTTATTCAATAAAGGTAGACTGAGGCAAAGCAGGGCAGGAGGGGAGACGCTTGTGTGCTACCATTACCTGCGAATGGAGTGTGTGGTCAACTTGCTGATGCTCCTCATGCTGCTCCAATGTTTCGCCAGTTCTTACTTCTGCCTGTCATATGTGCCGCTCTGCAGTCAGAAACCTGCAGGGGTTCAGTAGCTATAAGCTCGGCCTGATGTACCCATTTTCTCCTACACCTGCAGCCAGAAGTTTTGAGAATGATACAAATATGCATTTTTACAAAGTCTGCTGTTCCAGTGTTTTTATATATTTTTGTTAGATGTTTCTATGGTATACTGAAGTATAATTACAAGCATTACACAAATGTCAAAGGCTGTTATTGACAATTACATTTTATTACAAGTTTATGCAAAGAGACAATATTTGCAGTGTTAGTTCTCTTCTGTCAAGACCTCTGCAATTTGCCCTGGCATGCTGTCAATCAACTTCTGGGCAACATCTTGACTGATGGCAGCGCTATTCATAATCAATGCTTGGAGTATTTCTGGGTTTGTGTTTGCCCATTCGGCTCTTTGAACACAAGTTCTCAATGGGATTAAGGGGAGTTTCCTGGCCATGGACCCAACATTTCCATGTTTTGTTCCCTGAGCCACTTAGTTACCACTTTTGCCTTATGGCGAGGAGCTCCATCATGCTGGAAAAGGCATTGTTTGTCTCCAAGCTGTTCTTGGATGGTTGGAAAAAATTGTTCCATTATAGTCGGTGAGGAACGCTTGTGACACGCGCACATTATGACATAAAAGCTGATGATAATGATGTCTACTGTTATGTTGAGCGAGGAACGCCTGTGACAGAACTACCTGTGCAAGCACACAAACAGAATTTATATATATATATATATTTACAGCATATATATGTACACACACATATTGTAATCCATATTCTGTTCCTCAGTTATAACAGAAATAACCTGAAGACTAAAGGCAAGGAGACTGAACCTATTTAGATTCTTCTCTTTTCTACTGCTTACTTATTATTCGGCTTTAATAGACCTTCTCATTGACCATATCACTTTATCTAATAGACAGATCATTTATATGACATGCTAAAAAGTGCATTTTGTTTGTTTTGCAGTGCATTGTAGGAGTTCATGAGCCTATATAAATATCAGAGGTACACAATTTTTTTAAATAGAAAAGAGCAAACCCAGGGGAAAAACTGTGCACTTAGTGAATATGGTGCATTCGAACATGTGGGCTGAATAAAAACTCAAAGGCCTTTGCAGCACCCGTACAAAACAAAAAAAAAAATACAATAAATATCAGATGCGCGCGCAGTTTGAACTTGTCCTTTATCCAATCAGAAAAGAGTACTGGATTAGGGGCGGGGCCTATAAAGGATAAAATTGAAAACCAGTTAAAAAAAAAAAATTCATGAACAAATAAGAATAAATAAAACTTAAATAAAATATTAAACTAGATGGCTGCTTTGGTTGAAATTAGAGATATTCAAGAATATATCAGTAATTGAACGCTAATGGTTTAACATTTCAATCAAAATAAGTACAGTTTTAGTAAACGTATATGTTCTTATTAAAAAAATTCTAACAAGTATTTAATTAAAAGTTTAATTATACCACATCAAGCAATATAATAATACAAAAAATAATATAATAAATAGGTTAAATTGACTTAAACACAGACACTCCCTTATAACATCGCTAGCGGAGTAAACGGTCGCTTTCAACGTCATCATTACGCGCCCAAATATATGTACGCCTTACAGCTGTGCGACAGAACGGCGAAATTTCAAAAACCTCAGATATTCACTACATACGCGCACTCTGTAGGGTTTACTTTTATACACATTCCGTGTCCTTATTAGGGATTAATGGTGCGATTTGTGAAATCCAGTTTTTGGTTAGATATGTTTGAGCGCGTTAGGCAGAAAGCACAGACCCTCCTGAGCTTATTAATTTAACTGATTTGATTTTTATTCGTGTTTGATTTTTACATGGAAACTTTATCAGACAGCATTGTTTACACTCCTGTTTAATAATAAAATGGCTTTTAAATCATATTTTTCTTGGAGGAGCTGGTGAAACACAAGTGAAAGCAAGACAAGCAAGCCAGACATTTTCATTTTTTTCTGGAAAACAAACAAACAAACAAACAAACAGTAAGTGATCAGAGAGAGTGTGTGTATAAGTGTGTAGTTATGAGTATAAATGTTGATCTTTCTATTAAACATTGACACATAAACATGAACACAAACTGTATGCATTATTATTATTATTATTATTATTATTATTATTATTATTAATAGATCAATGAATCAATAAATTAATGAAACCTAGGAGTTAACAAAGGAAAATCATAAACATTACATATAAAGTAATAAAATATTGAACAATATGACACTGGTATACAGTATAAATATATATAACTCCAAAACAATAATCATCCTGTCACATCTGGGACATGTATGATGTCATTCCCACACGTTCCTAAGTCATGGCCACAATAAATCCCACAAGAGGAATTAGGTTGTGGTGTTAATCCAGATGTAATTTGTTGCTCATTCACAGTACAGTTTGCCTCGTCATGGATTCGACGTCCGATCAAACTCCGAAGGGTTCGAAACGCTCTCCAAGAAAAACACCACAGAGCTCTGGCAAGGTAAGAAACTTTCATTGTCTTACTTAATACTAAACTGTGTTCTTATATATTCTTTATCGTATTTGAACAAAATCTCAGACTGCCATTTAATGAGCTCAGGCTTGATGTTTTACACTGTGTGGTTTCAGGATGTTTTTGAACGATCCTTCTGAAGTGACTATGAATAAATGAGTCACTCTGTCTGTCCGCTGTCCTTCGATAAGCTCGCTGGTGCCAGGAGAGACACAAAGAGAATGTAGGGTTTACATAATAATGACAACAAGTGACTGTCACATTCTTCGCCATTAATATGTAATGTTTAGCTCTGGGTCAGAGATGTATCGAATCTTTTTAACGATTCGGGTTAATTTGATTAACTGAATCAAAATTTATAATTGACACTTTATCGACTTTATCACATAGCACAATTTAGTGTATCTTACCAGTTCTGCTTATCACGTTGCCAACGATGATCACGCTAAATCTAGTATTAGGATGTTCTTCTAGTACTGTTTACTAGATCAAAGAAAGTTTAATAGATTAATATCACTTTACTATCAAATCCAAGAGGAGACAGAAAGGTAGTGGCATGGAAGATTTAACACGTTAATATCGGATCCACGAGGAAGAGAGTAGAATTAATTTATTTTATATATAAAAGAAACTCTTATGTATCTTAATAGTCGTCGTTTATTTTCACAAATATTCAAAAAGTCAAAGTTTGACACTGCTGGGGTTCAAATTCTAATCCCCGTTAGTCTGACTCTGATGTGGCATTGGTTTGTGATTAACTCGTGTCCTTGTCTGTCAGCGTGGAAACAGCAAACGCAGCCAGAAACCTGGAGATCTCCAGGAGGCTAGAAATAAGGGTCGACGGGACCGAGGCAGAGCAGAAGAGGAGATGACCAACAAACTCAAAAGCATGGTACGTATACCATATCTGTGCATACTGTCTACTACAAGGCGTGTTTTGTTTGTATCACCAATTGTACAATACTGAATTGTACAATACAATACTCAATTATACAAAAATTGTACAAAAGCCGAAACAGTCCTACAGGAAGTCTGGAGAACTATTCCTCAAGACTATACTAAAATACAAGAAATTCCAGCGATGTGGTAACAAAATATTAAGAAATCAGTGTTGAATCAAGACTTTTGCACAGTACTGCTCAGCTTAGTTTAGGATATTTTAATAGAATGCAGGATTCAGTTAGCAGTCAAGCTTTAATGCACTTAAACAGGTTTGGGTGTATGTTGTGTTGATGCGTTTGTAGGATTTGCACGACAAGCCAAAGGTGACTGGCACGGGCCTGGTTTACTCCGAAGTCTTCTCCCGTTATCGCTGCCTGTGGGACTCCAGGTGACCCCAACACTCAGTGTTTAATGTGTTAGATACAGAAACACACAGCTGTAATGCATTAGACTGGATGTCAGACCACACTGATATCTTGTTGTGTGATTAGACTCTGAGTTTATACTTTATGAATATGTTGTCCCTATTGTCCTTCCAGTCACCCCGAGTGTCCGGAGAGAGTGACCACTATAGTGGCGATGATGGAGAAGGAGGGGTTGCTGTCTCGCTGCGTGCATGTGGAGGTGAGAAACATGGCTGCTGCTGACGTGTAGTATTTGTAGTACTGCAGTATTGATATGTGGTATACTGTATGATGTATGATAGATCATATATGTGATGTATGATTTTCTGTCATGTGAATCTTTTACAATTTTTTAAAAATCTCCCTTATGTTAAAAAGTAAATCTATGTCTGTATGAGAACAAAAATATTATACTTGAAATAAATATTACTATGACTAGTAATATTTTAAACTAAAATTTCAATAATGTATATATACAAATCAGTGTTTTCAGGTCTTAAATATTAATATTGATTACCAAATTCATAGAAAATCCTTTTTTTTTAAACAAAAAATAAATGAATATTCTTTACAAGTTTTAATCATGTGTAAGATAAGATTTTTAAAGATCCAGCATCCACTTGAGTTTGGCAAAAATACTTTAAGTTGTTTAATTTTGCGTATAAGGTTTTTACAGAAAAAGCTTTTTTACATTTTTTATATATATAAAAAGAATAAAAATAACTTTAGGGCGCTGTTCATACTTTTTTTCCCCATTGGCATAAATAAGAAAAAGAAATGTTATAAATGTAATAAACCTTTACATAAACCTTTGTAATATGACAAAATGTAAGATGATGTCTGCATACAGTCAGGTCCATAGGTTTTTGGACAAGGATACAATTACTTTAATTTTTTTCTGCCCCTGTACAGAACCAGAATGGATTTGAAATGAAGCAATCAGGTTGTGATTGAAGTGTAGCTTTACAGATTTAATTCAAGGGATAATCCAGCGTATTTACATTTACATTGAGCAGCTCAATAGGGTGACTGACTCTGCCCTTTGAGAACATTCCTTGCGGGTTGCTTCTGCGGTGCGTTTTATCTCATTATGAATCTGTACACTGGAGCACTATCTGTCCTAGCAGTTTTGGACTGAATCTAAGCAGAAAAGTCGAGCTCTGTACACTAATTCTGTCAGCAGTCAAAGATGAAACTCTGAAGGTGAATGCATACCTTCACTGTAGGGGTCAGATAACTAAAAATCAAGTCAAGAATCTTGGGGTGATTCTGGAGACAGACCTTAGTTTCAGTAGCCTTGTCATTGTCATTGTGGATTATTGTAATGGTCTCCTCACCGGCCTTCCCAAGAAGACCATTAGACAGCTGCAGCTCATCCAGAACGCTGCTGCCAGGATTCTGACTAGAACCAGAAAATCTGAGCACATCACACCAGTCCTCAGGTCCTTACAGTCCTTAAAGTACTTTTACTTGTTTATAAATCACTTAATGCCCTAGGACCTAAATACATTACAGATATGCTCATTGAATATAAATCTAACAGACCACTCAGATCGTTAGGATCGATTCAGTTAGAAATACCAAGGGTTCACACAAAACAAGAGGAGTCAGCGTTTAGCTATTATGCTGCCCACAGTTGGAACCAACTTCCAGAAGAGATCAGATGTGCTAAAACTTTAGTCACATTTAAATCTAGACTTAAAACTCATCTGTTTAGTTGTGCTACGTCCGAACCGACTGCATTATTTTATGTTTACCTAATATTTTAAACTGTTTTATTTATTTTTTAAATCAAATTTTAATTCGTTTTAATTCGTTTTTTATTTTTTAATTAGTTTAAAAGTTTCATTGCAAACTGTTTTTATTTTTATTTTAAATCAAATTTTAAAACATTAAAAAAAACTTTTCTTCAAAACTTTTTATTGCTATTATTTTGTATTTAATTTTATGATTATTTTCTTTTCTGTAAAGCACTTTTTTCTTTTCTGTAAAGCACTTTTTTCTTTTCTGTAAAGCACTTTGAATTACCATTGTGTATGAAATGTGCTACACAAATAAACCTGCCTTGCCTAGCAGTCACATCATCAATAAACACCAGAGACCTCGTTTCTCTGGCAGCCGTATATACTTATTAAATACCAGTGCCTCCACCATGTTTGACAGATGCTGTGATTTGTTTTTTTCGATTATAAGCCCTTCCCGTCCTTCTCCATATTCTTCTGTTCTAATCTGTCGGTTCTGTTCTCTATATCTATATTGATGAGGGCGTCTCTTTTAGACTTTCCCCCAAATCCTCCAGAGTGTTCTTGTCTTGGCTAGATGTTGAGAAGTGGATTTTCAACTCCAAAGAAAGAATGTGTGATTTGGTTGCTTTCAGTGGGCTTCCTGGTCTTCGGGCGATGCTGAACTCAGCAGTGTTGATCTCGCAAAATCTTGACATTTCTGCTCTCTCTGATAGGTTCGTTGTGTTTTCCCTGACTAAGGATGGTCTCCTCCAATTGGGGTTCACATGACCAGACACCAAGTACAAATTCAATCTAATTCAACATTTGGAGCCAACTCAAAAACTAAGAAACATGTCACAACTGAACATCAAACTGTTGATCAGGCATGTTGTCCGATTACTTTTGATCCTGTGAAAATGTGTTCGACACAATTTGTCTGTAGAGAGTCTGTAATTCCTGACTGGAATATATATATCTTTTTTTATGTTACAGCTAACAATCTACACTTCAGTCACATTTTTGCTGCTTCATTTCTAATCCACTCGTGTTTGCCTGTCCAGAGGTGTCACTGTCCCTTTACTGTCCAGAGGTGCCATACAAACATGGTGTCACTGTCCCTTTACTTATGGATATGTATTGTAAATCACATCATGACCACAGTGCATAGCCGTAAATGTCACGTTAGTTTCGCTGTGCTACTGTACATTGATGGTTATGTCTTAGCTTTGAGTCATTGTTGGCTACAAGTTCTCCATTTGCTTCTGTTCATGTTTTCAGACGAGAGCCGCGTCAGACGAGGAACTGTCTCTGGTTCACACGTGAGTCTTTTGCTGATGTCTGATCAGTAATAGTGCTAAAATGACCAGGTGTCGTGTTGATTTGTGTTGATTATGCGCGACAGGAAGGAATACATTGATTCCATGAGGTCCACCCAGAGGATGACGGAGGAGGACCTGAAGTGCGTCTCCGATCGCTACGACTCCGTCTACCTCCATCCTGTAAGACCTGATACACACACACACACACACACGCACGTCTTTTGTTCTTTTGAGAGTGGGACAGTGGGCTCATTTTTGGGTGTATGTCTGTATCGTGTGTGTGTGTGTGTGTGTAGGAATCTTTCTCATGTGCCTGTCTCGCTGCCGGCTCTGTTCTCCAGCTGGTCGACAAGGTGATGACGTCAGAGCTACGCAATGGCTTCGTTGTGTGCAGGTGACGTTTTGACACACGGTTTCAGTCACTTATTTGTTTGAAATTGTATAAATACATTATTTATTTATTTATTTATTTATTTGAAATAAATCCAACTGTTGATCATAGTTTTTTAGCGGTTAAAGTTTTCAGTTTTAATTACCTTTTAATATTTAGGTTCACTTTTAGTCTCTCTGTGAAAATATGCAACAGTTTTCTACAGTTTAATATGTACTTTTTTTTATTATTTAGTTGACGATAATTAATATTAACTCATAAATAAAAAAGATAACTTTTTTTTTTTACTTAATTTTTTCCCCTCTCAAATTTATGTAATATTTTTTATTACCTTACATTTTTATTTTTAATTTCCTAAGTAAATTGTAATTTATTATTATTATTATTATTTTTTTTAAAATCTGGATTCCCATTACAGGCCTACTGAAGCCTTTTACTCCTCTCTGATGTACGTAAAATTAAAGTTCTTCAGTGGCTAAACTCTTTCACAGGGTCATACATATTTCTGCATAATGTAAATGCAGAGAATCCATATTATAATATCAATATTACCAATTTCCAACACTATAATCATCATCTTGCCTATAAAAACAGTCAAAACATTTAGAAAAGATATGTAAATAATGTAAAATATGAAATAAATAGACATTAAACCTCACGTAATCTTAAATTATTGTTTTTGGTACCTGCTTCTTTAAAAATGAAACTGAAAGTGGCTCCTTTTTTTTGCTACAGAAAATTTCATTACTTTTTGTTACATATTTTGAGTAGAATGCTAATTAATGAACAAAACCAGGACATCAATAATAATAATAATAATAATAATAATACAGTGGAACCTCGGATTACGAGTAACGCGGTTTACGGTTCCGCAAGACGAGCAAAGATTTTTAATAAATTTTGACTTGAAAAACGAGCAAGTCTTGGTTTACGAGCACCGAGT
>JAQMYK010000039.1:4020876-4032799 GCA_030014345.1 Clarias buthupogon | reverse complement strand
ACAGCATCACCCGGGAACCAAACCAGCGATCTCCGGATGATAGGGCGAGCACTTTACCACTGCGCCACTCGGAGGCCGTTATCGTGATTCTTTTTGACTCACAGATCACCACACTGACTCCAGAATACAGTTTTTTGCATTTACATTTGAGATGAACCGGTTGATCAGCCAGTGACCAGAATAGTCTGGTTTACAGTTAGAGAACAGCTAAATATTAAAATCTGACGATCTGCCTTTTTTGTCCAAACTCTCACAATGTTCATTACATACACTTCCACAAGTCTCAAAACCCCACAAGTGCATTTATTTGGTAAATCGTGTGAGTTAGAAGATCCGCGTTAGAAGCTGCACGTTGCCCGCGTGCTCACAGCAAGCTGAGTTTTGAGACTTTGGGGACATTTGCAGAGGTAAAACGTCACAGTTTCTTTATAATCCTACAGGTGGTGCTCTCTGAACTATTTACACATTTCCATCCAGTGTGGTAGGAGTGAACTATTTGTTTAGAAATAATAATTTGGGCGGATGACCGAGACACGCACTGCTGCTCAGTAAAAATGTAGCTTTTTGTTTCATTTAATTAATTTAATGTTAAACTCTTGTCTTTGAAGTTGGTTTGTATTGTTTAAATGCTGCGGTTGTTTATTAAGTGAGAAAACTAATGTTATAAGGAACAGGATGCATTTAATTAATTGTTAAACGTTTTTTAATCTCTAGTAGACAGAATGTTCCTCTTTGCTTGTGTTGCTTTTTTGGGACACATTTTCTTTTCTCTTGTGCTCTTTACCTCTCCCTCTCTCTCTCTCTCTCTCTCTCTCTCTCAGACCAGAGTACATCGCTACATTAAAGAGCACTGAGCAGATGAAGTCCAGAGACCTGAACAAGCTCGGGAACGAATATAATTCTATCTATATCAGTAATGAGACGTATAAGTGTGCGCTGCTGGCGGCTGGAGCGTGTTTCAATGTAACTCAGTCCATCCTTACTGGTCAGGTTGGTCTCTCCCTCTCATACATACTGTACGTACACAGCAGTAAACATGTGTGTATATGTGTATATATATATACTACAGTGGATTATCTCTGATGGCCTTGTGTTTGTGTGTAGGTGAGGAACGGCGTGGCTATCGTACGGCCCCCTGGGCATCACGCAGAACGAGACCACGCCTGCGGCTTCTGCTTCTTCGACACGGCTGCCCTGACCGCCCGCTACGCTCAGAGCATTACCCACAATGCCCTGCGTGTCCTCATCCTCGACTGGGACGTGCACCATGGGAACGGCACCCAACACATTTTTGAGGAAGATGACAGGTGGGGTGAGATAACTACTAGGCAGCATGGTCTCCAGTGACCTCGTTATTCACTAATTTAGTATTAAAATATTTGGCACTTGATTGAGTAACTTTTTAAAATTCTATTTTTAACTTCACACACTAGCGTAAATTTAATGAATGTTTTTTAAAATATTTGTTTCATATGAACGTCAATCAATCAAAAAGCAATCCCCCGATTAAGACGAACAAGACTAGCTATTCGATTAGTAATGGCACCCTATAAAAGGAGTTAGTGTCTGGTGCGCTGCAGCGTCAGAGCTGCATGATTGGACTTTTTTGTGTGTTACATACACGAAAAGGTGCTCTTTCATGTCGACCTGACCGCATCGTTCTCCTTGCAGTGTGCTCTACATCTCTCTTCATCGCTACGAAGACGCCACGTTTTTCCCCTCCTCAGAGGACGCCGGTTACGACAGGGTGGGCCGAGGGAAAGGCGCGGGGTACAACGTGAACATTCCCTGGAACAACGCCAAGATGGGCGACCCGGAATACCTAGCAGCCTTCCACCATGTGGTGATGCCGATAGCACGAGAGGTGAACGCACAAACACGCACACACACACATACATCTCCATTACCTTTCTTAGTCAATAGCCTTTTAAAGAAATCCTGATGTCTGTGTTGCGGCGTGCAGTTTGCCCCGGAGCTGGTTCTGGTGTCGGCCGGGTTCGATGCCGCTCGGGGTGATCCGTTAGGAAGGTACGATGTGACCCCGGAGTGTTACGCCCACCTCACACACCAGCTGATGAGTCTAGCAGCAGGACGAGTCTTCATCATCTTAGAGGTGAAGGGTGATTCTGTTATTTTTTTACCAAAACACTGTTTCAGTTTACACACAGCCTAATTAAACCTGTTTCACATCTGTTTCATAACACCGAATACTTTAAAGCTGTGCAGTATGACGACATAATATTGATATTGTGACACTATATAATGTAGGTGAAGCGCGTTCAAGTCAAACCCGGACTTTTGTTTGTGCAGAATGAAAGAACAATCCCTTTATTTCTGCTACACTAATGCACTTATCCCACTAGTTTGACTAGTGCTTGGATACCATCATGACAGAAAGTTATCTCAGTACACCAGAGCCATGATCGGACTGCCTGTCTGATTCACGTCTGAAATTCTGGCCTCCCAGGAACTCCTGTAATGTGAATGATTGTGTGTACAGCTCACACAGACAGATGCGTCTCTTGGGCATTCTGGCGAGAAGTTATCTAGAGAATTTAAAGCATCATGAGTTCCGCTCACTGAATGTTCACGTCTCTGAGCCACCTCGGCCGGGATCGTTATTTGATGGACGTCTTTAAAATGTTTGCTCCATTCAGATGTTTTACCACGGCTGAGAGTCTCATCACTGTTCTGTAAATACTCAAAAGTTTTACAACTTTATTCACCAGAAACTTCATCACAGATCCCGGTTCGATTTAAACGCCGTGATGTTAATAGAGCGCTAAAAACTCATGGACTAAGTCAGACTGTCATGAATGAACTGATTTAAAGCGGGTCTTGTCCTTTTTTTCCCCCAACCATACAGGGAGGTTATAACCTCAACTCCATCTCCACATCCATGGCCATGTGCACCAGCATGCTCCTGGGTGACACGCCCCCGCTCCTGCCTCCTCTGCCTCCTCCTAACCCCAGCGCTGTCACTAGTATCAACAATGTCCTGCGAGTACACGCTCCCTTCTGGAGATCTCTCCGAATACAGAGTGAGGCCGTGCCCACAAAAGACAAAATATAAAACCTATTCATCAATAAAACACTTTATTCACCTTTCTGTTATTCTCTCTTTCAGTTCCAGAGTGTCTTAAACCTAGCGTCAAGCGCACGACTGGAGGGAAAGGTAAACGTACACCACCTCGGTTCACCCCTCAACAACAACCCCAACGTACCCCAGTGATGACATCACCAACATCGCCCCCTACTGATCAGGACTCGGGGCTGGATGAGCTCACTCAAGGCCTGCACTCTCTCGACCTGAGCACGTCTACCATATCTGCCAATTCCAGCCCCGCCTCTGTCCCTGTGGGCGGAGCTAGACCTAAAATGAAGCCCAGCCCCCAGGGGAAATCCTCAGCGGTGCCGGAGATGTCGCCTGTGCGAGTGATCGAGGGCGGTGATGTGAAAGCCGAGTCCACGCCCATCAAGCAGGAGAAACGGGTAAACCTTGGGATTTTAAAGGATCCGTGATGTGCTGTAGTTTAGAAACGTGAAGTGTTTAATTTCTTAATGAAAAACGTGCCTTCTGTTTTTACGTCTTGTAGTCAGAAACGGAAGCGGCCGAAGCACCGGACCCTGGGGCTGTGTGCGATCAGGTCAGTCCTGCGCTGGAAGGAGCCTGTGGTTACACAGAGAAATCCGTCTTCGAGCTCGTGTGTGGAGCCGTGGACATGGCCGGGGTACGATCTCACCTTAACCGTTACCTGTAGTTTACTTAACCTGAAGAGTTACTTAATATTTAAAGATTAGTTTTTCAGGTTATTTTACCAGTTAAAAAAGCTCACACGAGATTGTGACGTGTGTTTGAACTTTAAAATGAATCAGTGAGCAATTTGATGTGAAACAAGGTTGTAAAGAACATGTAGGTCACAGTCTTAAAGGCTGGAGGGGAAAAAACCTCTATCGGAACGGCGATTGTGTTTGTGTGAAAACGCGACTGAAACGCACATATTCAAATTGTCGCCGCTGATTTTTGACACAGTTTGCTGCTTTTAACTCATTTTGAACGTGACACTTAGTTTGTGGCAGCACATATCACGTAACTGTGGCAAGTTTCAGTTTCAGTTTTACTCTTCCGTGAGTCACTTTGAGGTTTTTGCGTATGAAGGGTCTCTTCAATGGCTGTTACGCTTTCAGATCTAGGTTTCCATTTCTAACCCCGCACTTTCCCTAACCTTGGACTTTGTTCATGCTCTTATTCCCTTAAATCATAGAGAATCTATATGTATAAAACAGATTTTGTTTGGTCTGCCGCCGGTGTTTGGGTGGCCGGTGTAGCGGGCGTCTCTCACCGTGTAACAGTAGTGAGGTAATAATATACAGGATCTGCGGAAACATTTGAGCAGCAAGTTGACCGCACGCTACATTCGCAGGTAACGATAGCGCACGGGGGGAGCCGCGGGAACCCTCTAGTAATCTATAAATCATTGAATAATCCATAAATCATTGGGGATAATTTTATCAGAAAACATCTTACTGAGCTGAACTTTATTAAACGGTCGGAATTCATAGGAAAGTGTTTAAAGAAACATGACCTCAGTAGTGATTCTTTTAATCCTTTAGTAAAACTTTTTTCTTTGTGAAAGTACTAAATAGAAAAATTCTGATTCCTGATTTTGTTACAATTTGAAAGCTCTCAACATTAAGCAAAAAAACCCCAAAACTATGACTCATAAGATAAAGCGGTATACAGCGGTACCTCAGTATACGATCGCGCTGCTTTCGAAATTTTTGGCAAGAGATTTGCCTCGGGATACGAAAATTTTTTGCCATGTGAGCGCGCGCTAAGTTGCACGTATGTAACGGAAGCCTGTGTCAAGCAAAGCAAGTTTACATATTTTTTTTTGTGGGTCTTTTGAATTACACTGACTCTAATCTCTAGAATGGCGGCAAGAAGAGAAGAGAGACGCTTTTAGTTTATTATAATATATAATAAAGTGAGGTTTCACTTTTTACTTCACTTCATATTTTACTGTCACTTCTAAATTTTTTTATTGTTTTTATATGCAAAAATATGATTATAGTGTTGGAAATTGGTAATATTGATAATATTTTTGAGTGGCTGGAACGGATTACCTGCATTTACATTATTTCCTATGGGAGAATGAGTTTCGCAATGTAAAATCCCGCCTAAAGAACTTGCAAATACATATGCAGAGGTACCGCTGTCCCTGGAAAGCTTCATTCGACAGGTTCACAACTGAATTGAACATGACGAACTAAATATAACCCATTAGTTAAACAATACAAAAATAACTTTAAATACAGTTGTGGAAATGTGACTGTAAATTGCCTTAAATAAAAAAGCTACACTGTTACCGAGCAGCGGTGTATCTCATCAGGTCTGTCACCTGCCGTCATTGTTGTTTATTTCTAAATAAACTTATCTACCCTATGGGATGCCATGGCAATGTGCACCACCTGTAGGATTATAGAGCGACTGTGATGTTTTATCGCCTCACACGCAAACATATTAGAAAAAATATATATACTGTATATTAAAAAAAGTTAATCAGTTTTGCGATACTTGAATTGTCACATAAAAGAATCACGATCCGTGACTGAAACGATTTTTCGATTTTTTTTTTTCCCTCCCTCATCTCTACTTTATTGCATATTATTATATTTAGGCAGCTTTTCTAAATCTACATTTGAAAACGTATTTTCTCGCCACACTGAGTGAAAAACGTTCCCCTGGAGGGCCGGGTTATGGAGGATGGAGAAGATAAACAACTGGCGTAACTGCTGATTCCCCACGCTGCTGCAACTCAAAAACGATTGTTAATGGGTTCATTTCGAGGGATTTAGATTGCTTTGTCCACGTCTCCGAAGCGTGTTACAGCACGTAGACCGAGCCGGAACAATTCCCAGGGGCTCCAGGAGGCTTTATATGGATGTGGATGTCTGACACACAGACAGTAGAAGACGATAAGCGGTGAAGTTAAACTGTTGTTCTTGTACAGAGCATTTGGGCGAGTCAGGATGTCTGTCAGTCTTTTTTTTTATATATTATTATTATGATTATTATTATTATTATTATAATGAAACTCTTGTCTTGTTTTTTTTTTTTTTTTTTTTTACAGTTTTTCAATATGATTGATCAGAAGATCAGATAATTTTCTGTAAGAACAGTTACAAAGTTTATATAATTAGACTCCATTTATATCGGCGTGGTTTCTATAGTAACAGCTTACAGTTGTTTCCATATGATCTGCATGAGGACAGACTTAGAAACTGTAAAGTGATTTAAAAAAAAATTAACATCAGGTTTTGCAACATAAAAAAGCCTTCAGATGGAGAAGATTATGCCTTGATTTATTTGACGATGATAATCAGTATTTTTTGTCATTTGGGTTGAAAAAAAAAGGCTTTTTTTGTAACTTGTTTTATTAAATATAATATAACTGTAAATGGATATAAAGTAACAGTGGTAATGAATTCTAAAAGGTTTTTCTCTTTGTTCTGTAATATGACAAAACTCAGTCAGTGATGATGAGAATATGAATGAGATTTGTTCTTTTCCAACTAATTGAGAATTTTTTTATATTTCGATAAAGCTAGATGAAATATGTGATAAGAGCGACACTGGATCTGACTTGCCTGGTCTGTTATTCATGTGTAACGTCACACGTATTGTTGCTACATGCCAGGATCTCATCTTGTGTCTCGCTCCTCTTAGGACACGATGTACGTAGTGGACCCTTTGGCCTGGTGCCCGCACTTGGAGTCGGTGCGTGCCGTGCCAGCAGGGGGCATCGACGTGTTCCGGCCGTGTGAGGAGTGCGGCGCTGAAAACGAGAACTGGATCTGTCTGTGCTGCTATAAGGTAACAGGACTTAACCGCCTGCGCCTTTAATAAACACCATTTAGTGGTACTGAGTCAGAATTATTATTCGCACGTCTATACAGTTATTTTGTCTGTCGTTCTGTTATTGATTTTTCTAAACGAATGAGCAGGTGAAGCCGTATGATACGTCGTCGAGCAAAGGCCGTTTGTGTGTGTGATCTCTGTGCAGGTTTTGTGTGGGCGTTTTGTGAACGAGCACATGGTGGCCCACGGGCAGATGTCCTCTCACCCTCTGGTCCTGAGCTTCGCCGATCTGTCAGTGTGGTGCTACTCCTGCGAGTCCTACGTCCACAACGAGGTGAGCGCGGATGAGCTCTGAGCCTCACATGGTCGAAAATAAAACAGTTACAATCAGCAGGCTCTCACATCTGTCTGTCTTTCTCTCTCTTTGTGTCATTTTATGTCTCTCTCTTTTTCTGTCTGTTTTTCTCTCTCTCTCTCTCAATTGCTGTCTCTGTCATTCTGTGTCATTTTCTTCTGTCCCTCTCTTTGTCTCTTCTTTTCTCTCTTCATCTCTCTTTGTCTCTTTCTGTCCCTCTCTTTGTCTGTCCCTGTTTCTCTCCTTCTCTCTCTGTAATTTTGTCTCTCTATTTTGTCCATTTGTCTTTTGGTCTCTCTCACCATCTCTCTCTATCCCTTTCTATCCCTCTCTGTGTTTTTTCTTTTTCTCGCTGTCTCCTTCAATCCCCTTCTGTCCTCCCCCTCTCTTTGTCTTTCTGCCTGTCTGTCTATTTCTTCATATCTCTCTCTCTATTATATATCCCTCACTTCACCTCTCAATCCCTTCCTGTTCCTCACTTTGTCTGTCTGTCTCTGTATCTCTCTTTCTCTCCGTTTCTCTGTCACCCCTCTCTTTGTCTGTCTCCCTGTCCGTCTGCTTCTCCATTTCTCTCTCTCGCTCATTATTCGTCCCTCACTTCTGTCCCTCTATTTGTCTTTCTTTTTCTCTTATCTCTCCATCCCTTCTTGTCCTTATTTTTGTCTGTCTGTTTCCTTCTCTCCCTCTCTCTCTCTCTCTGTCTGTCTCTCTTTATTCCTCGTTGTCCTGCCCCTCTTTTTATCTGTCTCTCTCTGTCCCTTTTTTCTCTCTCTCGGTCTGTCTGTCCCTTCTCCCTTGTCGTGTGTCTCCTTGTCGCTTTTTCTTTTTCTATCTGTCCATCTTTCACTTTATCTCTTTCCCATCTCTCACTACTTTTCTCTCCACATCCATCTCTGTGTGTCACTTGCCCTGTCTGTCTTTCTCTTTGTCCTGCTCTTTTTGTTTTTCTGGCTCTCTCTCTCCGTCTCACACATCTTGTCTTTATTCCTCTCTCTCTCTCTCTCTCTCTCTCTCTCTCTCTCTCTCTCTCTCTGTGTGCAGGTGCTGTATGAAGCCAAGAACGCTGCTCATCTTGCTAAGTTCGGGGAGGAGATTCCCCCAATCAACTAATCCAGCACTGAAGATGAGAAGATTCCTGTGCAAACAAAGAGAGAGAGAGAGAGAGATGTGTTTCCGTGTGAATGTTTGTGTCTGCTTGTGCCTGTTCATGCATCTACGAGGAAGTAACGAGCAGTTATTACAGGATGCAGCTGAATGTGTGTATGTGTGTGTATGAGTGAGTGAGAAACTGTTTTCACACTGAACACTCGTCTTCATTTCCAAACACCTACGCGTCCTCCACTCTGCAGGAGAGCCGTCCTCATTATCCTGTCGCAGTTCCACCGGACCAGCGTGAGAGAGATCGCACGTTTCTCCTCCGCCGCTTCGGTGCCAAAACCCGGATCATTTGAGCGAAGGTTAATCGTTTCAACAAATCTCTCCGTTCTTTACGCGTTCCGCAAACGGCACAGGAGCAGCTTCCTCGTCTTCCTGATACTCAGAGTTAAAATGAAGCAGCTTCCAAATGATTAATGATTCCAAAGTTTAATTTAATAATGAATAAAAGAATAAGAATTGAAAAGTGACCTCAGCGTTAACACCAGACAGACGTCTAGAATTCAGCACAAAGCCCAGTGATCATCACACTGTTAATCATGTTCTTAATGATGATGATGATGATGATGATGATGAAGGATTGTTTACTGGCACATGTCCGAAATTCACACCATTCTATTACTTCACAAGCAGTGTCTAATGCAGAGGTTTCTGTAACATAACGTAGTTCTGACGGTTCAATGTTCTCTTGTTCTGTTCCTACTTGTGGACCTTTTTGATCAAAACAGTAATTGTGAGTAAAGCTTTTGTAAACTTCATTTACTCCAATACATTTTAAATATGCGACGCATGTTCTGTGTTCTGCATTTTTTTTCAATTTATTATTAAACATACATAATACACAATATAAAATCCAATTTATATTTGTACTGTAAGTTCATCAAATATGCAACACTTCATATGTTAAATATGCTTCTTATTTTTTTTAACGACAGAGACAAATTAGCAATTGGAGCAGATGCAAATGTTTGGACACCCTTTACAGAGGCAGAGTCTCCAGACGTAATGAACTCATTAGCCCCAAACTGGCTCATTATGTCTCGTTGAGCAGGACATGAGTTGTAATTGCGAATCAAAATTCCAGAGCGTATTGTGCAGAAGAATAACAGAAAACGGTTATCAGATTAAAAAGTCCCTTTATTTCTCTATATAATCCACTGCTACACTAATGCACTTATCTCAGGGTTTCACTCGTGCTTGGACACCATCAAGGTAGAAAGTTTTCTCAGTACTCTTGTCTGATTCGTGTCTGAAACCCCCGGCCTCCCAGGAACTCCTTCAACTAACCAAACATGTGGAAATGGCTTGGAGCGAGGTCAGGACTTTACAGGGGATGTGGCAATAACTCATGGCCGAGGTCCTGTAATGTACGAGTGGTGTTGGTGAATGATTGAAAAACGATTTACGAGGCGTTCGGTTTTTGCAGACTGCACAACCTCATAGCGCCCCCACTGCACATTACAGGAACTCTCCCATACAGTCCTGACCTACTGAGGAAAAGTTCTACCTTGACTGTATTCAAGCACTAGTGAAACACTGGATTAAGCACATTAGTGTATCAGGGGATCATATAGAGAAATAAAGGGAGTTTTTACTCTCATAACCGTCTTCTGTTATTCTGTACAATTTTTAAAAAGTCCTGCTTTGATTTGAACACCTCTTCGTAGAGCTGTGCATTTGATTGAATCTTGTAACTTTTTTGGTTCAGATTTGAACGGATTTGTTGGATTGGTTTTAAATTCACAATTGATTCATACTTTTAAAATTAGTTAGATAAACTTACCGGCAAATGTTAAATTGTCTAAACTTTAAAAATATTGTAAAATAACCTTTTTTCCCCCCTCCCAAGATTATCCCTTCCTCTTCTTCTGAGTTTACGGGCAGCTTACTGGCCTGAAGTGTAGAGAAGAACTTTGTACAGGACATGGCATTTACACAATCAACACCAGCATTTCAAAATGTATTAGATACTTGTAGTCGCTTTTAATACTGTTTGAAACAACCAGACAATAAACCTCAGGTCTATTGAAACGGATCACATTAGAAATCACAAAGGCCAAAAATCGAATGGAATCAGATGGCCAGTATACATACTGGATGATCCCCAGCTCCAGTAATAAGTGCTATAGCGTTATACATTTTGTGCCAACTCTTGACAGTCATCAGATCCTTCAAACAGCTGGCTCTAGAGGATCTAAAAATGAACCTCAATGTCAGTGATTCTTAAAAGGCTGTAAACAAGGCTGTAAAAAGAGGAACAGCTTCCAGGTAGCGGTTACTATTGACTGAAGTAGCATTAAAAAGAGCAGATTGGGCACCGGCAGATGCCAAGGCAAGATCTGGAACTGGCCAGATGCTCACCAGAAAGCAAAGCAATGACACTAAAGAAGTCAATTCAATTCAATGTTATTTATATAGCGCTTTTAACAATGGTCATTGTCTTAAAGCAGCTTCATAAAAATGAAAAGAAAATTTTCATTTTCATTCAAAAGAGAATTTATGGAGAAAAATGTGTCTAGATAATAATGAGATTGTCTCTGATGAGCAAGCCAAGGATGAAGGTAACAACTGCCTGAGATGGCAATAGGATGAAACCTTAAGGAACCGGACTCAATAGGGAACCCATCCTCATTTGGGTGATAACGGATCTGATTGACAGATTGATCAGCTGAAAGTTCAATATAACAGAAGTTCTTTAAATTAACATAAAGACCAGTTCAGCACAGGGATGAGTCAGTAGGTGCAGAGGGCAGATGGGGTCTGGATCACTGGAAGCTCAGGAGCAGCATGTGTAGCTCCAAACCATCATGAAGCTGAATCCAGCTGGAGCTGGTCCTTCTCTGGATGCCTCAGGATCCTCGCAGGGTTGGTTTTTGTCTACTGGAGCTGGCACAATCTCCAGGTGCCTCGGGATGGGTAGAAAAATAAAGAATTAGCGTAGTTGCCATTCAGGATAGATGTACTGGAGAGAAGGTACAGTTGATGGTGCAGAGTTCTCCTGTGTAGTGTTGCTTGAATTCTGTATGGAAGAGTCATCAGAGCTCATTACAAAAGTGAATGCCTGATGTACTGAATGTGAACAATATCTAAAATCAAAATAAACCAGAAATTGGGAAACAACTTGTCATGGTCTGATGAAGAACAGATGGAACTCTTTGCTGCAATCACCAAGGGTATATTTGGAAAAACAATGTGGGGCAGGGGTAAAACTCAGTGGTTAAGGTGTTGGACTACTGATCAAAAGGACCCGGTTTCAAATACACTCCCCACCACCAAGTTGCCACTGTTGGGCCCTTGAGCAAGGCCCTCAACCCTCAACTGCTCAGATGTATAATGAGATAAAAAATATTCAATTCAATTTTATTTATATAACGCTTTTAACAATGGTCATTGTCTCAAAGCAGCTTCACAAAAATGAAAGAAATAAATTTTTCCCCCAATTTCAATAAAAAATAAAAATAAAAAATAATAATTTTTGTAAGTGTGTATGTGTGAGAAAAATGTGTCTAGATAATAATGAGATGAATGAATGATGAATGAAATGTCTCTGA
>JAQMYK010000039.1:4000673-4020776 GCA_030014345.1 Clarias buthupogon | reverse complement strand
TTTATTGAGGATGCAGGACAACCACCTAGTAATGCATTACAATAGTCCAGTCTGGAGGTCATGAATGCATGAACTAATTTTTCTGCATCAGATACAGATAAGATGCTCCTAAGTTCGGCAATATTTCTAAGATGGAAAAGGCTGTTTTTGTGATATTGGAAATATGATTTTCAAAGGACAAGTCTAATATTCTAGATTGTCTAATATTACGCCCAGGTCTTTTACTGTTGCAAATATGAGTCCCTCTGGATAAGGGCGTCTGCCAAATCCTGTAAATGTAAATGTAAGTTATTTGCTGAGAAGTTGATCATGTTAGCTGTTATGCATTGTGTGTGTGTGTGTGTGTGTGTGTGTGTGTGTGTGCAGCACTGGTATATTAACTGCCAAAATAGTGAGGAAAAAACCCTACTGTCATGAATATCGGTTATGTTAACATGACATCTTGGTCACTGAATGTACATGATGATTGTGACTTATGATCGCACATACTGTAACAGCTTCCTTTATACCATTTATGAGACTTTTATATTTTAAAGGGTTCACAGTTAACATATTTATTGTGCAATATAACAAATGTTTCCCATCCTTTTTCTTCCCCATATCTAATTCTTTACCTTTTTTCTATTTATCTCTTTCTTCTTTTTCCTCCTGGAGGATGCTGATGCTGCTTTTTCCATCTATTTTTCTTCTCTCTCTCTTTCTTTCACTGACAAGACGATTTATTCTTCCCTGCACCAGTGCTCTCTGTAAAATCCTTTCTCAGAGCAGAATAGTATCGTTTCTGTTTTTCTCTCCCCCCCCTCCCTTTATCCCTCCATCCCTCCCTCCCTCCCTCTTTGTCCTCATCACCCCTCCCTCGGTGCATGTTGAAGGAACATCGCTTGCTATTGGTGTTGGCCTGCTGTTAATGTCCTGCATCATTGCCACCACAACCCCACAGGGAGGAGGAGGAGGAGGAGGAGGGAAGGATCTCTCTCTCTTTTTTTCCTTGTCTCACTCCCTCTCATGCCGATACTGCAGCTCTCGGTAATTGAATTTTGATGTTTGTTTTTTTTTTGCTTCCTGCTGAAGGACAGAGTGTCGCAGAAGACGAGCCAGAGGAGAAGTGAGGTGATCTACATCATCCCGTGCTCGCATCTCGATCTCATCTCATCTGCTCGTTCGTCTCAGCATGCACATCTTGGTTGTTGATTCTTTTTTTCTTCGGCCCTGTCTGTGATCATCATCATCATCATCATCATCATCATCATCTCTGTCGTCTAGCCATACTGTACCTGAAAACATCCTCATGAGTCTCTGCCCGTCATTAACCCCCTGCTGGTCTGCTGAGTTCTTTGAGGTTGTTATGACGGTTTTCTCTCTGATCTCCCGCTCCTGAGGCCGTGTGCTGAGCTTTCAAACAGAACAGCTTTCCAGCTGAATAATGCGTTTAATATACACTGGTTGGTTTAATATAGCGGTAGATTTTTAGGGATAAAGGATATGCACGAATAAGCTGCTGTCTGGAGGCAAATTGAACTAAATTTAAGGTACCTGTTTATTATTGGTCATCTTTGAAACTACATTTTGACACTTTAAGGGTGCTGTGTTTGAAAATTATTGAAACCGAAACAAGACAATCAAAACAATAGGCTCATGCACTAAATATAAAGTTTTGGCCAGAAGGGCGGTGTGGTGGCTTAGTGATGAGCACTGTTGCCTTGCACCTCCAGGCTCCGGGCTCGATTCTTGTCCTCAGGGTCTGTGTGCATAGGGTTCTCCCTGTGCTTGGTGGCTTTCCTTCAGGCACTCCAGTTTCCTCCCACGGTCTACTACCAAAACAGGTAGTTTAGGCTAATTGGCGTTCCCAGATTTTCTGTAGTGTGTGTGTGTCCTGTGATGGATTGTCACCCCGTTCAGGGTGTTCCCTGCCTTGTGCCCTCAATCTCCTAGGATAGGCTCCAGGACCCCCGTGACCCTGTATACAGGGGGAAAGTGGTACAGTATACTATCAGATGAAAACCTAATCTAGGTCACATCTAATCTAATCAGAAAAATCTAATTGGCTTGTTTAAAGCTCTGGCTTGCTCAAAATAGAATACATTCCCAGATTTTTGTTCTTTTTCCATTTTTGTATCGGCCAGAGCTTGAACAAGCCAATTAGATTTGTCCCCTAATGTGACCTCATATGAGGAAAACCCTCCCCCTGCTTAGGACGCACTCCGATCGGCTTGAAATACCCTGCAAAGTGTACTGCTCGAAAAGCGATTTATATATCTATAATCATTATTATAGAGGACGAAATAATGTTACTATCAACAGACTCTGCAACAATTTTACATTTAATTTAATCAGTAAAACCTTGCTATTACGTACATAGGCTAGTAATCAGCACAATAATACTAATAATTTCTCTGTACTCCAGAGGCTTTGGTGGCACTGTGGTAGGTTTCTTGCCTGCCATGCAGAAGGCCCAGGTTTGATTCCCTTCCGCCCAAACCCCAGCCAGTGCCGGTCCCAAGTGGGAGGTTTGTGTCATGAAGGGCATCCGTCGTAAAACCTGTGCTAAAGTTGTGCGCGAATCAGATGGTCTGTTATGGCAACTGCTCGACAGGAGCAGCCGAAAGTAGTATATGTTTTATAAATAGATGTAGATAGTAAAATATGGGTCCTTTAAACAAAATGATATATAATTTTTAATTAATAATCTTAGAATGCCTCCATGCACCATCCTGTAGGATTACCTTCCAGCACGAATCCAAAAAACCTCACTCACACTCATGCATAAGTGCATTCAGTATTTAGTATAATGTTTGCAAGAATCAGAATTTAATCTCAATGCTTTTCTATTTAGCTCTGCTCTAGCAGCAGTCATGCAGCCCCATGCGTCGGAGGTGGCGCGCCTCTACCAGACCGAGTTCATCCGGAGCGCACGAGCAATGGGTGTCCTGTGGGCCATTTGCACGCTCTGCTTTGCCGTCATCGAGGTCGTCATTCTAATTCAGCCATCCTGGATAGGCACGCGTGAGCTCCGTTATCCGGTCAGCAGTGTCAGTGGTAAGGCGCCACCTCAGGCTGGAACCCTGGGCCTGTTCGAGGTGTGTGTGGAGTCAGACTGGCCAGTACCCGAGTGCACAGGCTCCTTACGTACGCTGACTCCGATTCCGGCCTTCCAGTCACCGGCTGTGCTGGTGTGTATCTCCCTGACCATGGTGTGGGTCAGCGTTGGATGTCTGTGTCTGTTTCGGTTCTGCAACGCCGCAACCGTGTACAAGATCTGCGCTTGGCTACAGCTCACGGCTGGTAAGAGAGTTGGTGTATTTACAGTATGAGTATTTTAAAGCGCATCATAGATACACTGTCTGGTTTTATACTTTGCTGTAGCTAGTGTTTGCTGAAATGGATTTGATTTACGTCTGATGATTAGAAGATTGGGTTCTTGTGTTGCAGGTTTCTGTCTGGCGCTGGCCTGCGTGCTCTTCCCAGATTCGTGGGAGTGCGCTGAGATGCGTGCACTGTGCGGAGACAACGTCGAGAGTTTCTCTCCAGGGAACTGCACCGTGCACTGGGCCTACATACTGGCCATGTTGGGAGTGCTGGATGCCGGCATCCTCGCCACACTTGCCTTCGTCCTGGGCAACCGTCAGGATGCGCTCCTCCCAGATGATGCCAAGGATGGTGAGGGTAAAAAAACCCTATTCATCACATTTTATTTAATATAATATACGCTACGAGTCAAATGTTTGGACACGCCTTTTAACTCCAAGGTCTGTCATGATTTGTTGATATTGAGATGTGTCTCCTACTTATGCTCTGTTAAGCCTTCATAACGGCTCTAATCTAATTAGTGATTTCTGAGGCTGGTGACTCTAAATGATCTCCTCCTCTGCAGCAGAGGTAAGTTTTGGTCTTACTTTCCTGGGAAGGTCTTCATGGGAGCCAGTTTCATAATGGTGCTTGATTGGTTTTGCAAATGTACTTGACACAATACTGTTCATGCAAGAACTGATCCATAACAGCTGACCTTCATGTGATTTTTCAGATTTCTCCAGTATTGTTCTAGAATGAAGGAAATAAATCACTAAACAAAAAAAAAAGCATTAAATTAGAAGGTGTGTCCAAACTTTTGACTCATACTGTAAATGTTAGAATAAGAATTAAACATGTTAATTTAGACAAGCTTCTCTTCTGTTTTCCTCAGTGACTGGATTGTTACTGGAAGCGTAGACTAGCGATGAAAAGATACAACAGGTATGGATGTCAAGATAAAATAAGAGGCCCAATTATTAGGTACAGTTCTCGTGTACATAAATATTGGTCATTCTCATCCTGTGTACACTTACAGAAGTCACATAAATAATTAATCAAGTCATAAATAAGTCAATGAATAATCTCATGATTCATTTCACGGATCATGTTACATTTTCACATTTTTGTTTTTTCCACGTTCATTTTTTTACATAGACTTTTTTCTACCTAATATTAACAGTTTATTGTTCATGCTTAATTAAAAAAAAAAGGTTTATGAATATATTTTCCACTTGATTAATTTATTTAGACATTTGATTAGACTTAAATAGCTAATGAGTCATAATTTATATATTTCATTTATGTAAATAAGTAAATACTCAAATTTTTAAAAATTTACATTATGTATTTTCACATGATTTTCTTCTGCTACAATATTAATTTCTACATGTGATTTAACCATATGATTGAATAATTTTCTCACCTGATTTAATCATAAGGACATCATTAGCCATGATTGTGATTAGTCCTGATTAATGTAGTTTCATGTGATTCTCTACAATTAATTTGTTTTTCGAACATGATTTTCCAAAATTCGTTTATTTTTTACATAATTAATGTTCATATATGATTTTTCCCTCTGCATTATTAATTTTAATGATTTTTTTTGACAATTACTTTAATTTCATTTCATTTCTTTCCACAGTTTTTATACATGTGGTTTGTCCACATTTCTTTTCACATGTTCACTACTACATGTCGTTCACGTGTTCTGCCTGTAGCTCTCCTAAATCATTTCTCATCACACTTTTACTTCATCAAACAAAAACACCACCATTAAGACAACCATTGATCTACCACTCAGACAGCATCCTATAGTGGCCCCCTTTCATAAATATTTTACGACCTGAGACCTACAGTATACTGTACCTACAGTAGGAGCCCCTGATGAAAGGACCACTGACTGCTTGCTTTAAACTTCTCTAATGTGTTCAGTGATATTTTCTTTCTCTTTTCTTTTTTCTCATCATCCTTCATCAGCCTGCTTTTATCTGGTGCTGATCTCTTGGTCCCGATGGAGAGAAACAGACGACGTTCAGAAAAGCTCACTTCCTCCTCCTTCTCTACAGCATGACATCATTCCCCGGACACGTACATAAAAACTGCATAGAAACTAGAAACGGTCACCTGGCAACCGTATCTGACTCCAGCTGTAAGTGGAGGCAGGGAGATACGACGACACTCACTCGTTTTTCATTCTTTGTCGCCTGCTGATAACTGAACAGAGGTCATCATAGATATAAATTAGTGGTTTTTTTCCTGTTCATTTAACCGATCATCGTATTCTCCTGTGTACTTTTGTATGGTCTAAACTGTAGATTTTATTTTTAAATAAAGTATTTATGTTGAAGATGAATGTAGAACAAATTAAGCAATACTAACAATTATGTATTTTAGTGAATTTAGTTTTTTTTTTTTTCAATCAGAAATCTCAATAATCGGAATATACATAAACATGGTATTGGTGTTAAAAAGTGTCTCACCTAGGTGAAAAAGTGCATTTTCAGATACTTAACGCTTCTTATCTTCCGATCCATGCTTTGTTTTTTGGTAAATATTCATACATGTTTATATTTTTATCAGATAGGAAACACATTTGCTAAATACAGTTTCATACCCTGTGATTCAGATGAAACTTATATTTCACATGAAAAAGTGTATTTATTTTAAATTGTTAAGATATTGCAACATGAATTTGACATGGTTACGGACACTACAGATTAAAAAAAAAAAAATCCTTACATTTGCAAAGGATGCTTTCATTTTAGCAACAATTTTTACAGGTCATATGCTTCTAGAAGCTTACACCAATTTTAGTATCAATACTTAAGAAATATGAATAATTAACATTTTAAATGATTATTGCAAAACAGTATAATGCTAAAAAATGGCCATTTTTGCAGGACATATAAAATCATCTCTCCAAAACGGCTAAAGTTAGCTACTTTTAAATTTCAGCTGCTTAAATTTCAGAAGTAACTTCTTTGGCAAACACATTTTCTGTATTATATGTATAACATAAATTATTTTTTTTATCAGTACCAATACTGTGTTTTGGCCGACTGTAGTTTGATCGATGAATATAGTTTAGTGTTATTGTGTAGAACAGTTAGAATCACGAAATCCGAATTACACTTACTGTACAAGGTGAATATTCAATTAAAAAGATGAATTAATAAATCTTTTTGTATTTTCGTGCATTTTCAAGAAATCATGTTAATTACAGGTTGCATTAGCGACACAAAGCAAGCCTTAAGCTCTACAGTGAATAACGAAAGAACCGACACACGCGTTTGACACCAACATCCAATCTTTATTGTACAACTCATTTTACAATTTTTTTCTCATTTTATTTGACGATTCCACCTGCTGCTCACAGATGCATAAAATTTATGAGATTAAGATTTCATAACCACACACATATAAGGAAACGTAAAGCATATAACAATAATTATGACTTAAAACTTGCACATATTCTCATATTGAGTGATCAGAGAGGTGAAGTGAAAAACATAGCCAGCGTTATGGCACGTTAATGTAAGAAAGCCACTGGCGAAGCAAGAGGAAGCAGAACAACAGCGACTGACTCTTCCACAGCGAGGATGGTCGGAGTAGGGGTCAGTAATACACGCAGGCCAAACGCAACCAACACAGTGCTCAGTTAACGGGCTACATCCAGCTCGGGATCAAAGAGATAACTCGGAAGTAGGAATTCTGGGAAAGGTTCACTGCATCACTGTTAACGTCAGAGGTCTTACAATGAGAGGTCTGCTATCTCGTTGGCTCACCGGCTGGTAAATTGAATTGAGTGAAATTTGATATACTTAAATAGTAATAACGTAATGGACAACATTCTCAGCGACCCTCGTGCTTAGGCTCAGCATGGCTGTTTAAAGCTGCAGGGGCCAAGACGTTCTCCGGTGTGTTTTGTGATCACGATCATTTTCAACTACATCAAGATATCTTGTAGTTTGATCAATAAAGGGTTTTCAGTTAAAACTGTGTCTCTTGTTGTATTTTATTCTGAACATTTCCTTTAAAATATCCATCCCTCAACGATAAATGGATAAGCATTTTGGTAATTGCTGGTCTGGTTGGATTTTTGGTCCGATGATGCGTTTAAAAGAATCTTTTATTCAATCCTGTTCTCAGTATCTAAGGCTGAGTACCAGTATCTAATCCACTGGGTCATGCTATCTTTGGTGTAGCCATGGCAAATTGGATATTATTCATCATCACACACATCACAGGTCATCATAAAGGACAATTCTCCGTGCTGAACAGTTTAACATTTTCCATGCAGTTCAATTTCTATCGCAACTCAGTGCCAGATTTTATTTAAAACCATGGGACAGCATTAAAGTGTTCAGCCAACCAGTCGCTCTTGAAAAACAGCCAAGTCATCACAGCTCTGAAGGTCGAACAAATATATAAGTTAGTCTTTCTCTCTGGGATGCTGATCAAGAGGTTGTGAGTTCAGTCCCTGGTACAGTTAAGCTGGCACTGTAGGACCCTCAACCAAGGCTTGTAAAGTTTTTCTGTTCCGGGGGAGCTGTATCATTGGTGACTGTACTTTGATCCCAAAATATCTAACATGCTAGAATAAGTGAAATGCTACTAAAGTTTATCTGTGACACCAAAACCTTTATTTTGGCCAGGGAATGTATTTTAGAAAGCTCATTTGTTTGTTAGCTGGTACCAAATATGTACTCACTCACTCGTAGTCTGTACCGCTTCATCATGTATACAGGGTCATGGAGGGCCTGGAGCCCATCCCACGAGACTTAGGGCATGAGTCGGGGTACACCGTGGATGGGGTGCCAATCTATCGCAGGCCACAAACACATATTCACACAATTTGGGAACATCAAATTGCCTAATCTGCATGTATTTGGACTGGAGGAGGAAACTGGAGTACCTGGAAGAAAACCCACCAGGCACAGGGAGAACATGCACACAGACCCGAGGCGGGAATCGAACCCTCAACCCTGGAGCATGGAGCAACAGTGCTAACCACTAAGGCACCAAGTCGCCATACTGTATACTTAGTTATATTACATTTAATTTATAGGATAATGGGGATGAGTGGGTCGTAACCACCAATTATAGAAACTCACCCGTACAACCCCCATTAAAGCAAAAGAGTTGAATGCAAATCAAGCCCTTGGCCATGCACATATATGGATTTGCAGACACTACAGTATATACTAGGGCGTAACTTTTAACGTATCATTTCATAATGACTGACTCTGGCTGACTTTCTAAATTCAGTATAATTGCCAAGCCAATAATGAGACTTGGTGTTGTTTTTTGGAGGGATGGAACATGTCCTCAGACACCCCTACATGGGTCGAGATCTCAACTCCGCTAATGATGAACCCAAAGTTACGCCCTAATATATAGTGTCTGCAAATCCATATATGTTCATGACCAAGGACGTGATTTGCATTCATCTCTTTTGCTTTAATCCAAAGTGACTTACTTAAGACTAGAGACTAGATAATACTGAGCATATTAGGGGTTAAATGCTTTATTCGAGGGCCTAACAGTGCCAGCTAAATGAGCTGAGATTTGAACTCACAACCCTCCAATCTATCAATTTTCCAATGCCATAACAAAAGAAAAGACCACCAGCCTTACAGATACATGCAGATGGTATCTACTAGGGCACAGGTTCACAACCCTGGTTAAATTTGCAGGATAACTGGTGTGTATACCAAGACGAGGATAAGAACCTGCTTGCCAGAAGGTTATTTGGGATTAACCCTGCTCCTAGAGCTAATTTGGGGGGGGGGGGGGGGTGTTCACGTAGTTCACGTAACAGTTAACAGTTAACAGTTCACGTAGCTGTTTTTTTGAAATTCAATAATAGGTGACCCCTCAAAAAAGTTATAACTGGGAACGGCACAAATGGAACACATAAGTATCCAGCCTTAGATAATACAGTATGGCCTCTAAATTGTAAGATGTTTATCACCGCCAATCCTGAAGGACTAAGTGGTCTACATAAAGTAAGTATGGTCGAATAATGGTGTATTACTCATTTGCTATTAGTAAAGAATTTGAGTTGTAGCAATTGGAGATAATCTAGGATAACCAAAATGAAAGATGTCATATCCTAAAAGTGTTTTTTCTTTTGTTTTTTTAGAAGGTCCTGTGATGTTAGAAGTGTAGCTTTATTTAATCCCAATAAAGGGGCTGGTGACTCCACTCCACTCCTTGACCTCCACTCCTTTCAAGATTAAAGGTTTAGAAGAAATCTAAATTTAAGAAAAGAAGAATTTGGGCTTCGACTGGAACTCAAGTGATGTCAATATCAATATCCGAACTACCAGGACTGATGGGTTGCCAACCACAGTGTATCACCGCATCTACTGCAACCCCATAAATAAAAATGTTATTTGCTCATACGCATTAGCATGTAGAACAGATCGTTGGGCGTGTTTGCGATTTTATTATAGCGCTGAAGCAGATACATTGATTTGCCAGACATAAGCAGTTAACAGTGAGTTCTCTGTCTGCATGTGAACTGTTGCAATCTTTCTGTTTTTCCTCTTTTTCTTTCTCTCTCTCTCTCTCTCTCTCTCTCTCTCACTTTCTCAGGTACTGGATGATGTGCTGAGCGATGAGCTCGGGGTCGTAGGTCACAGAGCGGCGTTTGCGGCTGTGCTTTGCAGATGGAGGCAGATCTGCGTCGATTCGCTTCATCCTCTGCAGGCCGACATGGGGAGACCGGTTGTTCTGACCGCCGAAATCGTCATGGTCTTCATCGCCCACTCGCTTCACCCGCAGGAGAGAGGCTTCGGCATCGGGGGAGGTGGGAGGGGCGGAGTCTAGAGATCGTCTAGCCCGTCTCAGAGGAGTAGATCTGTCACGTCCAATGCTGGCTGCTGCTGCCACTTCCCATTTGCCTCGATGGTTGGATGGGTTCTCGGCTGCCAGATTCGAGATGACCTTCTCCACTAGGTACCTGGGTAAAGCATCAGGAATGAGGATGCGAATGTTGGTTTACAATACATATGTGTGGTAAATGTTTATGTATTTTGATTTTCAACAAATTTTCTTCAGCTTTTAGTTGTATCTATCTATAGCAATAACTAACATCCATGACACATGAAGCTGCTGCTCACGCAATGTTAGTGGGTGGCGTAACAGACTCAGAGGAAAGCGCTATTCACTCCTTTCCAGCCAACTTGATTTCCAGTCACTGGATGCAGAGCACCCTTAGTGCTTGGACAGAATGGGAAGATTGTTTCAGGAAAGGCATAAAACCTGTGCCAAGGCGTATGCGGTTCAGATGGTCCGCTGCGGCGACAATCCAAAAGACCAACAACAACAACAACCACTACCATACTGTATCTCATCCATTCCTTCTGATGCTATGAATGATCAGAAACCATTTCTATCAAGTGGATACTGATGCTGCCTTGTCTCTTATTTAC
Source organism: Clarias buthupogon (assembly GCA_030014345.1). Taxonomy (NCBI): domain Eukaryota; kingdom Metazoa; phylum Chordata; class Actinopteri; order Siluriformes; family Clariidae; genus Clarias; species Clarias buthupogon. Next base: position 4,010,046 of record JAQMYK010000039.1, on the reverse strand, counting down.
ACTCTGTTGATTACTGTTTGTTTCTATAATCTACGGTTGGAGAAGAATAACGATTTATACAGTAATCACACAATTTGGTGTCAAATGGGGAAGACACCCCTGTTGCGTCTGGGTGCTATACATCGTAAGAGACCATCCGTAAGAGTTTCATAAAGCTGCTTTGTCGAGAGTGCAGCATACATCACATAAAATTGAATTGAATTATAAAACGCTAAAACTCATTGATGGAAGCTTAGAGAGGTAATCACTGGCCCAAAGGGAACACTCTTCTGGCAGTGGGATGAAATTGCCATCATGTTTAGACCGTCACTGCTTTTAAGGAGAGATAAGCTATTTGTTTCCAAGTATAGACATTGGCCGAACTGGCACATGGCAAATCTGTAGCATAATAAAATCACATCAATTGACTAGCTGGGATATTTGGCTTTTTTCCACCATCTCTGCTAGTATTGAAAGTTCATTACACCAGGAAAGGTGTTGAAGGTCAATACGAAGGCCACTTGCGCTGATTGAGGCTCTGGTACAAAACCGTACATGGGAATTTCAATCCTAAACTATTAAGCGACTGCCGTCACAAGCCTGTGACTCTGTCTTCCTCTTCCTGTCATCACTTTTGACGCTGTTAAAAGTTAATCCTCAATTTTTCTTGACTTTTTTCAGACATGAAAAGTGCTGACACTGGAGACTCTGGTGTTTTTCAATGTGTTTCTTATCGAGGTTAAATTATGTGAAGCATCCTCCATGCAAGTATTAATGATGAGCAGGTACTATAATGTAGAGAAATGAAAAAAATGTTAAAAGGTATTTTTCTCACCGGAGCATCTCCTGGTCTCGGTCCTGCCCTGCCTGGAGCATCCTCTCCTGCCTGTAGCGGTTGAGCAGAGCCTCGGTGAGCTGTGGGTCCAGCAGTGCCTGGGGTTTCGCCATGTTCATGGTCTGCTCCGTCTCATCATAGTCTGGAGGGTAAGATTCCTGGAAGTCACCTTCCACCTGCTCTTCCTCTTCCTCCGGTCTTGTTTGGCCGTTATTCTCAGCCTCGCTCAGGAGACGCAGTAACCCTGCCAGGTAGGCTGCCTCCTGCTCCTGCCTCTGGTCGTTCTCCAGGCGGTGCAGGGCGTGGCCCAACCCCTGCGCTCTCAGGGCCTCTGGCTGGTAGTATACATCGTTGCCCCGTCCATTGAACCCAGCAGGCGGGTATGACATCATCTGAGCCTCGTAAGGCATTGCATCACGCAGGTCACGGCGAAGGCGTGCAGCTCCTCCCCCATGCATGACAGAGAGAGGCTGAGAGAGAAAGAGAGATAGTATTATTAGAGAGTAATATTAAGATATTAAGTGACTTGTATAAAACTCTCCCTCACTTTGCTCCATGAGGCACAAAAGCAGTTTTAATAAAAATGTTTTCAGCCATGAGATAGGAGACTGTGTGTAGTGATTAATATATTTATTACATATCTGCTTATACAGAACCTCTCTTCTTTTACCACTAAATAGACTTATTAACTTTAAATACACTAATAAAGCATTAATTACCTGCTAATACACAAATGAACCGCTAATACACTAATCAAATTAAAATACACTAATTAATTTCAAATTAAATGCTAATACATTAACTAACCACTAATACACCAATTATCTATTATACACTAGATAATTTCAAATAAACCAATTAACCTTAAATACTAATATAGTAATAAACTACCAATATACTAATTAAGCACAAATATAAAAAATAGATTACAATAGTAAACAAATACTTAACCTCTAATTAACTGCTAATGCATTCAATGTTTAAAAATTCAAAAATTATTAAATGTAATCATTACATTTCTTTATATTTTTCTTTCTTTCTTTTCTTCCTTTCTTTCTTGCAGCTATTTCCTTTCTGTCTCATACTATTCTTATTTAATTTTTCTATTTCGCTTCACAAATTTAAGACTATGTGACTCTTTAAAGACTTTAATAGTCAATCTAATCTACAAACACACACACACACATCGACTTGCAGATGAAGTATTTATGGAATAAAAGGCGGCAGTAACTGGCTGCACTGGTTTCCTGCTGCAGGATGAGGAGCTGAGTGACGAGCGCAGACGCATTAAAGCGAGCGTCTGATTCATAGAGGATGAAAAGGCTTTTATACACGCTAATGCAGCACTGAGACCGAGCTGTGGATCTCTCTTATGAGTGTCAGAGGAAATTCATTAAATGGAAGTGACGGCTTTATCCTGAAGCATTTACACAGCTGGGGTCTTCTCAGTGCTGCCCGTGGTGTGTGTGTTTGTATCATTACAGAATACTCACTCACTCACACACTCACTCACTTACTCATTGTCTATACCGCTTTATCCTGTATTCATGGTCGCGGGGGGGGGCCTGGAGCCTATCTCAGGAGACTTAGGGCACGAGGCGGGGTACAGTACCCTGGTCAGGGTGCCAATCCATCGCATTTGGGAACGCCAATTAGCCTAATCTGCATGTCTTTGGATTGTTGGAGGAAACTGGAGTACATGGAGGAAACCCATCAAGCACTGGGAGAACATGCAAACTCCATGCACACAAACGGGAATCGAACCCCGACCCTGGAGGTGCAAGGTGACAGTGCTAACCACTACACCACGATCCTGCGTGATTATAAAATGACTCAGGATTTTATACAGCTGATGAACATTGGATATAATACTGTATGTGCAGTGGAGCTTTATAAAATCTTTCTTTCTTTCAGCGCCTTCTATTTAATTAATCTTCTTTTTGCATTCATTTCCTTATGTTTAGTTACCTAGTGAGCTAATTAATAAGTTTTTCTTTCTTTCTTTCTTTCTTTTCCTTTATGTTCTTTCTTTCTTCAGAAGCAATGAGTCTGTAACTTCACCTCACCCTACATTACACATCGTGTACATTCTGCTAATATCGTACACACCCACGCTGCAGCTCCTGAAATACATCAGCCAGCACAGCGCTTCAGTGCCTTTAATCCAGTATTCCAGCTCAAGGCAAAAAAATATTACTGCATACGTTAAGTAATAATAGGCCGAACGTCTAAATCTGATTTACATGAGCAAATGATTTATTATTTTTTTCACAGGCTGCATATACAGAATCGTGTGAGCCTCAGGAAAAAGAAATAAAATCCCGAGAGGTGTAACGAGCTCACTGAGTTAGAATAAATGCATTGTTTAGTAATATTAACCCCTTAAACTCTCAGCACCAATCAGGATCCAGATTCACGCCTGTTCACTGTCACTTCACTACTGTTTCCACTGGAGTGATGAACTAATCCAGTAACATCTGAGCGGGCTTTATAATACATCACTGCACTATAACCCTGCAGTAATGCAGCTTAACCACTGCCTCATGACCTCCAGCATGGACACACACTACCTCTTCCTCCTTTTACAAGGTGCCATTACTTTTGTCCGAGCTGAGTGGCAGGTCTTTTTAGTTTTATTTAATGGGCTTGTTTTGGATCACTTCATTTGTTAGTTAGCTTCTTTCTTTCTTTTTACCGTCATTTATTTGACCTTCTTTTCTTCCTTTCTTCCTCGCTTTCTTTCTTTTGTTTATTTGTTCCTTACTTTATTCTTTCTTTCTTTCTTCTTTTTCCATATTTCTTTCTGTCTTCCTTCCTTTCTTCCTTCCTTCCTTTAATCTTTATTTCCTTCATTTGTTCTTTCTCTTTCTTTTGTTTTTTTGTTCTTTCTTTCATTTATTTCTTCCTTCCTTCTTTCTTTCATTCGTTCTTTTGTTTATTTGTTCCTTTCGTCCTTCTTTCTTTTTTTTCTAAGAGGCTTTAAAGTCCGCTTCATCTGGAGCAGCCATTCCACTGTTATGCGACTAATGATGAGGGCAGAGTGTCCCTGAAGCATCCCAGCACCGTTATATCATTACTAAATGGTAGAGCGAGCATCACTCTGCACACTCTCTCTCCTAATTAAAATGCTTTGGGGGAAAGTCAGCTCAGAGCTTTCAAAGTTGCGATCGATACAACAGTTCTGAACCAAATGAAAGCTTCTTTAATGATTTTATGTGCAATGAGAGTGTTGTTTTTGTTTACTTTCACAGAATTTCCTAATGAAGTGTGTGTGACTTTGAGGAGTTTCTTAGAATGAACGGGATGAGGGATAATAGATTGTTCTGCGACTGACGTATGGAGGTGTAGTGAAGGAGGCAGCGAGTGAGTCACAGGTGAGTCACTCTGGTGCATGATGACGTCTGAGCCTCGCAAGACATGCATATGTGTGCTGTGTGTGTGTATGTGTGTGTGTGTGTGTGTGTGTGTGCATGGTTTTGTTTATGTGAATGTTCAGTCTGTTCTTATAATTAATCCAAGTCTTTTACCAAACCCTTATGGTTTAGAAAAGTTCCTTATGCATAATTAACTTGATTTCTTTTAGTCTGGTTGCTATGGAAACCAGTCACACTGTGAGATTTTGGCATTTTCTTCTATATAGGTTTTTAAAAACTACAGACCTTGAATCTTTTGCATGGTTTGCAATCACAAGTCAAAGTCATAAAGTCATTTGCAAGTTTCGTAGCCCTTAAAAGTGAAACAAAAGTGTTAGCTATTGCTAATGATGACCCAGGAAGCATCCACAGTGAAGCATGGTGATGGAAGGATCGCTTACACATTTTATACAAATTGCTTAAATTAACTAATAATGAAAGATTAAAAGGAAATCAAGCTAATAGAAGAGTACTGAGTGAATCCGTGTGATTAGCAATTATTCCCCCAAGGACATTAGCACGAACAGAGATCATATGAGTGTATATGCTATGAGTTACTTTTCCTCAAGCGTTGAGACGATGATTGATTATGATTGCTGTCTGTTTTGCTATGGTGCAAAGCCATTCAACACAGTTAGCTTGCTATGTTTGACCTATGTTTCCAGGGTCCTATGTTCCCTAGTTCAATTATCTGTTTACACTCATTAACCTTTCCTATTCTGTTCGAGACAGATTTGACCCATTTGAAGCTAAAACATTTTTTGGATATTACCTAGTGTCATCTGCATAACAGTGGTTTCAAGTCATGCGAGGATATGACCTCATCATACTTGGTCTAGAGGACCAAGTACTGAGCCTTGTGGGACACCAATGCATCGAACAGATGTGGATTCCCTTCATTTCACATCAAACGACCAATTTTCTAGGTAGGAGGCAACTCTTTCTCATGCTGTTTCACAGATTCCAAGGCTTGCAAGGACAGACTAGAGAAACTTGTAGTTTATCGTGTCAAATGCTACTGAGAGGTCTAGGACGAACAGGACAGATGACATTTTAGCTGATCTAGCAGCATGGAGCTTCTCAGTGACAGACAGAAGGGCAGTCTCTGTGGAATGTGCCGCTTTGAATACTTAGTCACTTAGCCAGACTAGGCCCACTTCTGCCTTAAGGATGATTGTTTTCTATGTCTGATATTCATCTCAAATCTTAAAACAGACCTTACAGTAGATTGAAGAGTTTTCTTTCTTTTAAGAAATAGTAACAGGGCTGTATAACAGTCTACATACTGTAAGTATGGCATTTGCGATACCACCTTATTTGGTTGATTTAGTTTTCACATCACGCCACATGATCCTATATAATCCTGACAATATTTATTCAGTTGTCGCACCACCTCGACGCATCACATTAATTTCTGAGTGCATGCACAAGCACCGTGCCAAACAACCATGCTGTGGCCGTCTTGAGTACGTGCACCGTGCACGCGTACTGTAGTTAAGAGCTAGTATAAATCAGGTTACAAACAAACTTCCTACAGCAAATAGAAAGATTTACATGCAGATTTGGTTAAAAATATAATGCTTATGGTTTCTGAAAGTTTAGATGTATACAGACCGAAATGTGTGGGTGTCCAGCCACAGCCATGTCTGATGGCTTTCCCAGGTTACCACATGTAAATCGATCAGCCGTAACACTAGCCCCTCTGCCGGGGGAATTGAATAACATTTATTATCAATTATATGCCAGTAACCTGGGGACAGGACCATGGGCAGGCAAGGCTCATTTATTCCTGTGTGGAGCAAATGCCAGCCTGCCTCGCCCTATCCCACAGAAAAGCCAATGCAGCACAAACTGCTGAAAAAGTTAATGATGAAAAGATACCAGAACACCCAGTGCATCACAGCTTGTTGTGTATGGGGCTTAGCAGACAAGTTCTGGATTTTCCCCATCTCTTAGTCTGATCGAACATCCATGGGATGTGCTGGAGAAACAAGTCTGTTCCATGGAGTCTCCACCTTGTGCCACCTTGTACCTTGAACTGTTTTGTGGCACAAGGAGAACCTAAATCCTAGGTGGTTCTAATGTCATTGTTTTTAATGTTATGTCTATATTTATGTACATTATCTATTGCTTTATGTTCTGTCTTCATAGAAGCCATGTTGTGAATTAGCTCTTAGTCTGAGCCATTTGTTTGACCAGAAATGTAATGCAAATTAAATCATTTAACCAAATTATTTTAGAAAAACACCATCTGCAATTAATTGTTTAATTAGTGATGAAAAATGCCTTCAAATTATTATAAAAATAACTCTGACTTAGACAAAACAACCAGATGTCTTTGAAAATATGAGGACCAGAAGAGATTTTAGTAACAGGTCAAATATGCAGGAAAAGTTATTAATGTCAGATTATTATAATTTATAATTAATTTTTTTACTTCCTCTAAATCCTGTTTTTCAGAAACATTCTGTTATTAGACGGTCCTGTCCTCGGCTGATGCAGACAGCTGTTCTCTGAGGACTCGTGACTGCGGTCGCTCGATAGTTCAGGACTGGAGTTTCCTACAGTCTACCTGAGCCTCCGATAACGAACTGGACTCCATATTAACTTAAACACATCTCCTGTTATACTGAACTTCCAGTCTCACACAGTATAAATGCAGATCAAATCCCTGCTATCCGTTATCACCCAGATGAGGATGGGTTCCCTGTTGAGTCTGGTTCCTCTCAAGGTTTCTTCCTATTACCATCTCAGGGAGTTTTTCCTCGCCACTGTCGCCGTCGTCCTCGACTTGCTCATCAGGGACTATCTAATCATTTTGATTCATACACATTCACATTTCATACTAACTTAAATAATTCTTTTCATTGTGTAAAGCTGCTTTGCGACAATGTCAATTGTTAAAAGCGCTATACAAATAAAATTGAATTGAATTGAATTATTTTGTCCTGAGATTTCTGTTATAAAGGTTTGAAGCTGCTGGCGGCACGGTGGCTTAATGGGCTTGCACCTCCAGGGTTTGGGTTTGATTCCCACCTTGGGTCTATGTGCATGGAGTTTGCATGTTCTCCTCATGTTTGCTGGCTTTCCTCCCACAGTCCAAAGATTAGGTTAACTGCCATTCCCAAAATTGCTCGTAGTGTGTGTACTGTATCTGTCCAGGGTGTACCTTGCCTCGTGCCCTAAGTCTAAGTGCAGTGATTTAGTGAAATGGTTCCTGCGACCTTGTTCACAGGATAAAGCGGTATAGACGATGAGTGAGTATGTGAGGTTTGAAGAAAATTAAAACACAAAAATTCATTTAAATTCTTTAAAAAAAAAAAAGGCTATGCAGTGATTTTCTTTGATCTAAATATTATATACTATTACTGATCTAAAGCTATGAATAGGATCGGATCAGATTTAATAATGTACTGTATGCAGTGGTATTGAAATAAAAAATATGTATTAATTGTAGTTAATTCTAGCAAGGTTGAGACATACTGTACTATAATTACATATAAAAAAAAATATAATAATAATAATGATAATAATTATTATTATTTATTTTTCTTTTAAGCTGGAAAAGCTCAGCCCGCTGTTTAGATGAAATCACCCAGGGGAACACTGAGTTAACACAGAATGGAAGAAGTACAATTATACGTGAGCTATTACCTCACTACATTCATCACTGTTTGTATCTGTGTGCGTGTGTGTGTGTGTGTGTGCGTATGTGTGTGCGCACCCACTGAAAGCTGTTGCTATGACAGCACAGCTCCTCGGCTCACGACGGCGTGTTTGTAGCTAATTAGATTGTACAGCAGCTCCGGGGCTTCCTGTTCAATCGTGTATCCTGTGCACATTTACCCTCTTTCTCGCATTTTAATTATTTGATATCGTTTAATGAAAAAGGATGAACCCTCATACGTATATTAGTCACAACAAGATGTCACACTGATGAAGTGATTTAGTGAAATGGTGTGTTTCTTATACTAGACGATAAGAAACGATGATATTCTTACTGACCACTTTATTAGGAACGTCTGGGTAGAACTCCACTTCTCTTTCAGGACCAGACACGGATTCCACAACATGACGAAAACGTTTTTTTGACCTGACTCCTCCACATTATTGCTGCAGATTTGTTCACTCTACATGCATGTTCCAAATCTTGTCCCGAATGTGCTTTACTGGATCCAGATATGGTTTTGGAGGCGACCGATCCAGTACACTGAATTCATCGTCATGTTAATGGAAACCGTTTTGGGTTACTTAGAGATTTGGATGTAGGTGGTACGGAGTAAATATATTTTATAAAGTGATTCACATGGTCACCAACAACACTCCGTAGCATTTAAATGGAGTGTGGTGTTAAGACGTCTATTGTGTGCCAAGAAAAACATTCCTATTACACCATCTACATCACCTCCACCAGCCTGAAAAGCCTAAACAAGGCAGGGTGGGTCCATGGATTCATGCTGTCCATGCCACATTCTGACCCTAACATCTGCATCAGGCTTCATTAGCACTGACCAGCCAGTGTTTACCAGCCCAGTTTTAGTTACCCTCATATTTTTCAATTTCAAACCCAATGTGGTTTTCTGCTGATGTACACCATAATGGTTTGAGACGATTTTCTGTTCAGCATGGTTCTAAGAATGGTTTATTTGACCCACTCTGGACTTTGTCTTGACCTCTCGAAGCATTTCTACTTGCAGAACTGCTGTGCACTGAATGTTCTTTTTGGGATATATATATATTTTTTGCACCATTCTGCATAACGACTCTCGTGTGCAAAAAAATTCCACAAGATCTGCAATTTCTGAAATGCTTCAAGCAGCCCATCTGGCACCAAGAATAAGATTAAGATTTGTACACATTTCATTGTTAGATGTGAACATTGATTGTTCATTAAAGCTCTTGATCGGCTCATTGCTCTGCTGCTGCATGATCGGGCTGACTTGTCCAGGTATATACAGTATACATATCTGTTCCAACTTATATACATGTTCATTTTATATATATATATTTTTTTTTATTATTTATTTTTTTTTATTTTATTTTTTAATTTTTTTAATTTAAATTTTACTTTTTTTTATTTTATTTTATTATTATTTAAAAAAAAATCATATATATATAAGTTTTCATCTGTATAAGTTTTTCTTAT
>JAQMYK010000039.1:3731695-3742549 GCA_030014345.1 Clarias buthupogon | reverse complement strand
TTGTTTAAAATCACATCTTTGATTGATTGACCACTTAAAAGGGAGCTGACCTGGGTGGACTCCACTACATAGTTCCTCATAACTTCCTTGTGCAACTCCTGCACATCTGCAAGAAAAAAAAACAAGAGGTTTTGGGAAAGTGATTTCAACATTTAGACAGTTTTGAAATATCAAAAAAGTAACACATGTACACGTCTAGTTCTTGAGAAATTCAGAAATGTTGTCATTAACTGCTGGCAGGAAAAAGTCCTAATCGGGCACAACAAAAGAAAAGTAAAGTAAAATTGTCCAGAAAAAACAATTAAAGCCAGGAGTGGCTAAACTCAGGGGCAAAAACCAAAGCAACTGACAGAATTACTTATTTCCAAATACATTCAAAGCAAAAAGTGGAAATACTCCAGCAACCACAACTTTTACTTTTGTAATTTTCTTTGTACAGAATTTTGCAACCTATATTGATTTCTCCTATTTCAATATTATGGGCTGTTTTGCGTGTTAATTAAATCCAATTCACTTAAAAAAGTTGTGAGATGGCAGTGCCAACAACCGACTGGGCCAAGCTGCGTCACCATTCCACACTCACACAGCCAAATGAATAATTACTATTCAATATGAAAGATTAGGAGACTGATGGAACTTTAAAGGACATGATGTCAATGGTAAAGTAACCACTCTATACACTACATACAGTATATAGATTGTATATAGATTACTTTAACTATATACTCTATGTATATACGCAACAACCTCGGCAGCAACCTCATTTCCCCCCTCGTCTGTTCCAAAGACTGAGCATTAAGCATCAGCCGTATACTAATCATCGGCCTGACCATCATCTGCCCCTGTTTCTCACTGGTTCATGCCTTAAGTTAAATGGTCTTCTAATGCCTGGATAATTTATAGGTCACGATGAGGCTTAAAAAGACATTCCTTTGAAACTTCACAGGTACAGGTATTAAACATCTATACTGTATAACGTATAGCAATAAATTTAGTGTTCAAAAATTTATACAAGTTTTTCTTTTTCTGAATTGTGTATACATTTTTGGCTGACTATATATACCTGTAGAGAGAGAGAGAGAGAGAGAGAGTAGACGAAGAAAAAGAAAAGTGGAGACAGGAGACAGTCCTACCAGACAGACCATCCAGACTCTCCTCCATAATCTCATGGACTTCTGTTTACAGTTTCTATCTTCTTTGATGTCAGATGTTCAGACAGTTCGTATCTAGACGCGAATAGGAAGTAAGACTTTGGAGTGTGCACTTCTATTAGACTGTTAGACAGAGGTCACACCCTGCATGTGGCGCTCGCGCATGGTGGGCGTTGTCCTTCCCCAGCCGTTATGATGACATCAGATATCCAGTTCATAGATGAGGCTTCTCTCTTCTGTTTCTCATGGAATAAACGTTCAAATAGGATTTTTTTTTTTAAATCCTATTCTTATTCTTCTTATCCTAAAACTCCATTCTTTATTATTATTGGATAGAAAACCAACATACTTTTAAAAGCCTCTCCTGTCTAAACTAATCTTTCAGTAAGGCATATGGACTCTAAGGGACCGTCTAAAAAGTACAAGAGTTTAAAAAACTGTGAAATTCCACGTCAGATGCAAGGTATCTGATGTGTATTGAGTATTTAAATAAATAATATAAATAAATAATACATAAAGTCATAAATGTATAATACATACATTATATATACACATAAAGTCATTTATGTATTTGAATATAAAATACATAAAGTCACAAAATGTTATTAGAGTTTTTAAATCATATTTTATAACAAAATAAAAAAGATATATTTTTGCACACAACATTCAAACTCAGATGTACATGGTTTAAACCGCAAGACATTGTCTTGGAGGTACACGACAATAGTGATAAACACTCTCCATTTTCATAAATCACAAGATTTTCCAAAACCAAATCCAAAGTTTTAAAAAAATTTATTAATTAATAAATACAAAGTAAATACAGCATCAGGCTGTTTATACTACGATGGTTGATGCTGATTTATTATTTTTAATCAATCACAATTTTCCTGGAAATAATACGCTATAGAAGCTCCAAAGCCTAAATGGGTCAATGAAGTCATTTACTTATATGGATACTTTTATATGGCCCAGACCCATGATGACGACTATGACAAACAAGTGATTGTTTAGTAGGCTTTGTCATTGCATATTAATATAACTGCAAGTGTTTAAAAAATGCATGCAAATTTTCCTTGCCAAAAGGCTAATTATGACTCCCAAGATTTTTTGTAGAATCCCTAAATTCCAAATTTATCCTCTTAATCCCAAGACCTAGAGAAAAAGCCAATAGAGTGGCACCACTGGTGATAACGCCTCATATTCTTTATATACTGCATATATTTATATATAATATATTATAATATGTTTATATTATAATCATATTATTTTAGTTATATAAGTGTATGAGAAGCACAACATCCCATTTTACAACCACAGGAAAGAACCCACTTTCTTTTTCTCTAAACAGGTCCTTCTTGTTCTTTGAAAAGAAGGTGGTTGTGGGAGGTACTAAACAGACACTCATTAGACATGAATCGGTCCTTAACTGATTGCAGGTGTGAGGGGTTTATAAAAGGAAGTGAAGACACATGGGTTTGCCTTCTTTGTGGAAAATGCCTCACATTCTGCTAAAGGTGCTGCTGTTGTGGTGAGATTGTGTAAGGGTGCAAAGAATGTTCTCTATGGTAGGATTATAAATGAATACATGCTTTGGAAACTTTTGCCAGGGAAATGGGTAGGAGTCACATTTGTGGTGTCTTTTTATGATTCTAGTTAAGTGCACTTATTTAGAATTGACCTAGGTTCATTTCAGGTTCACACTGCTAAATATCTGGTGGGTTTTACTGGACTGGGTTTTTGGTAATTCATTGGCCTACAAATGAAGTTGAAACATTTTATTAAAAGGTTTGCCATGAAAATGTTAACTGGTCTTTGAAAGGGTAAACATTTTGGACTAAAAATCTTGTGCAGAATGTGCTGTATAGCTAAAAATAAGCTTTAATTTAAAGTATTTCAGTATTTTGAAGCCCATGTCTGCCTGTCTTGAGAAAGTAAATTAGATAAAGATTAAATTTTGTCTTAAAACAAATTCACTTACCATTTCAGTGGTGAAAATATGAACTGATTCCAGTAGAAATATTCAGTTTAGCTTTTTTTTTTTGTGCGCTTATTTTTGTTTGCCTTGAGCATATAGCTTTATATTAAATTCAGCACATAACTGTTCACATTGCTTTTACTCAACATATTGATTTCACTTGTGGTGCAGGTTAAATCTGAGGCTGATAAGGCAGTACTGCTAAGGTTTAATTAAATTCTGTCCAGTGGTTGATTTAAGATGTTGATTTAAGATGTCAACTTGCAGTTTGTAATCTGGAACATAACTGCTCATGTCCTTTCTCAACATTCTGATTTCGTTTATGGTGCAGGTTTAACTTCAGGGGAATTTCTTTAGTCTGTCCACAGGTGACAACCTGGCTAGACAAATGAGACTGGACTTGGGTTCTCCAATATTTGAAATGTAACTCATTGAAAGAGTTTTGACCAATGTACAGACTTTTTTTTTTTTTCTTTCTTTTTTTAAAACTTGTGTAGATGTGGTCTTTAACTTTTTCCCCCACTTTGCTTTGTTCTTTCTAGGTGAAGATGGTTTCATGGCCTCCTAAAGCTGCAAAAGACCCCGTCATGCACGTCACTGCACCACTTAAATGATTGCTTATATCTAGTACACTGGTTTCAATCCTATTGACCCCATCATGCACAATTAGTTTTCTAATCCTAGACTTAAAAAGCTTTTTTTTTTTTTTTTTTTAAATTGTAATTTGAATCAGGAGGTGGGAATCCATTGATGACATGAAACTGAAGGATTTCGTGTAGGCCATGACCAAGGATGGGAACTTGGATGGGTTGGTATCTAGTTGTTGGTGCTGGTGAGCAGCAGGTGTATCACCACAGATGTGACCTGCAGTGATGGTGTTTCTACGCTGAGAACCGAGAACTTCTATAGAACTGGACCTACAGGAAAACCCAGTATACATTTGGACCTACAGGTGGAAAGGCCTCATCTGTGTTCAAGTTGAAATAAAGTTCTTGTCTGTCTCGTACTGTTTTTACACAAGCACTCATATTTGTTTGAAGCATCACATTAAAAGTTTGTGTAACATTTGAATTGTTGGACTGAGTAACACCATAGGACGCACTTTTATACTGTGTGTCTTCATCTCCATATTTTATTCAGTCTAGCATATGAAAAAGTTTCGAAAGAGCTTTGGGCTTTCCTCACGTGAACATGTGCACATTCACGAAATTTTAAATGAAGCATAACACGCCCACACAATATTAATCCCAAAATGTTTTGCTTTTTTTTTTTTTATTATTATAATTATTTTTTTAAAAGACTTTTATCACATTTTGAAACAGGCAAATGCCTCAGTGGCGTAAAAACAAGCCTCCCTGGGGGCCTTTCATGGATCACTTCCAAATCCCAATCTGCCCCCTTCATAGAATCCCTACATAGTGTACATAGCAACAGCGACACCTGGTGTTTACTGGCGCGCTACTTATGAGGCATACGCGCGTATTAGAACACGACCGAGCCAACATGGCGGCGCACTAGGAAGCTTGTAAGAAAGAAAGAAAAAGCAAGCTCGAGGGCTCAAAACACACACACACACACACACAAACTCGGGATTGAGTTAGACTTTGAGCGTGGGTATGAGAAGGTCTCAGCGTGACCATGCTGAGGTCCACGGGGTTCTTCCGTGGGATTGACTGTCCGCTTTACGCCGACGGGAAAAGTGGCTGTAGCAGACCGTACTGCCACTTCAGGCACAGCGGCAGCAGCAGACACCGAGCATCCGCTGGAGGAGGCTACGAGCTCCGGAGAGCCAAGGAGCCTCCGAACGGTGAGCTGGAACTGAGCTGTGTGTGGGGTTTATTCCCTCCTCTAGAAGTGTTACACGGTCTCAGCTGGTGTGTGTGTGTGTGTGAGAGAGTGTGTGTGAAGGCACAATACATCCTGTGTTAGGAGTCTTCCACTTCTCTTGTGTTGGTATTTACTTTCACAACAATGTAGGAATGAGACACTTCCAGGAGCACCAACTAGCAGATCATATCCAGACATCACATTTTCCACTCATATCATCGTAAAAATACAGTTTAGTATATCCCTTGTTTTTCCCCAAACCTCTAACTGTTTACATATATTACAGCTGGGGGCCAAAAGTTTTGAGAATGACACAGATCAGTCCTTTTTTGTTTTTTGTTTTTTGTCAGATGTTACTACTGAAGTATTATTACAAGCTTTTCATAAGCGTCAAAAGCTTTCATTGACAACTAATCAATAATGCGAAATAGTTAAAAGGTTGAAGCTCAAAATAATCTGATCAGCTTTAATGTAATCAGTGATATTATTATTATTATTATTATGATTTCAAGTTGAAGCCCACGTACATGTCTGTCTGTCTGTCTGTCTGTCTGTACAGCGGAAATCTCTGTCTAACTTATTAATACAAAGAAATCAAAAAATCTTTTGAAGGTTGAGTATCTTATTTCATCTTCTTTCATCATCAGCCAAGTACACTCCCTGTTCTGTAATCGGAGGGTGGATCACAGACGAGAAATGGAAAAAAGTAGATCGGATAAAGATATTGAGAAATTTTGAAATGTTTAAAACGACTCCAGCGTGTTAATTTTCACTTTACACCACTTCAGTGCTGTCATTTCAGCGAAAGTGAAAATCTGAACTAATCTCAGTAAAAATATTCAGTTTAGCTTTTCTAATTAATATCTATCGTTTGTTTACATTGAGCAAGCTTATTTTAAAGTTCATAACATCGCTTTTACTCAACATTTTGATTTAAACTTTAAACTTCAGGAAGATATCTAAGTACTTATTTGCAAAGGTTTAATAAATTCTGTCCAGTGATTGATTTAAGACGCGCCCACAGTTTGACATCTGCGCAGTACATTTGACTCTGGCATGTTGTACAGTACATCAACTTCTGGGCCAAATCCTGACTAAGTATGCAAGAACGGGCCGCCATAAATCAATGCTTGGAGTTTTTTATTTGTCCACCCGCCTCTTGGGAAATGACCAACAAGTTCCAACAAGTTTGACGTTTTTGTTTCCCGAGCCACTTTGTTATCATCATGCTGGAAAAGGCATTGTTCGTCACCAATCCGGTCTTGGATGGTTGGGAGAAGTTGCTGTTTTTGTATCATTCTTTTTAATCATGGCTGTTTTCTTAGGCAAAATTGTGAGTGAGCCCACACGCGAATGATCTCGGGATGCTTTACTGTTGGGATGACACGGGACTGATGTTAGACTTTTGGCCATGGCTGTACTAAGCACAGTTTTGGTCTCGGAGCTTAGTTTCACTTCCTTTCTCATTCCTGTTATCACACTCATCAGAGGTCTTTCAGGGCTTTGTCTGATTAACTGTAATCATGTAGAATGTTATTCTTTGGATATTTGGATTTGGTATTTCACTTGAACATGACCTTATGAGACTCTGACTTTGACTTGAAATTTGCATGCACTTACTTTTTTTTTTTAAAGAAGAAAGTATTGGTATAGAAACTGTTCTACTTCTAGTTGTTGTTGCACTTTAATCTGCCTGATCTTAGCTGATTTATTCAGGACTTGACCTGAATTTGACTTGAACTTGACCGACTTTTTGTTTTGTTTTGACCGACTCCATCATTGTTTCCTCACACAACATGAAGTCAGAGTCAAAGCGGGACTTTTGATCGTGCAGAATAGCAGAACACAGTTATGTATCCTGATTCTTTTGTGTGGCAATTCATGTATCATCACATTGACTCCAAAATCTACTTGTTACATTATTTGTTGAATTAAATTAGTTTGTATTTGAGGTGGTAAAATGTTGCAGTTCCTCTGTACTCCTACAAAGCAATTCAAAACGGTTGATGTGTGCTGTGCAGCGTCTTGTGTGGTACGAGCAAATTATTTGCTAAGTTTGTTTAAAACTCTTTATGTTTTATTAAATATATTTTATATTGAATTTGGTATATTTATAAAATCGTGATACATACTTATAGAATCGCAATACAGATCGAGGCGCCACCTAGGTGTAGTGATATCGAATCGGGTCGTTCCTTTTGACTCCCATTACTATTGTATACAACCTTCTTTAAAATATTGGCACCATTTAAATGCGGCTAAGAGTCTCATCAGCGTACTGTGCTTGAAGTCTTCTGTAAATGCCAGTCACTTTTACGCCTTCATGAACCAGAAGTCCAGGTTTGATTTGAACACTCCTCGGTCACATTTTTCAGAATTGTGAAATTGTGTTGTGTGTCCTGAGATGCTTTTCTGCTCACCACGGTTGTACGATCTAGTTATTTGATTTACTCCAGATTTCCTGTTAAAGCAACCCGGCCATTCTTATTTGTCCTGGCCTTAATTCAAGGCCGTAAGAGTTAATTATAGCTTTCCATTAAACAAAAAAACAACAACTGTCTAATTGTATATTGTGTTTTTTTTTATCTGTTCAGACCTTGGCTATGATCCGTTCAACCCAGAGGTGGTCCGACCCGGAGAGCAGCAGAATGCAGAGCCTCCAGCGAGCCCGGTTACGGATCCAGGAGCCAGCGAGCTGGATCTGGTCAACCGGGCCATCCAGGCCGTCCAGAGCGAAATGGAGAAGGAGAAGAAGAAGCTGTCGCGTATCGGCGAGCAGGGATACGATCCCGAAAACAGCTCAATTAAAGCGAGTTACAGCAGACAGGCGGTTTCTGCTGCGCCGTCCCACAGCGCTTACGATCCGGGGAGTTATCAGATGAGCCAGAAGTCTGAATACAACCCGACCCCTCGCTCTAGCAAATACACGCTGGACTCGGAGAGCAACAGCAGCAGCTACACAAACTCGATGGAGTACGTTCCTACGGCCGTCTCGAGAGCAGCGGTAAAAAAAACGGCGCCCGCTCCAACGACCTCGTCTTCTTCGAAGAACAAGTACACGCTGGACAATTCGAAACCTCAGAACAAGTACACGCTGGACAATTCGAAACCTCAGAACAAGTACACGCTGGACAATTCGAAACCTCAGAACAAGTACACGCTGGACAATTCGAAACCGCTGACGGACATGGAGTACGATCCGCTTTCGAACTTTTCCGCCAAACCCGGCAGTAAGGGCGCGAAAGACGGGACGATAGAGGGAGACGGGAGGAAAAGAGGTCAAGCGCAAAGCACGGACGAGGAGTACGTCCCTGTGGCGAAGAAGTCGCGTAAGCTTCCGGTCGAAGCTCCCCAAAAGTACACGGTCGACTCCGAATCCGATGAGGAAAGTTCTGGAACCGAGTACCGGCCCACGACGATGAGCCGACTGCAGAAGAGAAAAAGCAGCGTGGATTCGGTGGACGATGAGAAAAGGAAATCTAAGGAAACGGGAGCCCGTAGACACCCGCCAGCTCAGGAATTCATGTTTGATGATGATGATGATGATGATCACGAAGAATCCGACAACTTCGAGCCTCTTGATTTCGAGCAGCCAGATGACGAGCCGCCGGATAAAAAGTACATCAAGGCCAGTGTCCAGGTGAAGAAAGGTCAAAGTGACAGAACGGTGAGGAAAGAGATCACCGAGTCCGTCAAGAAAAGCAGCAGCCATAAGGAGAAGAAAGGAAGCGGTGTCGTGGAGAAGACCTCGAGGAAGCCGAGTCAGGAAGGCGTGAAGAAGGAGAAGAGTCATGGCAAGGTTGTCGAAGAGAAGGTCAAGTCTAAAGATTTTGAAAAAGGTGGGAGAGATTTGAAATTGAAGGATGGGAAAAGCAAGAAGCCAGACAAGAAGAAAGGAGAACAAAGCCATGGAGAAAAAGAGCGAAGTGTTAGCGAGGCCAAGAGGCCCAAATCGGACAAGGTGCACCAAAGCGGCAAAGAATCCAGCAAGTACAAGGAGCAGAAAAACGGCAGGATGGAAAGCAGCGGACAGAGAGAAAAGGACAAAAAGAAAAACAGTAGCAGTACTAGCAACAGTAAAGACAAAATCAAGAAGAGCGCCTCGTCTTTGGAGAAGAAGGACGCCAAAGCGGCGAAAGCCAAGCCGCGCTCCCTGAGTCACGCCGACTTGTTCGGAGAAGAGAGCCCCGAGGAAGAGGAAGACGAGCGGATAGTCAGGAAGTCGGCGTCTGCGTTCAAACGGGGCAGCCTGGTCAACAAGAGGAAAGCGTCTGATGCCACGGAGTCGTCGTCTGAGGATGATAACGGGCCTGGGGATGAAGATGAGCACGCTGTTAATGTTGATTATGATGTCGGTGACGTTGCGGACTTTTCTCTGCTCCAGGAGGACGAGGAGTACGACTCGGATCCTATGGAGGAGTGCCTCAGGATCTTTAACGAGTCCAAATTTGTGAAAATGGAAGACAAAGGCAGACAAGCTAAACAGGTACCGTATTATGAGCGACACGCCCAGGTTAACGAGTGACACAGAGTTTAATGAATTACACCCCCAGGTTAACTAGCAACACCCCCAGGTTAATGAGCGACACGGACAGGTTGCAAAGCGACACATAGCTTTTAATGAATTCCATCCCCATGTTAATGAGCGACACGCCCAGGTTGACGAGCTTAACGAGCAACACAGAGTTTAATGAACTACACCCCCAGGTTAACGTGTGACATGCCCAGGTTAATGAGCGACACCTATAATTTAATGAACTACACTCTCAACTTAACGAGTGACACGCTCAGGTTAACGAGCGACACAGAAAATCGATTCAAATTCAAATTTTATTTGTCACATACACAGTCATGCGCAGTACGATATGCAGTGAAACGACCGCCCGTGACCTTAAAAAATAAAAGATTATTAATAGGAAATAAATATGAATAAAAAAGAATTACAATAGAAAATAAATTTAGCTAGAATAAGAATAATATATCTATGGAAATATACAATATAAGAAAAATATAAGAAACTTAGCTGTACAACTATGGAAAAGAAAAGATTCTGTACAATATAGAAAAATATAGGAATTTTAGTGTAAAATAAAAAGGGTGTGTGCAAATATTAATGAAGTGACTTGTGTGCAATGAGCCAAGAAATGAAATAGAAATATGGACGTGAATGTCCAGTATTACCGCATTCTTTTGTGTGGCAATTCATGTAGGACTCCAAATTTTGTATTTATTTTATTTTATTTTATTTGTAATTTATGGCAAATTGGTATATTCAAAAAAATAAAATAAAAAATCATGATACTAACAGAATCGCAATACAAATCGAATCAACACCTGCGTATCGTGATAATATCGAATCAGGTGATCCCTGCTGATTCCCATCACTACAACACAACCAGGTTAATAAGCTACACATTATTAAACTGTTCATTACCGTGTTGCAGTAGCTGCGTTTCTTATGTAGAGTTCAACAAAAGTTACAACTGAAACAGTGAAGGGGAATTTTCCTCTTTGCTTTTAGAACTTGCAGTGTTTTCAATTCTGAAAAACTGTGTTTGTGTGTTTGTGTGTGTGTGTTTCAGCCTCCGAAAGAGAAGGAGGAAGAACAAGACGCACAGAGCACTTTAACCACGCTTTTCCCCGGCCAGAAGAAAAGAGTTTCACATTTCAAAGCCAAAGGAAATGTAAGTATTGAACCGTTTACTCTTTACTCTTTTTTTTTTCTTTTTCTTCTTCTTTCCACGATAATTCACTACCAGTAAAAAGTTTGGACACAGCTTCTTTCTACACTAAAACAATACTGAAAGCGTCCAAAATCTGCAATAATCTCCTTTGAACAGTTGATATTGAGATGTATATCTGCTCCTTCTGCTCTGTAAAGCTTCATAACGCCTCTAA
>JAQMYK010000039.1:3584121-3594691 GCA_030014345.1 Clarias buthupogon | reverse complement strand
AGAGAGACAGACAGACAGACAGAGAGAAACAGACAGAGAGAGACAGACAGACAGAGAGAGAGAGACAGACACACAGTGAGAGAGAGAGAGAGAGACAGACAGAGAGAGAGAGACAGACAGACAGTGAGAGAGAGAGACAGAGAGAGAGAGAGACAGACAGACAGTGAGAGAGAGAGACAGAGAGAGAGAGAGACAGAGAGAGAGAGAGACAGACAGACAGAGAGAGAGAGACAGAGAGAGAGAGAGACAGAGAGTTCCTGCTTCTTTAAGTTCTGCGCGTTTTTTAATGGGATGGGCCATTTTCATAACGTCATTTCATTCCTCCCTCCTTTTTTCATTTCTTCTTCTTTGATTCTCTCTCTCTCTCTCTCTCTCTCTCTCTCTCCCCCCGTTTCCTAAAGTGCACGAGCTCGCCCGAGCCTCCACGTTTTTCGGATCTTCTGTAGTCGGCGGTCAAATCTCTCCTCTTCTCCTCCTGCGCGCGCTGTCTCTCTCTCTCTCTCTCTTTCTCTCCCACTCCCTCCCTCACACACACACTCTCTCTCTCTCTCTCCTGCGCGAGCTTTCCAAACTTGCGCTGCTGCTGCTGCACCGGGAGCGCGAGAGGAGCGCGAGAGCAGCGCGGCGGCGATGGTGGACGCGCCGGTACCGCTACTGCTGCTGCTGAAGGAGGAGACGGAGAGGAAGAGGAGGATGATGATGATGATGATGATGGTGGTGGTGTTTAACTGTGAAACCTTGCTCATCTGATCGCGCTTTTCTCACTCCGGATCGATTTCTCCGTTTTTTTTTTTTACACCATGATGTATTCTCCTCTGTGTCTGACTCAGGTAATAATAATAATAATAATAATAATAATAATAATAATGTTTGTATAGAAGTTTTAAAAAAGGGCGGGCATTAAAGTAAGTAAGAAAAAAGTTCTAACAAGGAATTATTCAGAATGCATCAAAAGAAACAACTCAAAGTTACACTTTAATGCATTTTGTCCCCCCTCCAAAAAAAAGCATTATTTATTTATTTATTTATTTATTTATTTATTAATGATAATTTCTAATAATAACAATAATAAACATTCCCAGGGTTTTCCTGATGCCCCTCTTAAGTCTTAATTCTGCTCTAAGTTGGTGGTGGTAGTCGTAGCAGGATAAAAATAAAATGCAAAAGAAAGAAAAAGTTGTGACAAGTTGTCTTGGCAAACTTGGCTCTTTTGCCGCTCTTGGATTTTTCCCCCCCTTTTGCAATATAACATTTTCACAAATATTAATGCGTTCATATTTTGTAGTGCAGTCGATTTGCTTAACATTTGTTTATTCCTCCTGTGAATTGTTCTTAAACTTGACAGTCAGGATAAACAAAAAATATAAACCTGTCTACAGCCTTCATAGTTTTTTTTTTTTTAACTCAGTGATTAATTTTTAATATGTGCATAAAAGTATTACAATCATTGCATTCCCTCTTTCAGATCCTGACATTTGTCTTGTCTCTGTTGCATTATTAGTGAAAAACAAAGTTTTTAAAAATTGTTTTTAATTGCAATATATTCCAATTTTGTTCTCCTGCTCCGTCTCTCAGGTGTGCCCTCTACGTGTTCACGTGTCACCGCTGTGTGCTGCTTATAATCTTGAATATTTTACCTTCTTGCACGGTTTTACGGATCTTTTTTGATGCTTTTGTGCAGCTGAAGAGCTGTTGCAGAGCCCCAAGCTGTTCTATCTGAGACAGTCAGTGGTTGTTTACTTTTATTATAATTATTTTTGTATTTTTTCAACTTTAAAACATAATTATGCATTTTAAATGCACACGTTCTGTATGGAGATGGTGTGTGAACTTCTGTAACAGATTGGATCCACTGCATGTTCTCGCCGTTGTGCCGTTTTTGTTTGTGAGCTACACAAGACCTCAAAGGAGCTGTTCTGTCTTTGTTGAAAGTTTGTTTCGATTTTATTGTCCAAAGTGCATGACTTGGACGCAGAGAGTTTTGTAGATGGAAAGGAAATCCAAGTTTGCGTTTGGCCAGCTGGCCTGTATTTTTTCTTTTTTTTCTTTCTGTCCTGAAACTAAGAAATGACTTAATACAGGAGACTTCACTCATTTCCAGGAAAGTCTCTGTTTGAATAACTCTGACGTCTCTCATGTTTGACTTGTGGTTGAGTTTAGTTTAGTTTTTTGTTGTTGTTGTTCCTTTTTTTCTTCGAATCAACATCTTTTTTTTTTTCTTTTTGAAATTTTAACAAAACGCTGACCTGGAATGTGCCAGACTCGGGCACATTTGAGACGTAATCGGATATTGAGAATAAACAGTGCTCCTTTCAGGTGTGTGGTTTTTTTATTTTTTATTTTCAGGTCACTGCCAAGTGGATTTGCAGCCAAAAGTCCAAGGCAACTGTGCTGTATTAATGTAGAGTCAGGTTTGAAACGAGGCCGCAATTCACATCCGCTGCACGTTTGCGTTCTGTTTTATGTTTAAACTTGAAATTATGATTAAAATTACGTGACTCATGCCTTGGTGAACATTCGACCTTTGTACATTTTCTCACTTCGAAATGCAAAGCAGGACAGATTTCTGCTTCCTGTTCTATTGTTTATGTTAAAAAAAAAAACTTTAAAAAAGGCCTACTTGTTCGTAGCCGTATTTGTCCATTAGATCAAGTTGTATAAACTGTACATTGCAGACATCAGTACCAAACAGCACTTTTTCTTGTCCCTGATCTCGTACCGTGGAAGGTGCAAAGGTTTCAGACTTTTATTGTGCACATGTGCTGCTCAAAATCTAACGATGTGCCTTCAACTGTTTTTAAATTTAGGTTAAATTCAGATAAAAGATACATAAAATAAATTAAAATACGGAAAACGTTCTCGTTACGGTACCATCTCAACAAGAAAAGGTACCTTGCCGTACCTTTATTCCTGACAGCGTAACAGAACAACGAGGCAACTTTATAAACCAGTTGTTATGATAAGAGCTAAGAGTTGGATGATATTAATGTAGTTCGAGAAAAAAACAACTGTGAGTTCCAGCACAGTAGACGTTATTTTCTTATCACAGTGGTTTGTGTGTGTGTGTGTGTGTGTGTGTGTCGCGTAGTAGATGTGTGCTGTGTGAAGCTGGAAGCTGTCGCCTGGCCTCGTGTGTGTTTACTGTGTGTGAAGGAGAATCCTGACGTGACCCTGTTACAGAAGCTCAGCGGGCAGAGAGAGAGAGAGAGGCACAGAGAGATAGAGAGAAGTGTGTGTGTGTGTGTGTAAGACTCAGCACAGTCCTGCTGCCAACCTGCAAGACAGCAGCCATGATCCTGAGCAGAGCTACACACACACACACACACACATACACACAAACACCGTTTCTGAACAGTGTGCTGGGACAGAGCGATAAATCACACCAGATCTCACAAAAACAAAAAACAAACAAAAAAAAATAGTTATTATTATATATATTAAAAAAACAAACATTTAGATATGCTTTGAAGTACAGTATGTATGCTATATGAAGTGAATTTGAACTTCAAAAAAATTCGCTAGAACACTTTTTTTTGTCATTTATAAAAGTTTTACAAAAAAAAAATCTGCTAAAAACGAATAAAAAATTGTATTTGTTACATAATAGTCACTTTAAAGAGGTGAAATAAAAAGAGACATTTAAAGAGACGGCAGCACATTTTTAGACTCCTCACTTGAGTTCAGTCTCAGACTCTAAAACGCAAAACTACAAAATTCACAGCAAAATTATTTCAAGCTTCATTGTTAAATATCATCGAGAGTCAGTTGAAAGAGGAAGGATCGAAATGGCTTGCTTACTTTTATAATGTTATATAACACTTTATAACGTGGTTTAATTTTAGCTTTCTGAAAGCATGCTTCTACCGCTCGGGTTTGGTTTCAGGTTCGTGTGCTCTGTCTGTTGTTGTTAGATGTACGGGACTGTTGTAGCGCTGGCAAGGACTGAATTATCTGTAGCAAAATGTTTGAGCAGGTACTGTGATCGGAAGCTGCTTGAAATTGAAATGTTATAAAATAATAATAATAATGATACTACGGTGACTACCACTGCTAGTACTAGTACTTCTATTACGATTACCACTACCATTAATACTACTACTACTAACCCTACCACTACCTCTAATACTAACCCTACCACTACTCCTACTCCTACTCCTACTCCTACCACTACTCCTACTACTACTTCTACTACTACCCTCATTTGAGCATTTTAATCCGCCTGCTCTGGCAACACATTATCTCCTGCCTGCGTTTCTCATTGATTCATTTTGTTAATGCTGCAATTATTCCCTGCTCGAGAAGGGGAGAGAGGGAGAGGAGTGGAGGAGAGGAACGAGCCAGTGGGCAGGGAGACGCCGCTCTGGCCGCCAAAAACCCAGGCCTATTTTAGCGTCTGACAGATCTGACAGCGTGTCGATAACGCTCTGCTCGGGCTTGGACTTGTCATGCGGCCGGTTTTTAATGTTGCTTTTAAACATATTGCATCATTTTACATTTGAAATAGCGGTTGGCTCGGACGCAGCGCTTTCGCTCCTGAGCGATGACCTATTTATCCGCCGTTATTGTGATTTATTAAAGCTTCGGTAAATACGACTCAATCCGGCGACAGATCTGTCATGTGAACATGTTGTTTCGTATTACAGAAATGGCCTGATGGCCGGAATGGACTGGTCGGAAGGTGTCCTAACGGCTCTGTGTTTCAGACTTGTACTCATGCGACGTTCTAATACTGTACGTTATCGTTTCCGTAGTAACGACATACATTTGGGGAAAAGCTCTATTCGTGATATGGTGATGCTCTCTGTAAGGAGATGTTTATACTGTAGCGGGGTAAAGCGCGCACTCACAATAGTGGTTTCTTAGTAACATTATTCTTTTTTTTAATGAAAAAGAGGAAATTAGGTAAAATACTAACTTAAATTGTTCCTTAGCACCTGTGTTGTTGATTAGTTTCCTATAACAGCATTGTTGAGTTGTGTTCATTTTACTTATACACTTAGTGATACTGTAATGATGCCATACTGTACAGTATTTCTAGATTTCTGTAATATTATGTTTGCTTGTTTTTTTACATCAATTAGAGTGTTAATGAATGCCAAGAATTATGGGATGTCCTTTTCTAAGAAAGTATTAAAATATTCTAGCTCTCTAAATAAAGCAGAGAATATCCTGATAGTTTACGACTTCATCTTAATCTTCGGTCTAAAATTGTCTTATGTCATTATTCGTGTCAGCTTCGCTGTTTTTAGAGTTCAGAAGTTTTACAGGCTCAGGTTGCTGTTTTGGACCTCAGTGAAGTTCCAATGTGTGTGTGTGTGTGTGTGCGTGTGTAATGAGGCCTTGCTTTAATCAGTGCTGAAATGTCCCTCGATCATGCTCTTTGAAGTCTCCGTAGCGCGCCTCACACTCGCAGGCTACCGAGCACACACTGTATGTCCCACTTTTGCCCCTCAGCGGTGCAGTCATGGCAGCTCGAAAGCCCCGCTGCGCTCCCATCAACACGTTAATTAAGCTATTTTGAACGCTTTCCCCAACGAAGTGCTAACCCAACTGTCATTCCTGCAAACTTTTCTGGCAGATATTTATTTATGTGAGGAAATGTTTTTCTTTTTCTTTTTCCTTTAGTCCTAACTAGAGCACAGAGTTTGATGTTAACCCCGTTGGCTGTGTGATAGTCCCAGTTGGGAGAGAGACACGGGACACACCGGGGTACCACGAGTTATAAAAGCTCTGGCTGTTTGGCATGAGGCAAGGGCTCCATGTTTCCTGCGCCGCAGATGTCCGTGCTCGACGCTTGGCTTCAATTCATATCACACCCAGGTTCCTCGGCAGGGAGCATGGTGAGCGGCGCTAAGTATTTACTTTACAGAGGCAGTTTTGGATCCCACCTAAGCGAACGCAGCGTCCCGAGCCAACAGGTTTCCGCGCGAGGAGGGGAAGCGAGCGGGGTGTTTGTTGTTTTTTCTTTTCTTTTCTCGGTCTTGTTTAAAGCCAGAGTGTCGTGTAGTATTCGGGATGGTTGTTGGATGTTGAGTAAGGATGTGCGTAGACGTGTAGTCATTTGCATGCGATGTCTTTATAAATCATACAACAGGTGTGTTTTCACGATCGTGCTATAATTTCGTGTTGTTTTAACAAAACCAGCTTGATTATTATCAGGTCACTATAACTGTAAGATTAACATATTATGATGTATCTATGCTTAAAAAAAATCTGTAGTTTAACTAAAATTTTACTTTCCATTGTCTAGATTTTCTTGTTCTGCTTCATATTTAAAATAGTCCTTGTTAGGAGTCCATAAAAAAAAAGAAATTATGACATGAAATCTTTTTTCTACTGCTCAGGTTACAGATGCTATAACAGTGTAATTTTTCCATAAAAAAAAAAAAACTGACATGACAAATTTGGACTTGAATAAATTCCTAGACTTACGGCTGCACGATTTGATAAAAAATAACATTACGATATTTAAACTGCGATATTTAATTATTAAATGCACCATTTTGTTTACAAACGTATTTACCTGGCATAACAGCAAATAAATGGACAAATGATCTCGTTAAGAGAATGTTTGCCAATATGTATTTATCACATCAAAAGCAAACAAACAAACAAACAAACAAATACTTAAATTATTGAAAAAATAAAAATTCCAAACTATGTGTACAGTATCTTGCCTGTAATAATTGCACGGGTCCGTATCACGATGTGGATTTTTATGAGATGAATTGTGCAGGACTATTACACGCCCCCTCCCACCCCCTGTGTAAAACTTATCCTGTTCGAATAGGGCTATAGATATTTATTCCAGCCTCCAGGAGCAAACCTGATTCCACTTGTTTAATCAACTGATCTTTAAACAGCTATTAGGCGCGGCTCTTATTTGGCTGGAATGAAAAGCCGGCAGCTGTGGAGCCATTTTGTTTTTCACGAAAAAAAAAAAAAAAATCGTTAACATGTTCTGAAAGATCTAATAAGAATAATAACAATAATAACCAGATCATGTAGTCATAACTGACTGAACCTGTGAACTAGCATTTGGAAGCGTTCACGTTGTCACTGGTGTTATTTACGATTTGTGTGAGGCTTGTGTTATGTGCGGGTCAGTTTGAGAAGAAAACTCAGCTCTTGGCAGCGGTGTTTTCGTGCTGGAAAGCCTCTCAGGCTGATTCTAATGTCGAACTGGAAGGCGATCAAGAGCAGCGCGGTGCTGGCGTGGCACGGCCCAGCATGCTGCTGATTTAAAAAAAGCTCCTCTCTCTCCTCTCCTGTGTGTCGAGCCAGCGCTGGACGCTCTCTCGCTGTTTGCTTATTCCCATAGCAACTTGGCCCAGGTCTGCTGGATCGGCTCGCGGTGGTGTGAGACGCTACGAAAACCTTTCCAAAATTTCGCAAAAAAATGTTTGCCGCCAGATGTTGCAAAAGTCTTCAGATTTGTAATTGCATCCTGACTCATTTTTATGTTTTTCCATTTTTCGGTCTCCGTACAGCCGCTCGTTATGTTGCACGTCGGGTTCGCAACACCTCATTAGTATGTTTAATTTCCGATTTTGTAATAGACGTAAATGAGGAAGGTTTCTTGGCAGCCGGCTGCATGAGTTGGACTGCACCCACTGGGAGGAATCCAGGGTGTTTCAGAAATAATGGTGCACTTTGCCCGGACAGTCAGCAGTCAG
Organism: Clarias buthupogon; assembly: GCA_030014345.1. Classification (NCBI taxonomy): domain Eukaryota; kingdom Metazoa; phylum Chordata; class Actinopteri; order Siluriformes; family Clariidae; genus Clarias; species Clarias buthupogon. The sequence continues at coordinate 3,587,015 of JAQMYK010000039.1, read as the reverse complement.
CCGATTTGAACTGGGTGCAATCGTTCAGTGCGACTGTTATTGTCTGCTTTCGGTATCAAAATATAATGCCGAACTCTCCTTTTTTTGTGTTGGCGGGGAACATTTAACTTTTGTACCTTTTCACCTGGAAATCTGGATAGAATATATTGTACTTAAAAAAAAAAAAAGATTTACGCTTTAATAATTCATTGCCTGTTAGAGTAAATTCGGCACATTTCTGTGCCAAAAATACACTGTTATGGTACTCTAATGGTTCTACCACAACGGCACAGTTTAGTACCTTTTTCATAAGACTAAGGCCCTCCCCCCAAAAAAAGCTTGATCAACTGAATTTGTATAAAAATGAAACATATAATGATATTTTTGTATCATACAAACTTTTGCTTAGTAAGAAAATTTGACAGAAAACTGAAAAAAAAAGTTAAATTTTGAATTAAAACTGTAGCGTATTTATACAGGTCCAGTTGGGCTTATATGAATTATATTGTTGGGTTTATATGAATTATATTGACTCGACACCGGGGATTTTACTGTGAAGATAAACTGATAAGACAATGTGAAATTAACTGTGTTCATAACAGTATATTTATTTTACAGAGCGCACGGTAATAATAATATTTTCGATTTTGACATTTACAGCATCATGCTACATTATTATTTCTATAGTTATGGCTTATTCAGAAATTTGCTCAGTACAGTGCAAAAGTCTTAACCCCCCTCCCCCCCCCTCGCCCAGTTTCTTTTTTTCTTTTCTTTTAGATTTTATTTTTTTGAGCCAGACTATCTTGTATTTTAATGTAGTCTTAAGAATTATTTTTCCAGGCTTCCTGATTAACTTTTAAAGTTTTTGTCTCTCATTTTCAGTCCAGTCGCTGTACCTGAGCAGTTTGAGAGGAATCTTTTTTGTTTGTTAGGTCACATAGTAACATATGAATTATTTAAACATAAAAGGAATCTAACACAGGTGCAGATGATATCTTTAAGCACTTTTGGAAGCCTGTGACAGTGAAACATTTGTTTTACATCATCTACATCATTTAATTTCATTTAAAATGAACAAATAAAAGAACGAAAAGTAGCTGCCATATAGCCAATAATATACTATATACTGTATATTTATTGGCTGTATGAAGATTTCTTTTTTATCACGTATGAGATATTTTTAGTGCATTTGGAATTTCCGACAAATATCGTAATCTCCTTTCCTGTTCTCTCCGACTAATACTGTTCCCTAATACTGTAGGGCTGCACTAGGATGACTGAATTAGCCGTAACACAAGGTTTGGTCTCTGCTAAGACTAAAGAACTGTAATTAAAGTATTGTTAAGCGACACCAAGAGCAAACATCTCCAGTAACGAAGTTTTCCAGTGAATCACGGAAACTCCCGGCAATCACAGTATGACTGTAGATCGTAGGTACTTTCCTCGAACGGCAGTTAATGATCGCAATCACAATATACAGCTGGATGCAAAGGTTTACATCCTCGATTGGTTTAGGGTTTAAAAAAAAAAAGGTGCATCATGTTTTTTTTTTTTTTTTTACATTCAAATAAATAGAAAGAAATGAAATATGCATGTGTTTAGTAATACATACATGAAGCAGAATTAACAACAACAAAATAATACAAAACTATTTAAATTTGAAGAAGACAGCATAGAAGATCTGACGTTTATATGATAAGTGGTGACAACAAGCTGATAAATAGATATGAAAGACGTTTGACTAGAAATACATCACTCTCGCTTTTTCCTCCTTCGACTCAATCGGTCGCTTAGGTGGAACCCAAACCTGCTTTTTTCTTCCCAAACTAATAAATCAGAAAACACACAATTTAGCATCTTGAAGACTTTCCTGCATGAAGAAAGTTCCAGTTAAAGCTTTACTCCTGGTAGCACGGACACTCCTGGTGGTAAATAACCGGAAACCTTATAGATAAGAGTTATTTTGAACATCCGTCACTCGAGTTCCTGTTTTAGTCGTCGCTCTGGGAATAATGACTTTTCAGAATCGGTGCATTAATACCGTATACACCTGTGATTTGCTTTGGAGCTACTCGAGCTGAAGTCATTGAAAAAAATCAACCACCTTCATGACCAATCAGAATTGTTGTTCTTTGGATGTTATTCTCATTTTTGTGAATAGCATTCTTATTCATTATAAGCACAGCGCTGCACCAGTGTGGATCTGCAGTGTGCAGAGTGTAGTTAATTATCCGACTCTGCCTAAGCTCTCCTCCTCCTGTGCGTTTCTCTGTGTGTGTGTGTGTGTGTGTGTGTGTGTGTGAGTGTATCTGGGCTGCAGCTGGTCCAGGGTGTACTGTAATGGAGACTCTCCAATACTGCAAGATAAGCGACTGGCCTTTTTTTTCCCATCGAAAGTTAAAGGTGAGCGCCCGAGGGAGCTGCAGCCGAGCCGCGAGCTTTCTGCTGCAGGGAAACTTCGAAAGTCTGTAGTGGAATGTTGGGAGGCGGGGGGAGCGAAAATACAGTACATCATCTTCTACATACATTCGGCTGCTCTTGATAAATCTGAGTCGGGTCACTCGCTCTGCCTCGCTCAAATATATGTGCCAGCTTTAAATAGACCTTTTGTGACGAACAGAAAAAAACTATAACTGCCATAAATACTGTCATTCTGAAAGTGATTTCTCAGCAGAAAAATGCAAATATATGACAGAATACAGAATATTAAAATATTTATGTCTATATCCATAGCAATATCATAGAATCATGGTTATATAGTGTAGAGGTATGTTTATCTCTACTATGATGCTTTGATGCGTGTAGCATGTATTTATATAAGCGCAATGATTTATCATCAATTAATTAACTTGCCTATAAGAATGTAACTGTTTGTTTTGCATAATATTTCTCTCTAGCTCACCTATCTGTTA
>JAQMYK010000039.1:3565323-3579200 GCA_030014345.1 Clarias buthupogon | reverse complement strand
GAGAGAGAGAAAGCAAGAGCACATTACAGGCCCAGACAGAGATCTGTAAGAATTAGCGTCGTAGCTCAGCAGTGCAGCGTTGTAAATGGAAGAGGATGTCAGTGCTGAGTTGTGACCTTATGTGACTGCTGTGCTGTAGCTCGGCTAGCTCGGCTCTTTTCCTCATTTCTTTCCTCTTGTTTTCCTCTTTGTTTTCCCTTGTTGTCGCCTCATGATTTAACCAATCTCTGATTTTCTTATTTAATTTCCCACCTCTGCTAACACAGCACAGCTTTTAAACTTTATCCCTTGACTGAGTTTATAAACGCTAAACTCTCTTTCCATGCTAACTTTGATGATTTGTTACCACAGAATTAATCATGTTAAACCTTTCTTTAAAAAAAAAATAAAAAAAAGATAAATAAATAAATAAATAAATAAACAGAGAACTAGCATGATTAGCCACCCTGATAACTAGCATAACAAATATGAGTGAGAAATGTTTACTAGCTGTTTACTAGCTAACTAAGCTAGTGAGCTAGTGATTAAAATATCTTTTTCTTCTTGTTATTTTTTTAAATAATAACTCACAAAATTAAATGTTGTTTGTGTATAAGGTGTTGCAAATATGAGCTAGTGTGCTAGCATGTCACTAGCCGGCTATAACAAAACATAGCTAATGGTGGAAGAATGAAAATGTGTTTGCGACTGTTAATGATATTTTTTTTGACATACAGTACATTTACACAGCAGTACCTCGGCATACGTATTTAATTTGTTCTAGAGGCGTGTTCTTAAGGCGAAACTTTGTTCCCATAGGAAATAATGTAAATGCACAGCATCCGTTCCATTCACCCAAAAATATTACCGATATAACCAATTTCCAACACTATAATTATATTTTTGGATATAAAAATGAAGTCAAGACACAATAGATATTAAACCTCACTTAACCTTATGATTCCTCTTGGCACCGGTTGCTTTAAAAAACAAACTGAACGCGGCTGCTTTTTCTTCTTGCTACCATCCTCGCTAACATTCTTGAGACCCACGGTGCTAGGTCTTCAATAAATCTCGCACAAAGTGCAAACAAACCTACAAACAAATGTGTAAACTCGCTACGCTTTCTACTAACGCAAACAAGTTTTGAACAGCTCGGTTCGTTCGCTCGTTTCACCGAAAATGTTTTCGTATGCCGAGCAAATTTCTTGCAAAATTTCAGTTCTTAAGGAAAAAATTTATGCCAATGTTCTCATGCCAATGTGCCACTGTATTTAAATTGTGACCCCGACTCTGAGACCCTACTTGCTTTTTCCTGCGAGAAAAGAGTCCTCTAGCTATTTAGGCTTTTCACTGATGCTAGTTTTGCTCTTATCATCTTAGCATGGTTAGCACCTCTAAGAGTGTAATACCCCTTTCTCACCTACGCGTTTTGACTCACGGTGAGATGCGGTATTAGGCACCGTGAGTCGCCGTGATTACCCGCTGACGTTCCGCGAAGTTCTGTAAGGACCGCACGCTTCCGCAAGGACCGTTTATGTTTAATTTTTTGCGCGGAAAGATGGAAACTTACTCACAGCGCCAAAAACCCGCGGTGAATCATGATGCACCGTACTTATGGCCATCGCGCGAAACCGCGTAGGTGAGATAGGGGTATAAGAGACATTCTTCTTCTTCAAAAAAAAAAAAAAAACGTTAGCTCTTCCAGAACTTTAGATGTGGCATCCATTAGAATTTTATCTTCATGGGGTGGGTTTGGAAAGATAAATTCCCCGATTTTATACTTATCCTGGAAGCATATATGCTTTTGCTTTTGAGATTAGTGGCATTAATGTGTGCCAGTGGAAGAATGTTCATCAATTGGAAGCGGCTGTGCTTGTCACAGGAAGAAAATCCACAAGTAAAGCGGTGTAGGGGGGGGAAAAAGCCTCTAGTCTTTGAGGAGGCGGTGGAAAGGAAAGTCAAAAGAGGACACAGAAAAAGCCCCGGGCTAACAGAGGCCATTTGAATCAAAGTAAATAGGATTGTTGCCTGTTTTGATCAGACCAATCTGCTGTGAAGCGGTTTGCCAGCTCTCAGCGAGCGCCCACCTACGCCAGGTCTGAGAGGGGCACACTTACAAATGCAGGCCACTGCAAACCATTCGAAGAGGGGTGCTCTCTCTCTCTCTCTCTCTCTCTCGCTCTCTCTCTCGCTTCACAGGGAGAGGAAGACGAGAGACTAAAGCAGCTTTGTTGCCAAGCTCTTAGCGGATGCCTTGTTGTGGCAGAGCACGGATTATGAAGATTAGCTCGCTAGCACGTTGTGTAATTGCCCGTAGCTGAAGAAAGATGAGAGATATGTCAGGTTTTCGTCTTTTGGAAATGATTTGTGAGCTCCTGAATGCAGAGTCTGTCCAAGTGTTTACCCTTTCATCAGAAGTTGACAAGTTCAAATCCCACTGTTAGCACAGCTGTTTGCGGCCAGGCAGAGTCCTAGAGAGCACAATTGGCTTCGTCGGCTGGGTGGGAAGGATGGCATTCCTCTCTTCTTTAGCGGGAAACACCGCACACTGTAGGATTGATCCGAGGAATCGTTAGAGGCTTGGATTTGTCAGTTTACAGCATAATGCTTAGTCTCTCTGGAGCCCTGTAGAATAGTTACAGCATAAATTATACAAGATAACACAGACTTTCTTATTATACAGAAATATCCGGTATGTATGTATGCAGGTGCAAACATGCAGAATTTGTAAAGAGTTTAAACTCGTCTCAGGTTAAAAAGTGTTAACACAACAAGGTATTGACTTTGACCTCCTAAAGGGCCCTGCTATTTTTTTTACGTACTTAAGTGGGACAAGCGGGAGTCACCATGTCCCAAAATTCAGTACTGATCTTTAAATAATTAAACGGCTCTGTATCCTCCTCCTCTTCAGCTGATCAATTATTCATCTCGTTTGAAATAGATTTAACTTGATTTGGTCTCTTCTGATCTGTGTCTATCTGCTTAGAGAGAAAGAGAGAGACAGAGAGAGAGAGGGAGAGGCAGACCTAGTTCATTCTCCAGAGTTACATCTGTGCTGCCTGTGGATCTGGAGCTCGAGCCGAATTCACTTACAGGCCCTGTGTAATTAAGTAAAAATGAAGATGGAGTCAGAGGTGAAGCTTGTCTTCCTCAAGTACCCGTCGGCCCACCCGGGTTTGACCTCATGCACATACACACACACACACATACACACAGGCCTCAGGCCCCACAGACTGTACATAAACTGCTCTGAGCCCAACAATTTACACCCCACTTAATTACTGCTGCTCACTGGGAGTTAGTCCGATCACCTGCTTTGTGTTACGAGGAATTTCTCATGGGCAGAGAGTGAAACCATACCGCTCGGTCGTGATTCGCGTTACGACTCAATAAGAGCAAGTCCTTCTCCGCCGATGTTGGCTGAGTGGGAAAAAACATCTAGAACTGATTTTTATGGGGAGACGACATAAAAACCTGGCTTTTGGGTTAGCTGGTTTTAAATTGGACATTAATGAAAATATAAGGGATGTATGTATGATAACAAAAAATAAGAATATATAAAATAACACAAATCAGTTGAATAAATAAGTAATCAATTAATCAATTCTAAGTATTATAAAATGTAGTATGTATATTTTATTATATATTTTTTGTTCTATAAATGTTATGTTTTATATATAAATCAGATTAACTTATTTAGTTATAACATTTATATAATTATTAAAACATAACTATATACATTATAGAAAAATAGTAAATAATCAATAAAGTATCCTTATTGTAAGTAAAAATATTTGAAATAAAATACAACTACAATATAAATAAATTTTTTATTAAAAATGCAAGGTCTTCTTTCAATACTTTTAGTATGAAGTAGTTTAATTACATTAATTACATGCATTTAATTAATTATACAATTTATTTGTGGGTTGGATGAGTTTTAATTTCTATATTTGTTTAGTATTTTTTTTAATCCAGCATGACTATATGCTTTTTTTCTTTTTAATCACTAAAAGTAATATATTGAACCTTATTCTGTGTAACTTAAATCAGAGACTAAACGTTGGCTTTTTTGTCATTTAAAAAGTCCGTGTCAACAGCTGACTATATGGTATATATTTTTTTTATCACAGTGTATTTAAGATCACTTCTTTCTCCTTCCTTTTGTTTAAAGATGCAGTTTATCTCCATTGGGGATCTATTTCAGAGTCTCTCGTTTGCTCGTTACCTCGTCAGGGTTTAAATAGCTGCTAAGAAGGTGCGATGGGACACACTTGGCTTGAAAGCGTTCATTATTGATGTGGCTGTGAGCGCCGCTGGATTACCTTCTTTCTCACCCTGTTGTTTGGCACTTAACGCTTGGCCACAGACACAGCACCTCAGGCTGATTTTCTAGTTCGCATTTATGCGCCGAGTCTTTATACGCCTGACTTTGTTGGCAAGGAAGACAAAGAGCGCAGTGTGTGGAGCCCGATTTTAAAAGCACTTAAAGCTCTATCTAGCGTTTGAATTTCTGTTAGCGGTCTTAATCAGGAGTCGGTGCAATTTACAGCTGGGTCGTGTGATCCTATGTTGACAGAACAGTTAAATAATAATAGGTCTGACAGCTTGTGCTGATTGTGCGCATTAAAATCTATACAGTCTTATAAAGGCCTACTTTAATGCTACTCTAAAGGTAACATCGGGTGTAATGCACATCACAGACGCATAGACGAGAAAATGTGTTTGCACTCTTTAGGGGCGTTCATGTCAAACCGGGACTTTTGATTGGGCAGAATAACAGAGCACACTTCTGAGAGCAAAAACTTCCTTTATTTCTCTGTATAATACACTGCTACACTAATGCACATATCCCAGTATTTCACAAGTGCTCGGTAGTCATGATCAGACTGCCCACTTCACTTCTGCAACCCTGGCCTCCCAGGAACTCCTTTAATGGCCCAAACATGTGGAAATGGTTTGGAGTGAGGTCAGGACTGTACGGGGGATGTGGCAATAACTCTCAGCCGAGTTCCTGTAATGTGCAGGTGGTGTTGGTGTGTTGGTGTGTTGGTGTGCAGACAGATGTGTGTCTTCCGAAGGCTTGTTTGGGCTGATATAGGAACGCTGTCACAAAAGTATATACTGTTGTAAATACTGTGTTATTGTAGTACACTTTTATCCAGAACATCTGTAATGCACGCACAATTGGGATAGCATGCCAACTGCAGTTTCAGAAATACTGTAAATCAGCTTAAAAGCCTAATTTTAAAAGCGAACAGCTTATAGGGAAAAAAAATTAAGGTTTATGTCTTTTAATTTAAAAGGTCTTTGAGTCTTCACTTTGCTTTTCTGCTGTGCTAAACAAAGAGGGAAATCCCATCAGGCAGTGAATATTCTTTGGGGCAGTTAGGCCGGGAAAGATTAAGGTTGGATATCATCGCCTGCAAGTTTCCTGTCCCAGTATCCAGGCTTTAACAATCTGCACTACGGACGTTGGTGAAACTGTCTAAGCCTTCGTGGAAAAGCTCTGAGAATCAGACGCAGCAGGGATTATTTAGTATTTGGACGTGGCATACTGTAATATCTGACTGCGGATGAATACAGAGAATGAAAATGTCTGGTTTTCTGGAATTGCTGGGTTAATAATCTAACTCCTGTCCATACATAGTGGCCTTTTTATCAGTATGAAAAGTCTACTCGAGCCCATATGTTGCTAAGCACAAAGTGTTAGCAACCGCCCCCCCACCTTACCTCTGTCCTTCAGGAGAGTGGTGCTCATTTGGGTGGTGACACGAGTGTGTGTGCTGTAATACACAGCATTGAGCTTGTTCCAATATGAATAAACGACTTATTGGCTAATTGCCTAGTATATAGTACTGTATAGTAAACTATAAAGTATTACATTACATCATTTCATCATTGATTATTTTTGTATAACAGAGCATCCTGTCATGCTTTACTTCTAACTCAGAACATGTTCACGTATTAATATGCAGCTGTATTCATCCACTATTGCTCTTTGCTGGAGGTTGCAATTGATGCTGTAAATCCTGTGACTCTGAAAACACAGGCTTTTGAAAGTGTAGGACTGGGTGCAGGGCTGACTGCAGTGTGAACCGTGAGCCTGAGCGTAGCAGCTGTAGTGTTGGGCTTTAAGTGCATGCTGTACTTATAAAGAGTGTACACATGGATGACCTAGAAGTCAAAAGGTCATGAGCTTGGTGACCTGGGCATCATGACCATCTGGAGCTTGACCCAGAGGACTGTATGTGAGAGAGAGGGACAGACAGATTAAACTGTGAGTGACCAGGTGATCCTCTCTAATCTTCCGTAATGGATCCATTTTTTCCCCCCACAGCATGCTTATAGTCCAGCAATCATACCTCGCTTACATGGACTCTCAGGCCACGTTCTGATTGGCTAGTAGTTTCCTGTGAAGTGCGGTAGACAGGACAGCGTAGGGAGCGAGTGATCGCTGATTCATCATTTTGTCAAAAGTGGACAAGCAAAATAACCCATCAGTCCTTATACTGTACCTCACTGGAGCGCAAAAATAAATAAATAAATAAACTATAGAGTTGCATGGCTTTAATTTCCTGCATTAATTTCCTGATTATTATCAATTTTAATATTACATGATTATAATACATTGTGCGTAATCTCCATCTACAGTATATGTAATCAATGATTCATTATTATTACATAGGCTGTTAATCTGCATATATTAATCTCTTTAGGAATTATGCTTAATCACAAAATTCGCATGTTGTACACTTACTGTATACAGTATACACAAACATTTTGTAATATATTGTAGTTTTTACTCCAATATACTGTATATGTATAATCAGCAGCAGCATCAGTTATCCGCGGTGCTCTTGTTACCAGGGTAACGCCCGCTCTGCATCGGAGACGTCGCAGTTTGGAGGTTCTAAATGTTGGAGGTTCTAAATGAAGGAATTTTGTCTTTCGCTAAATATCCTGATTCGATATTAAATGTTTGTTTTTTTCTGATTTTGTTACAATTCTAATCAAACTTGTTGGTGAATAATTCACTCCTGTTACACGGGATGCTGCGCTGCCGGCCAGTATATGAATCGTTTAGAGTGCACCACCTGCAGGATCATGCATTTATACTTACGCCTTTTGGCAGACGACTTCTGAGGGTTAAGGGCCTTGATTAAGGGCCCAACAATGGCAGCTTGGTGTTGCTAGGAATTGAACTTGGGACCTTCCAAAGCGTAGTCCAACACCTTAACCACTGAGATACCCCTGCTCCTATTATACAGGAACTGCAATATGTCATCACCTAAAATGCACACATACAGTATATATAGTAAAGTAAAAATTCATATTAAAAATAGATTTTGCAGTCGATACATGAATTGCCAGACAAACATCAACAAATTGATATTTACTCCCATCTCTAATAAAAAGCCCCTTTTTTTGTTTGCTTCTGATACCGAAAACTTACTCTTTTTGTTTTTTCTTAGTTTAAATAGAGGTCTGTGTGCGTTCATGCATTAAAACTACGAGTCACGTTCTTTATAAAATCATCTAACGTTAAATAAAGTAAATTAGCAACGTAGCTACATCAGTTAGCTTGGATCGAGTTGGGTTGTAGTCGATTTTTTTTAGCTCTTCTGTACAATGTTGGACTTATTCCTTTTTGTCACTGACTAATAGATCTTTAAGAACATCATACTGTACTGTATAAAAGCTGTTATTTCCCCTTAATATAGTGTCGTCTATATTATGTGCTGCTTGTTTTTTCATTACTGTTTTTCTTGTTTAAGATGTTTTATCAGGCTGATTGTATGGTATGAAGTTCACAGAGCACGGTTTTCCTTGCTTTCCGCCGTTTCCAGCATTAACTATGAAATACATCCAGATGGCTGTTGTTCTGCGTTGTACACTAGACTTATATTACATCGCGGCTCCCGGTTTTGGAACATTGCATTCGGAAACGACTAAATGAGTACGGTATGCGGCTGATACCCGATACCCCTGTCGAAATCGAAGTATCTTGAGTGATGCTGATTACCGTGATTACCGTGCTGATTACCATGGGCCTGACTGCTCCTAAGTATCGCCTAGCCGTTTTCTCTCTTGTTGGTTTTAAGGGAAAGGTCCTCTCCAAACCTGTTCCGTATTAATCATTATGATTCATTTGTGATCTTTAACAGGGCTGAGTTAGGTTTTTTACGTCTTTCATGTAAACGTTAGCCTGTGTTTAATTATCTGCTTTACCCACAATGCAGTGCAGCTGCATGCTGATAGTGATAGTGCATTGTGCCTTATCGTTAAATGAAGAGAGAGATGCAGCAGCGCTTTACAGTACATCCGACATCGACTCTATCACATTCATCATTTTGTAAATCGTTAACTAGCAGAAGCAAGTCGTGTAGCTGCATTGCATTTTGGGACTTTGAGTCCAAAGTTGCTGTAAAAGTAAGAAACTGCACTAGCAGTAAAGAATGTCCCTTTATGATGCTGCGCATCTGCTACATCTGCTAACTTCTCCCAGGAATAACAAGAATACACCACTACGGGTAACAAATTATCCCCAGAATCTCTAACATCTTCGCATGACAGAAATTTAAATATAAACATCTGATGTGCTTCAAGCAGGAGTCTGTCTTTAATAAAACAAGAAAACCTGTATAATTTATCGCTTTACTTTCTTTTAGTACAACTTCAGCCGAATAACTCTGCAGAGACGCCGGATATCAGCTTAGTTTCAGAGAAAGCACCGGGCTGTGAGTAGACTCAGACGCTCGTGTCACAGGGGGCGTTAAAACGGAGCGCAGCGCATTAGAAAGCCGTAACCCGACACTGTGTAAGACTCCAGCGGAATATAGAAAGGCATGCGGAGCTCAGGTTCACTGGGAGTGGTATTGATTGGACACAGAGCCTCTGTGTGCACGTCTGAGGCCGCGCAGGAACACTCGGCGCACTGCGACTGTAAGAGAGCCACGGCATTGTTCGAAGGATACGGCCGTAACCCTGCTGTTCTGTGATCCGTTCCCACATCGGGACCCGCCTGGAGCACTAGTGTTTGTGTGTGTGTGTGTGTGTGCAGATAGGGTGAACAGGTTCAGGTGACACCGTACAGTGTGTCTTTAAGTTGGTGCAAAACATCCTGCTTTTTCTCCCAGAGCTGAAAACAACACGTCACCAGATAGCGTTAAAGCACATTGAACAGGATGTATTAGCTGAACGCTGACGTTGTGCATCCTGGTACTTTGCTCAAAGGGTTTCGAACACCTATATTTGTTTATTTATTACTATTATTGTTATTATTATTATTGTGGAGGGATGCAATATTGCAACGTTATCTTAAGAGAAATTTGAAGTACGTACTTTAAAGTTGTTGGGAAAAGAAAAAAAACGCCTCGTAGCCGCGAAGCCTTAGCCTTAGTTTTTTCTTAGTATTAACCCGATCCAATTTTTGCATTTCTATTTTATTTGATGTGTAATTCGCAAGACTAAATCTAGCTTTACTGTAGCTAAAATTATAAATTTTGTTAATCAAGCTTGACATTTTTTTTTAGCCTTTTGCAGCTTGTAGGAATTGAGTTGCGTACAAGAAATTATTTTCCACCCAGTGAATAAAAGATGTATAGTTGTATAGAAGAAACATCTAACCACTGTTTCTTCTATAACTTGATTTAAGCTTAAGGTTTAAGGTTAAATTTGGAGCATCGTTGTCGAAGCGCTAGAGTTCCCACGTTACGCGTTCCCACCAGACGTCTCAGGATTGACCCTGAGCCACTCCGGGACACAAAGACAACCCGCATGGAGCGCTAATTGTTCTCTGCATGGAGTGGGAATTCATTATGCTGATCCTTCCTTGTTTCTAATCTTCAGTAAACAAACACTCTTTTTCAATGGCTTTATTTCATATGCTAATGGCTAATGCGACAGGTGCATTCAGCTGGCATGGGAACCTAGCCCTCATGGCTGCTTGTCATAATTAGAGCTGGCCGTCGTCTGACAGCTCTTCATTATTTACTTAGACGTTGATGAAGAATGATTCCCAGTCTCCGTCTTCGGTGCTAGTGTAGCCCCGGGCAACTTGTTGTCTATTTCAGAGATTATAAACGACGTAGTAATTACATAACAATTGTGAAGATGAATTATGGTGGATTTTGCAAATGTGGACAGATACAGTATAAGGAACAGAATCTTTCATGGCCAATTAGCAGGTTCATTTTCTTAGATTTATTCTCCAGCCACAATTTAGCTAGCTTATAGGCAACGAAAACTTAGGCCAACTAGTTAAGACTAGTGTAAAACTCCATGGGCATCACTCATTTCAGTAAAACTCCCATAATCATTTGTTACAGTGAGGAAAAATAAATGTTCAGACACTTTTATTCAATATACCTTCAGTGAATACGTCCATTTCATACTTCCAAGGGGGGCGTTCAAGTCAAACTGGGACTTTTGATATTGCAGAATAACAAAACACAATTCTGAGAATAAAATCTCCCTTTATAATCTTTAAATCCCTTTATAATCTTAATAAATCTCTCCTATATAATCCCCTCGGAGGATGTGGCAATAACAGCCAGGTTCCTGTAATGTGCAAGTGGTGTTGGTGAATGATTGTGTATACAGTTCCCACAGGCGGATGCATCTCTTCCTCAATCAGACGATTCACTTGCTCATCATTCACAGGAACGACTGCAGTAAAATTGGTTGTAAAATTATTAACAGAAAAGACACAGTGCTCCTTAATTAGGTAGACAAGTTAATAGATAAGCTATGGGGAAATATTATGCAAAACAAAGCTTATCAGTAAAAAATAAAAAATTATTGGTTAATATTAATTTTATGTGCAATTAATCAATGGTAATTAATTATTAAAAGTCTTATTCAATGGTTTTCAACATTACATATTAATATCGAAATGAACAAATGTGGAATTATGTGGTCAACAAAAATGTGTTAAATAACCTTGAATATGTTTTATATTTGTTCGATTCGTCACCATTTGCTTTGATGACAATGTTGGAAGACAAATGAAGGTCCCACTAAGTGCAAACCCGATGGGACGGCATGCTGCTGCAAAATGCTGTGGTAGACATGCTGGTTAAGTTTGCTCTCAATTTTGAGTCACTAACGGTGCCACCAGCAAAGCACTCCCACACCATCACCATGCTCCATGCACCCTGCTACATCTGAAGACACGTTGGTTAGAATAAAAAATCTCAAATTTGGACTCATCACACATCATAAAGGACATTTTATACTGATTTAATGTCTATTCCTTGTGTTTTTTGGCCCAAGCAAGACTCTTCTGCTTGTCGTTCCTCCTAACTGATGTTTTTTTGGACGCAATTTGACCGTGAAGGTCTGACTCACGCAGTCTCCTCTGAACAGTAATTGTTGAACTGAACTGCTGCCACTTGAACCCCGAGAAGCATTTACAGTATGTGGGCTCTAATCTGAAGTGCTTTAAATCAGCAGTTTCTGAGGCTGGATATTTTAATAAACTTATCCTCTGCAGCAGAGGTAGCTCTTGGTCTTTCCTTCCTGGGACAGTCCTCGTCATAGCGTTTGACGGCTTTGGCGACTGCACTGGAGATTTTCGGGTTGACTGACTCATTTCTTAAAGTACTAATGGACTGTCTTTTCTCTTTACTTACAGTAACTGAATTTTTTTCTTGCCATCATATGGATTTGTACAGTAGTTGTAGTAGCACTAATATGCCACACCTACAGTATGAGATGAAAACCATTCCATGTGTCTACTTTACAAATCTACAATATAAAACATTCTTTGTTATTTAACACTTTTGTAACTACATAATTCCATACATAATGTTCTGTCATAGTTTTGACATCATCAGTATTAATGTGTGATGTTGCAAATAATAAAAATAAAGAAAAACCATTGAAGGGGAAGGTGTGTCCATACTTTTGACTTGTAGTGTATATTACACCCGAGTTCTCGACTCTGATTGGTCAGATGGTGTTGATTAATTTACCTATAAAGATATGTTCAGTTTGCATTTTCAGGACAAAGGTGTCTATGCTTTGCATTTTCTCAGCCTCTTGACAAAAGTGCATTTCATGTTTTTGGCTTGTTAACCTAAAGAGAAGGAACAGGAAAGGCTGTTTAAAGCTGCCATAATGTACTTGATAGGAACAACAACAATGTTTTTGATCCTTCCGTTCTTGATTTTCCTTCAAGTGTGTCCAAGAGACTTTATTCCTGCGCATCAGTGTGTGTGAGTCGCAACGATCGCCGCAAAGCTCAACCCGCGTCCGTTAAGTTGCAGGTACGGAAATGAGGAAGCGAGTGCTGTGCCAAAGATTTTAAGCCCTGATACTCAGGAATTCAGATCCTGCGATTTCTTTACAGTCGGGGTGGGGGGGCAGGAAATGGGGGAGAAAGAGCAGGGCCACGAGCAAACCCTTACACCGCAGTCTTTCCTCGGTGATACCTCCCCCCCTTCTCTTTATTTCGCGCTCTCTTTTGCTATTGTAGAGGCGCGATGGCTGACTCAGCTTCTGCAGGAGTGAGAAATAGAGAGAGTTCGGTGACTCACTGTTGGAAGAGAACATAACCTTTGACACAGTTTGTTTGCAATAAGACAGACTTGTTAATTTTGTTAAAATATTTCATAGACATAAACACAAAAGCACAAATGTCATGTCTCTGGTACAGAAGTCCTCCGTCTATGCTGACACCATATTTTGCACACTGGAGCCAAGTTCAACTTTCCTCTTTTTCTAAACAACAATAATAATAATAATAATAATAATAATAGTAATAATAATAAAAATAATAATCTCACGCCACTGTGTTCCTGATCTTGTGTCATAGTCAGATTTTATTGGCTTCTCCAACTGTTTTATCTTCACTTTTTCTCATTACGACATACTCCGGCATTTACAAATAAGCTTTTTTTTTTTTTTTTACAGTTACCACAAAGTCCATGTCTTGTCTCATTCACTCTCGTCTCAAGACTTTATGGAAATCTCTGCCGATCTGGTTTTTCCGGGACGAAATCCCTGATTAAGTTCCACCTCAAATCCGGTTTTAGTTTGAGGCCGGAGTGTTGAGGCAGTGCGAGTAACGCTGCGCTTCCTCGTCATCCTTTTCATCACTCATGATCTAAGCTAAAGAAAGAATTGCTTTAAGGACAGAGATATGTCTCACTTCAGTACAATTGTTTTTAAATTAAGGTTTTTTTAAAAACTATTTTGTAGATGAATTACATCAAACTCAATCTGAAATCCAAATCATTTGTAAATCATGATGACGATCAGATCCATGCTCTGTATATGCGAGTCTGTATATGTGAATTAAAAAGTTTAATCTGTAAGCAGTGGGGAAATATTATGCAAAACAAACCTTATCAGTTAAGAAACTTTTAATTGATGTCCAATTAATCAATGACAATTAATTATTAACATCCCTACCATAAACTATTGGCTTAAAGTTTAAAATTGAATTCATAATAAGTAAAATTATTCATAAATTAACAACACTATGTCAGCAGTTACAGCTTTCGAATAAGAATAATTTTTTATTTTGCGTCATTGTGCATCAATATTTCAAATTGTTTTATTTTTTCGATGATTTCGATGATTTGTAAATCATTGGCACATGGCTGAAATGACGACGATCAAATCCGTGAGTCCAGGTGAAACCAGTTGAACTGAATTTAATTCACACAGTTGTTACAAAATTTTATTTGAAACCAGATGCACACATTTGATCCATAAAGTGCAATTTGAAGATTATGTAATTAAACTACAAAACTTAACATCATTCATATAAAGCCAGAAGAATCCAGGCATTTTCAATTTGGCAGATTGTAGTGCCATGTTTTATTTGAGCCTCCCAAATTTAATATGGGAACTCAAAAAAGTGCTTTCTTCAGGACGTTTGTCAG
>JAQMYK010000039.1:3492329-3504194 GCA_030014345.1 Clarias buthupogon | reverse complement strand
AAAGGTTCCAGCAGACATGAGCTATTTGTACTTATACTCGTCTGGACTATAGGAAGTATTCCCTTATAAGGAATCAGTTTGTTTTATGGTCAAAGAAGCATGGGAAAGTTTGCACAATATCAGAAAACCTTTCAATAGGATTATGATTATCAACTTTTTTTTATTATTATATATATATAAAAAATATATAGTAATCAGTTACAGGGTGCTGCGATGGAGTGGAGCTCCCACAGGGACTCGTTCTCCTCAGTACAGTACCTTTGCGGCCGTTATTCCAGTTACCGTATTTTTTCTAGTAGAGCTGGCCGACAGCTCACCGTCCTGTTAGGTGACAGTTATATGGATCTACGCAGTGTACACACTTCTGTACGTGTCATGATTCAGCCTGTTATTGGCCGTCACGTCATCAATAAAGAGAACTGAGTCAACTCCAGATGTGGTGGGATGCTTTGGGTCGTGCACAGTTCCTTTATTTCCTCCTCACTTTCCTCACTTCGTTAATCTTCCTCTTAACTGTCAGGAGGACTTAGTCCTGGAGCTGTGCACGCTTCGTTTTTTACATTTTTTTTTTATTCATGCTTAGCAAACAACGACTTGGCTTCTTCTTCTTCTTTTTTTTTTTTTTTTGGGTGCTTGAGGCTCACCAGTTGTTTGTAACATGTGGTTAAAGCCTGTGAGGTCATGCTGGTGTTTTCTTGTGCCTAGAGCAGCGCTTGACACATATACTGCATGCGCAGGCTTTTGTCATCCACTCATGTGGTCTAGCAGATGGCTACGCGTTGCTGAGCCCGACGGTGCATTTCTGCTTTCTTAGCAGTTGATTTTGACTCAGCAGAAGACTTCGGTAGTGTCTGAGATTGATACTGATTTTTGCATCCGCACGATGCTCTGCTTTATTGGTACTGATTGTGTGTTTATTCCCTACGCTGAGAGAAACACTCCATGTGCAGACAGTTCCATCCAGAATCAATGCTTTTGTTCAGGAAACAATGATGTGATGACATCAGTGTGGTTGGATAGGGCTGGCTTAGTGTTTATGATGTTGGATTTGTGATTTGACGGTGACAGATTGACATTCCAGCACCACCAAACTGCCTCTGTTGGGCCCTTGAGCAAGGACCTTAACCCTCACCTGCTCAGGTGTAGAATGAGATAAAAAGAATTAAAGTTACTCTGGATAAGGGTGACACCATTAATTATACATATGAGTGACCTAGCTAGTGCACTTCAATGGCGCATAGAGGGAAGGACAAGGCTGAAATACATAGTGGATCTAGATCCGGCACCTGTTCATCACATCAGGCCAACATTTAGTCATTTAGGGTTTTCCTCCGGGTACTCCAGTTTCCTCCTGAAGACCTGCAGATAAGGAAGGCTAACTGGCGTTCCCAAATTGCCTTTAGTGTGTGTATGTGTGTGTGCCCTGCGATGGATTGGCACTCTGTCCAGGGTGTACCCTGCCTCGTGCCCCAAGTCTCCTGGGATAGGCTCCAGGCCTCCCGCGACCATGAATAGAGAATTTAGTGGTATAGATGATGAGTGAATGAGTAAATAGCATGAGTCGCCTTCCCTCTGTTAAACGCTCAACAGTGTAGCAGGTGTTTGAAATCAGAAGGGGAGACGGTTGCAGGGAGGATGGAAGGAGAGAGGAGAGAAGCCCTTTTACCTTTTACTATGACGTAAAGCCTATAGTGAGTTAATACAAGATGAGTACTTTTGCTTTTTGCTCTCTAATGTGCAGTAAATTTGAGGTTGAGCACTTTTGTACTTTTACTTAAGTCAACCTGCAAATGGAGGACTTGTACTTTTACTTGAGTAATATTTCACCTAGGAGATAAACTTTTATCCAAGTACACGACTTGCGTACTTTGAGATCAGCTCATGCTCAGGATCAAACCGGGAATTTCCTGACTTTCTGTACCACTGTGTGACCCACAGGTTCATGACCCCGGTCCTGAAAAAAAAAACCCTGTCTTGCACATCGTAGTATTTTCCCTCCTCTATCACACGAACATCAATTTAAAAAAACAGGTTTATACAGTAATTAGGTGCGTTGGGTGCTGGGAAACATTACAACATGCAGGGCAGGAGGTCCTCCAGGAAACCGGTTCCTGAAAAGCAGAACCCGAGCAATAATCATGATATCCCTTTTCACCCGCGAGAAGTGATCTGTTATTCATCTTTTCAGCATGTTCAAACTAGATTTCTTTCTTTTTTTTGTCCGTTTGTGTAAATACGTTCTGATTACATGGACAGCAGGCATAATGGAAACACTTACAAGCCATTATACAGTGGAATACGATTAAGGCAATAATTCTCGTCTCCTGTAGTACAACCGAAGTCATAGATTGTATCAGTTATGTTAAGTGTGTGTGTCACATCGCGGTCAAGCTTCAGACCTGCAGGTCAGTGAGAGCGTGTGAGCGGTAATGATGCGTTGCGTTCTCTGGGCGCTAAACTCAAACATGTGCAGCAGGCCAGACTCGTCTCGGCTTTGATCTGCCAGTGGAGACCGGCCTATCAGATACGCCGCACTTATATTTATTTATCTGACTTTTTTTTTTTTACAGCCTTTTCTCTGAACCATTGCCAGAGACCTTGTGGTAAACTTTGCATCCCCCACCTCTGCATTCAGTAAACTCCTCTCGGCTCTGGAGGTACTCGGCGTGTTTATCTACGAGTTTTTATCTCAGTGTACCGCAAAAATCTGGGTTCATGCAAATAAAAAAGGGTTTTATGGTCGGATTAGGCTGACTTTGTCCTTTTCATGCTGCGTTGATGATGGCGACGTGATCCAGTCGCTTTGCCAATAAAGAGAGAGAGAGAGAGAGAGAAAGGAAAAAAACAACTGGCTTGTTGTCAGGATTTGCCAAACGAGTCAGAGAGAACAACAATGAGTTTGGTATGTGTTTTGTTGGCATGGTTCTCCTTTCGTCGGTTTATGGACCATATGAGTTAGCACTGCTTTATCTCTGTATCACATGGTGATTTATAGAAAACATATCCGTTCACATCTGCGTTCTCATTTGCTTTAATGCCAGAAATGATAACGCAGTGCTTCCGAGTGCTGACTCAGGCTTTGGCTTATCATTCAGGGATGATGAGTTTAAACCCAGGCAGGCAAATATACAGTAAATCTCTCAGCTGTCGATCATATAGACACGTCTCTGTCTGATCCAACACATCCACGGGCGTCCATTATTGAGACAATCTGAGTGTCCTGAAATAAAAAGACCAGGACTCATTCTTCTGGCCAGATCTGTCCACTATAATACACTATTCTCGTATCTGTGATTGTCTGCATCTTTCAAAGTAAAGATTATAAACTAGCACTGGATAGCTCAATAACCTCAACCTTCAACTTATCCTAAGGGGTGGGGTTAAATGTCACATCACAACTTACCTTTCTCTTTAAAATATAGTATCCATTAACAGTAAGCACTGGTTTATTACATTTACAGCCTTGTTTTGGGTTTATTTTTAAAGACTTCTTGCATTAAAATACTCCCGTAGAGCTGTGAGTGGAGCCTCCATGCTGTTTGTCCCTTATTTCGCAATAAAATAAACGCTCATCCAAAGCAGCCAATCTAAAATTTAAGAATGCCACGGCTCCTATCGGAAAATCCACGCCAACCTTTGATCACAGCTCTTATAATGGACTATCATAAACGAAGCGTGACATATTATTTAAGTCTCATTGGTTTATTTTATTTGTTCAGATTAAATATTTAGGAGTAAGCAAATAATCATAATCATTGTATGGTAACTATGAAAATTAATTACTTTTTTCATTTTAATACGTACTTATAAAATGATAAGGGACTCGACCCGCCCACCTGCAGTACCATCACCGCCCACTTGGGGGCTCGTGCTTTATCAAACACTTAGTGGTTGTCTATGGCAAGTCATTGTTAGGGCAAATCTTTTTATGAAAAAGGGAACGAATGAAGAAAGAATTCCGACAGACCCAATAGCGTCTAACGCGTAACGGCTAAAGAATTCGATGTTTAGGTTAAAAGAAAAAATTATTCACCTGAGTGAGAACTTATCTCTTTGTTTCATTCTCTCTCTCTCTCTCTCTCTCAGAGGCAGCGGAGCAGGGCAGTAGTCCTCGCACAGGTATCGGTTCAGACCAAGAAGACAGTCGAGCCGCCACCCTGGGTAAGACTTCACACACTCAAAAACACACTCATTTAACTAATGGTTGGGGTTTTACAATCGATTCAACATCATGTGAATGTTAGACAATAATAACACTGCAACTTGCATATGTAATGCATTAAGAGTCTTACATACAGATATTATTTTAGTACTCTTATTTTTTTCTTTCTTAATTTTTTATGCCATTTCTAACTCATTATTTATAGGTTTAAAATCTAAGACTTGTGATGAAATTTCTGGTGAATAAGCAGTACAGTGATAAGACTCTTAGACGGAGTTTAACATTTCAATAGTACAAACATTTGAAACATCTGTGAACGTCGATCCCGGCCGAGGTGGCTCGTAGCCCACTGCAGTCGTTCTTGTGAACATTCAGCGAGTGGAACCACCTGATCCTTTAAAATCGACCGATAACTGGTCGCCAACTGACTGGGGAGACAGGAGCCTTGAATGGAAAGCGCTGATAAGACCAGCAGAAGTTTGAATATATCTGGAGTGCGGATCATTTTTGACTCACCCTCGTATACAGTGTGTGTGTATATATACAGTGGGAAGAAAGAATAAGTGATTTATTTGCAATTTCCTCAGTTCCCAGTTAGACACGTTGTCTATAAATGGAAACGATTTGGTGCTGTGGCTTCACTCCATAGACATGGCCGTCCTGCCAAGATCACTCCAAAGGCATAACGCAGAATGCTCAATGAAGTGAAAAAGAAACCTAGAGTAACAGTCCTGAAGCATTCACTGGAGCCGGTTAACATCTCTGTTCATCAGCCAACCATACACAAAACACTGAACAGGCATGGCATCCATGGCAGGACACCATGAAGCAAGACACTGCTCTCCAAAACCATTTGAAGTTCTCCAAGGACCACCTTGACGTTCTGCAACACTCCTGGGAAACAAAGATTTGAAAGAATTGTTTGGGAAGAACACAGAGCGCAACGGATGCCGTAAAAATAGAACCACATACCAATATGAAAACATCATTCCTACGGTCAAATATGTGCCCAGGAAGCATCATGATTTTGCTCCCTCTGGACCTGGACAGCTTGCCATTATGGAGGGAGAGTTTATCAAGTTTATTTTTGCTTTTTTTGGAATTTTTGTTCCATCCAGCACATCGGGTGATGGGTACCCCCCACCATGGAGATATATCAGTTGTTTCTATTGCAGTTCCTTAAAGAGTTGGGTTGCCAGGGAGGAAACCAGAGAACTCTGAGGAAACCCACCAAGAACAGGGAGAACGTGCACACAGATCCTAAGGCGGTGGATCCTGGAGGTGCTAGGCGGCAGTGCTAAACAATAAGCCACTGTTCCGTCCCTCGCCATATCAAGTTATCCTAGTGGCATTCTTGAATCTGGAACTCAGGAGAAGCTGTGTGATGGAGCAGGACAATGAACCTCAACATGGAAGTTAATCTACTACAGAATGGCTCCTCCTTTCGAAGCGGTCCAGTCGGTGCTCAGACCTCAACCCAACAGAGATGCTCTGGAACGTCCTTGAGAGCCGTTCGCCCCAGACATCCTGAGAATATGAATGAACTTAAACGGTTCTGTAAGGTAGAATGGTCCAAAATTCAGGTACAGGAAGCTCTTGCTTGAGGTTATTGCTGCCTAAGCAGGATCAAATAAATATTCGAGGCACTTTTTCCACCAGAACTTTGTATGTTTCATGGGTGTGTTCAATAAAGACAACATAAGATCATGAAAATCTGATCACCTTTCATGAGGAATTTCTGTATATGTGGCTTAGCGGTTAGCGCTGTCGCCTTGCACCTCCAGGTCCTGGGTTCGAGTCCCGCTGTGGGCATGGAGTTTGGATGCTCTCCCAGTGTTTAGTGGGTTTCCTCCAGGTATTCCGGTTTCCTCCCACAGTCCAAAGACATACAGACAACAGAGGTTCCTAGATGGATATACACACATACCATTTATTTATATATACGTACAGAGTCAGACAAAAAATATATACACACTTATTAAGTTTATTACTATACATTATATATTGATATATACAGTATGATAATATTATACTATACATTATATATTGATATACTGTATATGATAATATACATCATACTATTTTTCTTTTCCTGAAGTGTATATCATTTTTTTTGCCTGACTCTGTATGTATATATAATTTTTTCAGAGTATATAACATGTATGTACAGTATGTATTTATAACATGTCTATAGTATTGTGCACGGGTGTGTGGATGTGTGATACCTGCAAAATCTGTGCAGTCTCTGCGTGTTCATGCATGTCCTCGTGTGTGCGTGCGTGCGTGCGTGGGTTCGTGCGTGTGTGTGTGTGTGTGTGTGTGTGTGGTCAGGTGAGACTGTATGGAAGCTTGAAGCAGAAGGCGTTACAGTGCAGCGCAGGTCTCTGAGCACGGTCCCACACTGTACAAACATCCTGTTTACACAGCGCAACCTACATAGAGCTCGCTAACCCACACCCTTCTGCACCTCCAACACACACCTCACGACACCAACACACATGCACACACACACACATGCTTCCAAACCACACGAAACATGCTTGCTCACACTAAATTCAACCAGCAAAAAATAAATACAAAAAATATAAATAACAATAAAAGTTCTGAGGGTTTTTATTTAAAAATAGGTATTTGTTTACAAGTAGGAGCGGTTCGAGGAAAGAGAATCCCGAAGCTCACATCAGATCAGGCCGCACGAGTACAAAACCCCAGGCTAGATACGACTTGATCACAAGTTGAACCGCTGACTTTTGTTCATTTATTTACTCTTTATGTAATTCAATCCATGTTCTGGATTCTCTGGTTTCTGCATTTTTTTTGTTTCCCCATCATGTGTTTTGTGTGTGTGGCTTCGTTTAGCGTTTCTTAATCGGCGTTCAGATGAACTGCGCCATCTGGGGGTCGAAATGTCTCCTTCAGATCCGATCATGAGCTCAGACACGGTTAACTCCAGAGTTACTGGAGCCTTTTAAGTGAGAGAACTGAGATAGAAATGTGTAAAAATGGATCAAATAAACTTTATGTGCAACGATGCACAGCTTGTACTCCCTGCATCCAAGCATTTATTTATTTATTTTTTTAGTTATGCTATTGTTTTTCTCATAAAAAGTGTACTGCAAAAATATTGGCACCCCAAATACTCTCTTTGGTGCAATAATACAGTACATGTACGTCTGACTAGATGTGATGGATGAATGAATGATTTTTATCCTGATGAAGAAAAAAACAAGCAAAATGGTTTTAAACACAAACATCCTACTGTACCACACGTGCTGCTGTAGAAAAATAATCCATGATGGTGCGGGATGTGATGTGATGTGATGTGTAACCAAATCATAAATGCGATATTAACGTTCGATTATTTACTCGTAAAATGATGCATATTGTAATGGGCAGAATCGTATACGCATATTCTACAATTTATCTAGGGTTTGTTTTTTTATATATAATTTTGACATAATTGATAAATATCAATGTCATTGTTTTTCCAATTATTTGGTTTTAGCCTCAATTCATACAAAATTATATATTTAGTAATTAAATATCGTGGTTTAAACCAAATCACAATATGTGTCAAAATAATTGCAATGTTTTATTTTTTATTAAAAAAAAATTTTTAATCAAATTCTGCAACCCTAGCTTGAAGTGTCGTGTTCCTCAACTTGTTTCATTTATTAAACGAACGACTTTGTGCACATGCTGCATCCAAACAAGTTCCTGTTCTCACTTCTATCATATTCCTGCGTCAAACTTTTCTTTCTCTCTCTCTCTGTCTCAAAGTCATTACAGAAACAAGTAGGTAAAACCTGTCTATAATGAAGAGTTTCCTGTTTTGTTACAAAGCGCTGACACTGGAGACTCCTTCCATTAATGTTACTTCGTACAACTCTATCCTTGCAACAACAACAACAACAACAAAAAAGCTTCACTGTGTCAAATGATTATATGATGTTTTTTTTTTTAATGGCAAACAACAACCTTGCTTTTTAATTTGTTTCTTTATTAGCCTTAAAATCACTGGAAGGATTATGAATGACTACTATACTGTAGAAACAACAGTCTATAACATAAAAGCACTTATATAACGCTGTCATGGACATTACATTATTGTCGGAGCTGCTTTTAAACAAAAAAATAGAAATTTGAGAAGCGGCGCTAAGGGGTGGTTATAATGTATACTTAAAAAATATAAGAACAATTTTAAAAGTCTGGAAAATTGGTAAGGATTCAGGTGTATCAGGTGCATGAATATTCAAGATTCAAAGATTCAGAGAATTTTATTAATTGATTATTCTTGGTTATAGTTCCTTACGATTGTTGTCTGGGAGGAAAGAAAAAGAGTAATATAGAGAAAAGACTCTAAATACTCATTGGAGTACATCATGTACGGTACAGTACCTACAGTATCAACTTTCATATCAGCTCCCGAGCTTCACACTGGGTCAGTTGGAATCATGTCTTACAGTATGTTCAGATGCGATGTTTTTCCCACGAATCCTATCTTTAAAAAAACATGGCTGGATATGGAGGTGGAATCGTGATGCTTTGGGACTGTTCTGGACGTTTGATCCATGACTGGTGACAGAATGAATTCAGCTCATATACTGTACAGGATATTTGAACTATTTAAACCTGCTTCTCCCTGAAAAGTTAAAGATCGGTGTCAGACGGCTTTCAGCGTTCCCAAACGCACGACCGTAACGAATCCATGTTCTTGAGGTTCACATCAAACTCCGAAAAAACAACATCCAAGATAATGATCAAAATGCAGGCAAACTCACAGACCTGCAATGAAAGCAGACAAAAGAGCAGAAACAGAAACAGCGACGGTCAGGCATACAGTAAGGCTGAGAACTTAAATAGTTTTTGGCAAGACTTTGCAAAAACGAACGTTCGTTGTGCTTAATGTAGTCTGTAAACAGGAAGTCGTGTGTAATAAGTGGTTAGTAACGGTTGGACGTGGAACAAAGTGTTTTTGTGATGACGAGAAATTGGAAAGGAAGGGGAGAGAAGCTCAAACTGATGTTGCTCAGTTTTGTTTTGGACTCAGTGATATTGCTGGGGTGCCAATAATTTTGAAACCAGCGTTTAAATAGAAGTCTGCCGTTTATCTTTCCATCCATCTATTATTTATAACATGTTTCCTGTGTAGGGTTCACAGTTGGAGTGTGAAAGGAAACCCACAAGTCACAGGGAGACCATGCAAACTCCACACACACAAACACGCACAGACTGGAGGCGAGATTCGAACCCCAGTCCTGGAGGTTCGAGGCGACACTTCTAACCACTGCGTTTTTTTTTTTTTGCTCAAGGGTACCAATAATTCTGGAGATGACTGTATACTTTTCTATGTTTCAGAACCTAGAAGTTTGTTTTGAAATAGTTTCAGGTCAGATAGTAGGGAAGAAAAAAAACTAAAAAAAAACTAGAACAGTGATCCTATTGTGTCCTTTTTGTGTATGATGATAATAATATAATCACAGCTCAGTTTTAAGAGACACTACCGCATTGTTCCTTTGTTTTCATTTTCTTCTTTCGCAGATGGGCCCGAGTTTCAGGAGAGCTTTGTCACATCGGGAGTGTTCAACGTGACCGAACTGGTACAAGTGTCCAGAAGTAAGGAGCTTAAACCTTATACTTTCTTCATCTCCAAATAAAGCAACATAATAACAATTGATTGTGTCCCAGAAAATGAAAGAAAAAAAAAAAAAGACTTAGTCATAGACTAGCTTAGGAGCATTACACATCAGTAAGTTCCAAGTTTAGGCTTCAAAGAAGTCTAGCAGGAGCATCAGCCAATCAACAAAGAGTGTGTGAAAGAGTGACCAGTGTTAACATTACACAAGAGGAAAAGTGTATCAGGAAACCTGAACTAAGTGAACAGAGAACATGGTACACAAAGACACGACCGAGTTTTGTTTCCCACATTATATTTAAGACTGTTTCAAATTTAACTGCCGTTCATGTCAAACCGGGACTTGTGATGAACTTTCTGGTGAAATCGTAAAACACTTGTATGGTGCAAACGTTTTAAAGAAAGCCGTACAACCATGAATGAGATCCCGGCCGAGGCGGCTCAGAGCCCGCTGCAGCCGTTCCCGAGAACATTCAACCTGTCCCTTGGAAACCGGCATGATGATTTGTCGCCGGCTTGCCGAAGAGAGGCAGCTGTCGGTGGGAACTGTACACACAATCAATCACCAGCACCACAGTTATTGCCAGATCCCTAGTACAGTACTGACCTCCATCCAAGCCATTTGTACATGTTTGTAACGATAATGGAGTTCCTGGGAGGCCGGCGTTTCAGACATGAATCAGCCCGATCATGCCTCTGGCGTGCTGGGAAAACTTTTCGCCTTGATGGTATCCAACCACTTATATAGATTATATAGATAAATAAAGGGAACTCTCATAACTGTGTTTTGTTATTCTGCACAATCAAAAGTCCCGAGTTGACATACTGTACAAAATGCCCTTTGTACTGTATGTTACAGTAGCCAGCCTGGCATATCAACCCCAGATATATGCAGAAATTAGCAGTTAAAAATCATTCGTATTTGGCTGAGATTTCTACAGGACTTCATTCCTGTGCGCTGGTAACAATATGAATTTGAGTGTGCGTTAAATGTTTTTGGTACGTGTGTGTGAAAAGTCGTGCGAATTCCTCGCACAGAGACTTTATTCCCAAAGCACGTTAACATTTCTGAGGGCCACGTCACTTGATTCAGATTGGAGTCGATGTGTCTCCCAGCTGGGACGGCCCTGTTTATCCACAGAGTCTCTGCACAGCTGGGGTGTACGTGTGTGTGTGTGTGTGTGTGTGTGTAGTCAGTGGCCTGTAATGTAACTAACATTACTGCAGTTTTGCACTCGGCCCAAGCTCTGGAACGGCCTCAAACGCTTCCACATGAGCCATCCTCGACTCATTCCAGAGACTCTGCTCTCTCCATGCAGCCGCTCTCACACTGAGCACAATCGTATGCTGCTCCCAGGAGAGATATACGCTATAGAATCAAAACTGTCACCGCGCTCAGGCAGAAGGGGCGGAGTCACGTCTCTGTGTCAGACGTTATACAGTACGTTGCAATTATGTACAATTATTTTCACATTTTTGACTAGAATCATTAGAATAAGTTAGTGGTAGAAACTGGCAGTGAGTGGAGTTAGAGAGGGAGTGAGTGAATGAGAGACGAAAAAGAATAAAGAGTAAAGAATTGAGTAAAAGTGAAGTAAGTATTTTAGAGTAAGTGTGAAGAAAAGGCTTCAGATTGCCAGGGATCATATGGATAAAGGTTTTGGAGGAATGGAAAAAGGTCATGTGACCTGATGAGCCCAGATTAAGACCTATTCCAGGGCGATGGGTGTGTCAGGGTAAGAAGGGAAGCAGTGCATCATGCATTGTGGCCACTGTACAAGCCGCTGGAGGCAGTGTTATGATCTGGTGTTGCTCAGGTCTAGACTCAGCAACGTTATGTGGCAATAAAATGAAGTCAGATGACGACCTGAATGTACTGAATGACCAGCTTATCACAGTTTTTCTTCCCTGATGATACAAATTGTGAAAGAGTGTTTCCGAATTATGAATTGGCCTCACAGATTCGTGACCCCATTAAAAGTTTTTGGGATGGGCCTCCGAGTGGCGCAGTGGTAAAGCGCTCGCCCTATCATCCGGAGATCGCTGGTTCGGTTCCCGGGTGATGCTG
>JAQMYK010000039.1:3127068-3139709 GCA_030014345.1 Clarias buthupogon | reverse complement strand
GGGAGGAATTGGACACGACTAAAATTAGGAAGAAAATCGGGGGGGGAAAAAAAGGATTTCATTACCTTTAATTGTGATTGCTGGTGATGGCACGGTGGTGTAGTGGCACCTCCAGGGTTCGATTCCCGATCCCGTATAACATGGAGTTGGTTTCCTTCCTAAGGCCTGCAGATTAGGCTAATTGGCGTTCCCAAGTTTCCTGTAGTGTGTGTGTGATTCCTGTAGTATGGCCTGCGAATGATCTGCACCCTGTCCGGGTTGTACCCCGCCTTGTGCCCTAAGTCTCCTTTTATAGGCTCCAGGCCCCTTGCAACCCTGAATACAGGATAAAAGCGGTATAGACGATAGAAGTTGACGAGAGACGAGAGTTTTTGATTGCTGGCATTTCTTTGATGAGTCAAACGTTACATGATGAAATTCTGGTCTTTGATTAATAAGTTAAAGACAATCTGGAAGAAATTGTACCTTGAAGAGTACCTAACATGGGCAGGTGTAAAAGTGCTTCTTGAAAGTTTGTTAGTGAACAGGATGAACGTGGTTGATGCTAAGATCATCAGGCATCAGATATATTGGTCAGTGTACGTAGGCATTTTGAAAAGTAGTGAGCTCATCTGCTAACAGAACCATCAGGAGCTTGTATATAGCAGGGAGGAGTGCATGGTTTGGTGTTTGGGGTTATTAGTGGTGTAGTGGAAGGTGAGCCAGGTGGTGCTGGTGGCTTACATCTGGGCTGAGCTTTTTATTTTAGGCACTGGGACGCCTAGAAGACCACACCCTCGACCACAGAGCCCAGGGAGGTCAAGCTCAGGGACCTGGTCTGGGCTTTAATTGATATTTTTGTTTGTGAATATTGAAATGCCACCAGTCATTTTGTAATCTGTTCCTCTCTCCCCGTCTTGTTGTCCTTCTCCTTCTTCTTTCCTAGTCTTCTGAGCCCTGCCAGTTTTTTGCAGTTATGTTTACCACATGGCTTCTTAACCGTTAATATTTTTATTACTCTCTCACTCTCGCTCTCTTCTTCTCCTCGCCACTGAAACCCACACGCTTGCAAAAAATTACTCTTTTTTTTTTTCCCCTTCGGTCTGGTTTTTGGAGATGGAGTTATTTGTAGGCCTGCGGTCTAGAGCTGGCCGGCGCTGACTGACCTCAGACGAGTTCGGTGCTCAGCTGTGGAGACGTTGCCCAGGAATTCAGCAGGAATCTCAAACCTCTGCTGAATGCTTATTCCAGAGCAGGCCTGCTGTAGAGGACACCACTCACCACTTTACTCCTCAGTGTAACCATGAATAAACTTCCATTTGTGTGTGTGTGTGTGTGTGTGTGTTCTCAGGTTATGAAGAGGTGATCAGGATTCCTAAAGGGTCTGTGTTCATACATATACAGGAGCTCAACATTTCTCTTAATTATTTAGGTAAGAAAAGAAAGGGTTTATTTGTTTGACTCTTGATAAAATTGTTCTCCTTCAGTGGCTTTTTGCAATATAAAATAAATAAATAAATAAATAAATAAAATAATTAATTAATATAAAAAAATATATATATATTTTATAAATAAATAAATTAATTAATTAATTAATATAAAAAATATATATATTTTTTCAAATTTAAATAAAAATTTTATTTGTCACATACACAGTCATACACAGTACGAAATGCAGTGAAATGCTTACAGTATACGACCGCCTGTGACCTTAAAAATAAAATATTAATAATAGGAAATAAATATGAATAAAAAAGAAATATAATAGAAAATAAATTTAGCTAGGATAACAATAATATATCTATAGAGGACAAATATACAATATAAGAAAAATATAAGAAAACTTAGCTTTAAAAATATGGAAAAGAAAAGATTCTGTACAATATACAAATTATGGAAATTTTAGTGTAAATAAAAATGACTGGTGGGTGTGAAAATATGCATGAACGTGTCTTATTAAATATAGAAATTAAATATAAATATGTAAATGTGCAGGTGTGCAGTGTCCATAACTGTCCATATATATAAAATCGGGATGTTTATAAAATCATGATATTAACAGTATCAAAATACAAATCGAATCGCCACCTGGGTATCGTGATAATATTGACTCATAGCAATTTTCTTCCGCTAAGACCGTTCAGTGCATTCTCAGAACATCATCGATTCTACACTTAACTCCAAGTTAAACCTTGGATTACGAGCATAATTTGTTGTGGGAGCATGCTTGTATATCAAAGCACACATATGCCAAGTGAATTTCCTCCATAAGAAATAATGAAAACTCAGATGATTCGTTCCACAGCCCCAAAATATTAATATAAAAATAATTAACACAAAATATAATATTAATAAAAAAACGACTTTTATACAGTAAACAGTACACATGCGCATGGATGTTGACTATACGAGTGACACACGCGCACTCACACTCGCATTACCCACATTTCCACAGCGCACACGAGAGAAGACCAACATTGGCTCAGTTGTGATCACATGACGTTCGGAAATCAACAACTTTTGACAAATCAGTCGAGACAAGTGAAACCTTGTCTAATAGCTTAGCCTTATAATACACAGCTGTATTCTAGTACTGTCATATTTAGCATCTTTTAAAATATTTATAATATTTTTTTATATCTTCACAACTTCCCCCCCCTGCAGTTCTGAAAGGCAAAAGTGACCAATACTTCATCAACGGCAAGCTGACCATCGACACACCACGCCGGTTCGACATCGGCGGGACAACGTTCCACTACAGCCGACCTGCTGATCAGCCTGAGACCCTCGAGGCATTAGGGCCCACCAACATGACTCTCGTCATCATGGTAACCAAATCTAGATGTTGTGGAAAAAGCTAGTTGAATATAATACCTGTTTCTCTGAGCTTGTTGCATGACTTCCATTTACTCTTTGGAAACTTTTGAAGTATTTGAACAACATTTCGACAATCCCTGACTCTGTGTGTGTGTGTGTGTGGTAGGTGTTGGTAAGGGAAGAGAACCAAGGTATTCATTACCGCTTTAACCCCCCTGTAAACAGAGACACCCAGAGTGTCTTCACCTGGCACTCGACATCCTGGAGCCGCTGCTCCGTCTCATGCGCTGGAGGTACGGACACACACACACACACACACACACACAATCAACACACTCAAATGGCTGGAAAATGAAGAAAGAAATACGTATGTGTTTGTGTGTGACAGGGTTTCAGATTCAGCAGGTGGTGTGTAAAAAGCAATCGGATTACTCAGTGGTTTTCAATCACTTCTGTGACAAGAAGAGCAAGCCTAAAGAGAAGAAACGTCCATGCAACACAGCGCCGTGTCCTCCGACGTGAGTGTGTGTAGAGCAAAAATATTAAATTAGTTTTTATCGTGGAAACAAAACATGTTTAGCCCTAAAACCAGGCTTATTTGGTTGTGTGGCGGATGGGTTCATCAAATCAAATCAATGGTCTACAGTACCTGTGATTCATAGCTCTAGAGAGCCGGCTCGTGGGCAGGAACTGGCGTGCAACCAAAATAGAAAGACAAAGGGAAAATATTGGTGAATACGAGTGGTGTTCAAGTTAAACTGGGACTTGAATGAAGGTGTAAAAACGATTGAAGAAGACTTCAAGCTCAGTGCAGTGATGAGACTCTTAGACGCAGTGAAACAGTGGAACACATGAAGTTTTAAAACTTACATTACATTGTCACACTAAGCCATTTCCACATGTTTGGGCCATTAAAGGAGTTCTTGGGAGGCCAGTGTTTCATGGCTTTCACGTTCTACCTTGATGGTTTCCAAGCACTAGTGAAACGCTGGGATAAGTGGATTATCCTAGCAGGGGATTATATAGAGATATAAATAGACGCAATCAAAAGTTCTGGTTTGGCCTGAACACCATTAGTGCAACGTACATGTGCATTAATCTGATCTCTCTCTCTTTCTCTCACACACACTCTGTCAGCTGGTGGGTGAGCGAGTGGTCCGAGTGCAGCAGGAGTTGTAGTGGAGGCGTGCAGACGCGAGAGGTGCTGTGTAAGAGGAAGATCAGCTCTACGGAAGAGAAGGTTCAGGACGATTCCGCATGCGTCCAGCCGCGGCCTCCCCTCACCGAACCCTGCAATAATCACACCTGTCCACCTGAATGGCACGCCCTTGACTGGTCTGAGGTACAACTTCAGCTCCAGGCACACTCGCTCATATTACAAAAATAAATAAAAAATGTTCCCTTTATATTACATAGTTTATTGACTTAATATATTTAATGAATATTTATTTATTAATATATTATATGTATGAACCAATTTGCAAGGTTGCTTTACTTTGATCATTTTTAAATCATGAAAGTTGAATAAAATATGTAAATGATTATAATTACTGAACCTCATCTTAAAGTTAGGATAATGGTTTTAGAAAGGATGTACTGTAGATATAGTACTGTACATAGCATTGTCGTCTCGCTCCTCCAGGGTTCGATTCCCGCCTCAGGGTCTGTGTACTCCCTGCGCTTGGTGGGTTTCCTCTGGGTACTTTGGTTTCCTCCCACAGTTGAAAGACATGCACATTAGGCTAATTGGCGTTCCTAAATTGTCCGTATTGTGTGAATGTGCATGTACATGTAAATGTTAACTGGAGGTCCCACCACTGTCGTCAAAAATGGAGATAATGTAAATTCAGTGGTCACCATTGGCCTCCGATGGTCCCTAGTTGTATTTCAGAGGTTCCTGGATGGATGGATGGATGGATGGATGGATGTGCATTTATACATAAGCACTGTAGAGACAGTGGTTCAGTAACAAGAAGACATGAGAATGAAAGAAGTAAGTCCAGACCCAGATAGGTTTTCAATACACCTTGGTGTTTAAATCTGTCATACCTCACAGCCCTGACTAATGCAATACGCTCAGCAATGATCCAACGGCTTTAAAATGTTTTAAATGAAATGTGGGTCACATTGTAAGCTTACTTTCTGAAGTTCCTCTCTCTCTCTCTATCTCTCTTTCTCCTTGTACGTGTAGTGCACTCCCAGCTGCGGTCCAGGTTACAGGCAGAGGGTAATTCTGTGCAGGAGTGGAGAGAGCGGAGACGTCCTGGACGAGTCCGAGTGTCCTAAACATAGCCGTCCCACCACCAGGATGCGCTGTAACCTGCAGCGTTGTCCTCCTCCTCAGTGGCTCATTGGTCCATGGAGCGAGGTCTGACTGACATCCATAGAAGAACAAATCGCACTTCATATCATACAGCTGGGAGATTTTTACAGAAAAGCACAAAAAATGTCGCTGTAATCATAGCAACGGTTTGGTCATTTGCCAGTTTTAGCTAGTAACGGTTAATTTATTAGCCTAGCTTGGTGTCTTGATTTGAATTACAGTATTATTCTCAGTAATGCAGAAGAAATAACCCTCGGTGTTTGTCCTTACTGTAGCTTTGTAACGTTGGAAATCGCACAGTATTTTAGGTGCAATTTGTCATTAATCAGCTTCATGTTTATTTGATTTTTTTTTACCACACTTACAACCTGATAAAAAAATGTGCTGTTATGAACAAATCCATGGTGTGCATGCTTAGTCCTGTATGTGTGTGTTTTATTGCCAGTGTTCAGCTAAGTGTGGCGTTGGGCATCAGATGCGTGCCGTGCAGTGTGTGTCACACACTGGTCTGCCGTCCAACGAGTGTCTGGAGCTGCACCGACCTGCCTTCATGCAGCAGTGCAGGAGCAAGTGTGACATCAGCGTCCCCACAGACAACCCTGAGGGTGAGCGCTTAAGGTGGACCCTGGTCTACTGCATGGCACCTTTAACACACACTCGTTCACACACACATATTCACAACTCGGGGTAATTTCCTATACCCAGTCCAGTTACTGGAATGTGTTGGGAATGTGGGAGGAAACCGTAGAAACCTGGAAGAGACCCACATGGACATGACGTCAGACAGACAGTAACCTGAGCTCAGGTTGTTTGTCTGTCTGTTGGTCTACCTACATCTTTATCTTTTTGTCACTGGATATGTCTGTCTGGATGTCTTCCTGTTTATAGACAGCTTTAACAACAAAAGCACACATGGAAAATCTCCAAATCTTATGTTACAGAGTGTCTTTTCTTCTCTTTTCCCCCTGTAGAGTGTAAAGATGTGAACACAGTCGCATACTGCCCCCTGGTGCTCAGGTTTAAGTTCTGCAGCCGCCCATATTTCAGACAGATGTGCTGCAAGACCTGCCAAGGACACTGACCTCCTCTCTTCTCCTCTCTCTCTCTCTCTCTCTCTCCTTTTCTCTCTCTTTGTGCTCCCTCGGTCTCTTCTTTCCATGCTTGGAGTCCCAATCCCACCCCAAAGTGAGAGAAAGAGAGTGAAAGAGATCGAGCAAAGAAATGAAGAAAAGAGAGGGACTGTGCTGCTGTCCTCCACTCTTCCAAACCAGCTGCTCTGGTGCAGTTCCTGTGAATGTCAGATGGTCAGAGAGAGAGAGAGAGACATTTGTCTTTTATTAGTTGTCCTAAACATGGTGCTAGTTCTTATTTCTTCCATATTTCAAACGGGATACTTTGGTTCTACTCAGTTACAGCTAAAACAGAGCATAGGACTGCACAGATTACTGTTTTTTTCCTGCTTATAGGCTCATACCTTTTTCGATTTATGAGTTATTGATCCAAGTATAGAAATACCAAACCTAAATTTGCAAGTTAAATAACTTCCTACATCTGGCTTTGACTTTTGTTTTCCTGAATTTAAGAGACAGGAGCGGGAGCGCTGTATTGATTCATACATTATAATAGACCTGGAAGCACATAAAGAAAATGAATTAATGTGCAAAATATTTGCGAAAGATGAAATATCGGAAATGTTATGGTTAATGTTTTTAATCGAAATATTAAAGATCAGCCTGTTTCATGTTCAAAATTTCGGTGGAACAACAAAATCCAAAATTCAGTGCAGCAGATTCAGGTTGCTTTCTCACTACGGAGTCAGGCCGAGTACTCCGAGTACTCTTGACCCCAAAGTATGGTACATTTGCGTGATGTAAAAACTTTGTACCGTGCCCGGGTACGGATAAGTGTAAGGTGCTGGAATATACTTGAAAATCTGCTTTTGAAGACTGTGTGTTGTACTCGGGCATGGTTCAAATCAAATACAGGGGACCACTGATTAGAATACAACAAAGCCACCTGTCTCTTCTGATATCTGTCTCAATCATGGTCATAGTTGATAAAGTAGGAAAGCAGACGACATGGTCGCTCTTGGAATTTTCTCATAAATATCAACAATTTTAGGCATAATGAAAAGGTCGACATCTATATACTCTTCTTCTTCTTCTGGATCGCAAACCAACTTGGTGCAGTTGGTGCATAGGAGCACGAAGATGGCCAGCTGGCCGGGGAGGGAGAAGCAATCGTGCCTAGTGTGAAAGCAGCCTCAGATTGAGCAAATCCTGGAAACCATCATATCAGTGGTCAGCTGTAACAATGTACTCATTTTATTATATATGTTCATCAAAGTGAACGAAAATCGGAAAAGTACATAAAATTTATATTTGTAGTAGAAGTACATTTGAAACATAAAGTTTGACTTAATTCAACAAAAGAATCTTTAGGAAAAAATTTTATCCATTCATTTTCAATGCTCAGAGTTTAACAAGGAATCGGAGAGATTATGACAGGAATACTTCATCAAATTTCACAGCAACGGAACACAAGTGCAATTTCTACTTTCACAAATTTTACACCGTAATTAATCACTGCTCTTCACTTTTTATCCAACAGCCATCATGCTCTAGAGTAAAACCAGTAAGCTCATTTCAAACCGCATTTGCATTTTTTATTAAAATGTAAAAAACTGACGTTTCTATTCATCCGCACAGAACTGAAAACAGACTGTTTTTTGTCCAAGCATAGAACCAGTTCTCAGTCCCTGACTCTGCATGGAACATTCAGGTTTCTTTTTTGATCACTTCCTCTTTTCTATTTCTCATAAGATAGAGCAATGACGGAAATATCAGTGTGTTAAAGCTGTAATGTAAGGAAAACGCCTGAACTGTGCAGTGCTCTGTTTAAAAAAAAGTCTACAACACTAATGACCACACACTATTCACTGTTTACATTATATTGGTTTATCCTTTTTGGTGTGTTTTTTTTTTCTTCTTTTTTTTCTATTGGAAAATTCTTTCTTGTTTTATTAGGAGCTTTAGGTGTTTGTGCTGAGATTGGATGACATCACACAAGTGGCAAATGTACAGTTCATCCAATAATCATACAGTATTTGCACAGTATTCCTTTCTCAAATGTATTCGATCAACGAAGAGACAGTCGCTGCTTAACTGTTTTGCGCTGATGATGTGAGACCTAGTGTTGCTAAGAAGTAAATGAAAAGTCTCAGTTCTGTATTAAAGATACACAAATGTGTTTTTAGTCTAGAAATAGAATTCAGACTTCATAGTATAGTCATTGGTGCTGGAATGAGGTAGGTGGGCGGAGTGAAGTGGCTTAAAGACATATGTTAATGATCATAGTATTATTTCCAGGTATTTATATAGCGTAAGGATAAAGGAGCATGAAAAGATGATATTTTCATGGCTGCAACATGACGTATTGTTCAAGTCAATGTTGCATTGCAGAATCTTCAGAATCTTAGCGCCCTTCTATTAATACAGGAATACTTGGATGTCACACGTTGCATTAATTATATCTCACTTTAGACAGAAAAAAAAAAAAAGACAGCCAAAAAAAAAGTCAATCTATATCATAAAAAAATCTAGCTTATCTAAAAATTGTGGAAATACAATCAACCACTTAGTATCAACCATTCAGTATAATAAGCTTTATATATGCTGTATACTGTATAACCTCTCTATGACTGTATTGTGATTGCCCTGATCTTGCCCTTCGGTATTGGAAGATTTCAGGAGTATTAATCTAACTATGATCTCAACACACTTATTCAGATCGCTAGACCGATATAGCAGGAGGTCACGAATGATCGCTACCTTATACTCTGGCGTGAAGCTGTATTTTTACACATCAAACAATTCGAATAAAAGGTAGTGTTCATAGAGCTACATAAGAGCTACATAAGCCCTTTATGACACAATGTACCTCTACATACTGTGCTATAAACCTGAGTGCTAGATCGCATGCCATGACAGCATTCTAGCTATATACATAATCTGTCATTATGGTGACATGACATAGTTATTGGACTTCCTTGGGCTCTTATAAGCAGTAATAAGAAAATTACTCAAGGGCAAGAAACAATCTTCATAATCTTGAACAATCTTCATAATCATATTTTTCTTTTAAAAACAATCTTTCTTATAACCATGTAATGCTTTCTATGCCAAGGTTATTTACTCTAAAAATGTAAACTTATTTCATCAAACTCACATGGTCAGTTGCATCACCTTATAGCTCTTATGTGGATCTGACACACTAGTAGTGCATTAGGATATAATCAGTTGACATAACAACCATTATATGTCACTTGACTCAGATGAAGAAAACTCTAGAAATTATTATTTAACCAATTATTAAGTGTTTATAAATATTTATGTTAATGGTCATTATGTCAGCCAGCACTTATTAAAGAAATACTTACAAATATTTATGTAGGTTCATAAATGGGTTTTGTAGTTTCTATGTCACTTTAATATGAAATTAAGGCACCTAGCATTTGTCAGAGTAAGCATTGCTGAGTGTGTTTAAGTTTCTGTTAGTTGTCATAAAGGGTTTATGTAGTCCTTCTGTCAACTTTACATACAAATTACATAAAGTAGTATGGATCAGCTAACACCATTTATACATGTCTATATAGTTTTATGGCCATTATAATTAGGGGTTTATGTATTTGTTATGTCACCTTAATATTAATGTTAACATTACAGAAATGAGTGCTTATGTGCTTGCGATGTTTATTGGAGTAGGCACTTACAAACATTACTGTAGGTTCGTGTCAGGTGTTATAAAGAGGTTATGTAGTTGTTGTGTCAACTTAGTACTAAAATGTTTAAATAGTCAATTTAGTTAGATAATGCTTATTGGAGAAGCATTTATAAATGTTTATGTAGTTTTATGTTAGTTGCTACAACATAAAACTACATAAACATTTACTTGTTATGCAGTTATGTTACCTGATGACAGAATTTAAAAAGTTTTTGTCAGCTGTCAGATGTCATATAGTACTATGAACACTACCTAGAATATTAGCAAAAAAAAAGAGGATAGCTGTCGGTTTAAAGAGAAAAATATATAGGATACTTACGAAACAAAAACAAAAAAATACTAAAGTTATTAGTGGTGAATGAACTCATCACATTTGGTGTTTATAATATTTAATAAAATTTTGTAATTTTGTAGAACCGTTTGATCGACCTGGCTAAAACAAAGCGGCAAATGCAGATGTGTCATCTGATTCTTTTGTTCCCCCCAAAAATTAACATTTCTTTGATGTGGCTTGTGTTTATCAAAAAACAAACCAAAAAAAAAAATAAAAAAAAATTTATGTAAGATGCTTAGACATTTCAGCTTTAAATAGTTTATCAGAAGTTGACAATCTGGCCAGAAATGACATTATTTCCATCGTTTTTTCATCCCCACTGTGATCAATCTGGACAGATTTTCCCATCCAGAGTTTGCTTCATTGCATTTGCTCTTGAGTTTGTAGCAAACAAATTTAGGAAGCGTATATCCACCAGTTTAGCATTGATTAAATTAAGAGCATTTGTTTTGCTTTAATACACTAAGCACTGGAGCGAGTTAGATAAAATTAACATTAGAAGAGCTAAGCAACTTTAAGTGTTATGAAGGTGCTTTATAAATGAAATAGGTTGTTATTATTACTTTCATTTTTCAGTTTATAGTATTATAGATATACTGTATTTGTTAGTTTTTTTTGTTGTTGTTTTGCCTTAGCCTATTTAGTATAGTTTGACATGATGTTTATGGGAAGGTACAGTTACAGTACAGTTAGTTTGGTATTAACACTAACACACATCTTCACATTTCAAAATCCCAAAGCTACGGAAGAGGTAATTAGCATTTTATTAAAGCACTGACGTGTGTTAAGATAACTGTACCTGTAGTTTCTATTTTTTAAAAAGGCATAGTGTATGTTGATTTATTTCTAATCAGACATATTTCAGATCATGTGCCATTTACATTGGAGAGAAATATTGTCCAGAAAATACAATACCATTATTACCCAGCATTATAAACAACATGTATTTTTATGAGTGCTTTAAATCTGAAACGATCCGAGCTGTGACGGGCTGCTTCCTTTTCATCGGCTTTAACAACAATGAAGTGAGATTTAACTTGTCGGTTGTTGTGGTGCTCTGTAATGGTGCTGTTTCTTTTACTATCTTAAGAATTGTACGTTTAAAAATGTTTATTAAAAACTAGCTTGATGTAAGAGCTAAAATATTTAACAGAAATCTATGTTAAGCATCAAATTATTTGTGAAAAAAACTGTCCGTAAGCAAGTCACGATAGATCTGAAACACATGGCTGTTATTTTTGTTATTGCTGATGTGATCTTTTTTAATTTCTTCTTGTTTGTTTGTTCTACTTAACATGTTACACTTGAAGTGTGTTGATTTGACTCATACTAGTAGACACAGTCAGACATGGTGAGATTTAACAAATGTTATGTTTGTGTGTCATGTTTAAAATGCTATTGAAATAGCTTTGTGTACTGTAATGTGCATTGGATTGATATGTATTTGTCTTGGAATTTTATTTAGACCAACTAAAATGAAAAATAATATGATGAATAAAGAATATTGTGTATTGTGAACAGAGTAAATTTGGCCCGTGTTTCCTTTTTGGTACGCTATTTAATATTAAAAATTTAGTTACTTGTCTTTTGTTTTCATCCAACTCTGGCTCCACCCCTTTTTTGAAATTATTTGTCAGGTAAAGACTCACTGTCCACTTTATTAGAAACACATTTTCAACAGCTTGTTAACGCAAATATCTAATCAGCCAATCACGTGGCAGCAACCCAATGTATTTAGGCATGTACAGTAGACATGGTCAAGACAATCTTCTGAAATTCAAATCGAGCATCAGAATGGGAAAGAAAGGTAATTTGGCATGATCAACATGAACACATGAATCCATTAGGCTGCTGGTGGTGTAATGGTATGAGAAATATTTTCTTGGACCACTTTGAGCCCCTTTGAACCAACTGAGCATGGTTTAACTGCCACCTGAGCATGGTTTAAATGCCTACCTGAGTATTCCTGATGACCAAGTCCATTCCTTTATGACCACAAATGACCACACCATACATGAATTAGCACTGGCTCACTTTGGTAGAAAAAGGGTAAAATGCTCATGTACTTTGCTAGTGTTTGTCCTTGACTCCTGTGGTTTCACACATTCACATAAATTGATTTGAGTTTTCAGGCACTGTTGTTTTTTCTTATTAGGCAGCCAGGAGTTCTGCCCTGATGAATGACATGTGGGTGGCGAGGAAGTGTTGGTATGTTAAACGCTTGGCGGAGTTTGAAGTGCTCCACCGAAGCAGCCAGTTTTGGTTTAAAGGGTAAAGAGTATGATGGAGAGCGGCTTACTGGACAAACTGGTGGATTTGTTCACAAGCCTAACTACACACACATACAAAATTTACATCTGTCTCAAATAGCACCAGGATGCAATCATTAGACTTGTTCTAGACTCA
>JAQMYK010000039.1:2948991-2968647 GCA_030014345.1 Clarias buthupogon | reverse complement strand
TTTAGTGTTCATACAAATATTTACACATTAAGTTTACTGAAAGTAAAAACAGTTGAAAGTCAGAGGACGTTTTTTTTGCTGAGTATGTGTGTGTGTGTGTGTGTGTGTATGTATATATATATATACAGGCATATACTTGTCCTGAGGTAATGTCATGAAAACTACGTCATTAAAACAGAAAAATCCGCGCGCGCTAAAATGGTTAATAATGGCGGCGCGAGGCTTTGAGCGCGCGCCGTAGCGGGAAACCATGATCAATCGGGTGTTACAGTGAAGGGAGAGGGGAGGGGCGTGGTCTCGTGGTGCGTTTGAGCCACGCCCCCTCTCCTCTTTCCCTAGTACTAAAAGCTCCCTGACGTAAGGGCGCGCGAGACAGGCTAGCAACAGTTGCCTCGAGACCCCCGCGCTCGCGCACCATAGCGACTGTAGTCGTGGAGACCGTTTCTTACCAACAGCGGCGGAGAGCAACAGCAGCAGCAACGGCGGAAACTGTAATCGGAGCTCGAAAGTGTGTGTTTGTGTGTGTGAGAGAGAGTGTATGTATGTGAGTGTGGGAGAAGAAACAAGAAAACGCCAGGAAAGCTGCGAAACACACGAGGTGAATGTTGGTTCTTGTCGAAATCTGAACTAGTTAGCTAATTAGCCAAGTTAGCTTGTTTTCACTAACTTAACTCGAGCGCTCTGTATGTGTCCGAGTCGATTACGGTTTCCCCTTATTTCTCTCCTTGCTTTCTCGGAGTGTGTGTATATATATCTATGTATATATTTAATATTTTTTCCAAACTTGTTGTGTTGTTGTTGGTCCTTGTTTTAACTTGTCTAAGCTAGCAGGTTCCGTGCTAGCCGGCGGTGGCTTCTCTCGTGCTAGCCGAGCAGCTAGTTTAAACTAGCATTAAACTAAGCCTGAATCCCAACCAGAGCCTGGACACGATTATATCACTAGAATATATGATTAATCATGTCCTGTCTCTTTAAATCGGTGCATTGGTGCACTTTTAATATTTGCATTTTTATTATTATTATTATTATTTTTTGCTATAATGACTCCTTAACTTAAACACCGATGCTTTGTGAACGTCTTCTACACTTCCTGGATTAATATGATGATGATGATGATGATTTTCAGCGGTAGTAAATGTGCAGAGGAGAAAACAGACACGCTGAAGTGTTTCCCGGCGCAACAGGTTGTTTTAAAGCCGAGACTGATGGTGAGGAGAAGAGGAGGAGGCAGGTTTCAGCTTTCTGATCATTTTGTGGGTATTTTAAGCAGGGGGAATGTTTCTAAATGTCCCTCTGATCATCCTGAGGTTTATATTTTGTTTGAGATGCGGTTGAAAGATGAGAGAAAGTGCTTAACTTCAAGATTGTGTGATGCATTAACACAATTTGCTTAGGTTGCCTGTGTTTGTTCTGTTAAAACGAACGGCTATTTTCTGTTCCGGTGCTGGATTTTTATCTATCTCCATCCATCCATCCATCTATCTATATTTGTAACAATACATGCATAAACATGTGTTAAAATGTTA
This sequence comes from Clarias buthupogon, assembly GCA_030014345.1. Classification (NCBI taxonomy): domain Eukaryota; kingdom Metazoa; phylum Chordata; class Actinopteri; order Siluriformes; family Clariidae; genus Clarias; species Clarias buthupogon. The sequence goes on along the minus strand of JAQMYK010000039.1, from coordinate 2,967,121 downwards.
AAACCCTGTCACGGGTAAATATTTCAAATCTGAGATTTGATTATGGTCAGGGTTCCAGAGCGACTTCGCAGTAAAGCTGAAGACAGATTGAGGGGGGGAAAAAAAAAGAAAAGAAAGCTGAAGTGTTTCCCAGAAGCAACAGGTTGTCTTAAAGCCAGAGTGATCTGTAAAGAAGGACTGGACCGTTTTTTTTATTTTTTTATTTTTTTTAGTGGCTTTCAAGCTCAAACCTTTTCCAGCTAGTCTTTTGCTTCGGGTTCGATTTGCTGTCTTGTTTTTATCAGATCGGTTTTAAACCGTGGACCGACAGCCATAATGTGAAAATCTGATAGTGAGTTACTGTTGTGTTAACCCAAATCAACACTTCACGTTTGATCTCAGAGGAGTGTATGTATACCCTGATCCAGAGGTGTATTGATCCGATTCCGAGTATCGAGATCGATATTCTTTCGGTTACTAAAAGATCTGCTTCATGTAACACTGATTGGTTTTTACTCATACTGTTTGTTTGATCCTGTCTCATGTGTGTGTGAACAAGAAAGAGAGGATAATCCTTAGATACAATATATTATAATGATAAATGTGCAATATTGTAATGGTGGATGCATGTACAGTATGTATGTTAAAAATCAACGCATCACCACTTGATATATTTCCCGATGCCAGATTTTGCCTCGATTTCTAAGAATGAAATCGTTTTAAGCACCTCCTATTAAAAACCAGATCATTTTGGTCATTGTGCCATCTGAGGTACATCTTCCTCCAGGGCTGAACCGAACCAATACTCGCCATCAGTATCACGGTTGTTTTAAGTTACTAAACCCAGGTTTTTTTTTTCTTCTTCTTAAAAATTAGATGAAGTAAAAAAAAAATTTTGTGCGCCAGCCTCCTTGATTTTTCCACGGCTCACATTCAAATCATTTTCCCATAACGAACAGTAAACACAGTTTAATATAATATTGCCTGTGCCTCTAATCATTCTTTCTTTCCTTAATACAAGAAAATATGACACGCAGTGTATTAAAATTCTTCACGCATCACAGTTACACGAGAGCCTGCATGAACCAGGGACATCAATGATTTTCTTTTCCATTATATTATTTCAGTTTTATCTGGGCATGTGCTCAATGTCTGTGTGTAAGAGTGAGCGTGAGAACGGGGACACGTGTGTCGGTACTCTGTGATTCGGCTACTTGTTAATCAATCAGGGTTATGAAAGAATGTGTTATTTTGCTGCAGTTTAAATAGTGGATGGTAAACCCGCATGTGTTTGTGCAGAACAAAATAAAGAAAAAGTTGTCGTTTTGTGTCGCTGGCGACTTTTTTTTCTTCTTTCTCACAGATAATGCTACATGGTGTTTACCGCGTGGTTAAACGAACACCATTTAGTCTCAGAGCTGTTTCAGACCACGAAGAATTTCTAAAATTAAGATTGCTCACCATCTGGACAGCAGTTTGTGTGAAAATTTGTAACTCGAATGATACTGTACAGGATTAAAGTAAAATTTTTATTATATATATTTTTAACGAGTAAATGAACAGGATATCAGCTGCTCAGAATACTTCCACTTTCTTTCTTGACATTCCCTGCAAAACAAAATTGCTTAGCTGGGCAAGTATTTATTTTTTTTGTTCCCTTTTTAAACAGCACTTTACTTTCCTCTAATGGAAAGTAACTCGGCACCCTTGCGAGGGCTGCTTTAAGACAAGTGTGTCCTTATTCTGGACATTCAGACAAGGTTACATAATTCTGCTCCCTTGATGAGTTAAAAAAATAAAAATAAATAAATAAAATTGGGGGTAGAGGAGAACTGCCAAATTTCAGTCCGCTCTGACATCGTGATCAAGATAAAGAGCCAAAGCGCTTTAAAACTTTTAACATCGACCCTCTTGTATGTAGAGGACACATGAGTTTATTATAAGAACCACCATTATTGCACCGCCGGTGACATTTTCTCCCGAGATAATCATCTTTGATTCCAAGCAGCAATGCCGGCACAGATTAAATTACGCATTATGCTTCGCGCGCAGATCTGACAGGCTCGCGGGGAAACCTGTTGGGCGTCCACATCCGTGACAGCGGTTCGAGCCCGCTCATCCAAGCCCTGTCTTTTTTTCTTTCTTTTTTTTTTGCCGCTCATGTTACACCTGAGCGGTGGAAAGCGCCTTAATGAGCGCTGCTTGTGACAATGGCTCACGGGCCAGGTGTCGCCTCTGCCTCGCTATTGATCCCTCTTTATCAGCGAGCAGCCGTGCCTCTGAAAGCCGCACCGATAATGAGGGTAATTGCCGTGCTGAGAGGGAAAGAGAGAGAGAGGGAGTCAGGCTAATGAGACGCTGTGGTCCTCTCTCTCTCTCTCGGCCCGGCTATCTCCTCTGGGCTGCTAATCACGTTAGGACAGCTCTGATCCACTCATTAACGAGAGGCTCCGGCTGTCGGAGAGATCGCTCTCCAGGGCCGAGGGAGCTGACTGAGGACAAGTTTCTTCATGTGTGTGTCAGGTGCGTCGGTGATTTCTGGATCGCTGGAGCAGAAAACTTACTCCCGACTCTAAACGAGTCTCCCCTGACGTGTGACACGGCACCCGGCTAATGTTGTCACAGGTCTACTTCCCGGCAGGATCAGCCATCACCCCCCCCCCCCCCAATGTCCCCGTTGAGGACTGAATGATTCATGGTGTCAGAGTTAATTATTGATGGGGGTCAGACATTCTCATCCTAGCCAAACTCGCGTCCAGTTAAAGGGTGGAACGAGACTCCAATTTGGACGATGCATCATTTGATCATTTTTCAAATCCTCCTCGTTCAACCCGCCCCCCCGCCCCCGTGTCCCAATCAGAGGGTTCCTGGATTCTGAACAGAGTTAATAAGTTATCGATCATGTAAGGGATTAAACACGACTCCTAGAGGAGAATAATCAGCGGTGGAGTAGTGTGACGAAGTGGGGTCACCGGGGTACAGCGCTGAAGTTGAACATTTTCCTAGAAAAGCATCTCAAAGTGTTTTCGGTGATTGGAAAGTTAATACCGCTTTCTACCTGGCACGAAAGGACTTGTGTTAGGTTTTTTTATTATAGAAACCGTTGTGTATTTACAGAAAGTACATCCATCCATCCAGATAAGAGAAACTTTAAATGTAGAAACAACAAACTGTGTAAATGACCTTTGTTTTTGGCAACTATGAGCCCTCCGGATCAGCTTCAGTCAAATTCTAATTTTATTTGTCACATACACAGTCATACACAGTACTATATGCAGTGAAATGCTTTACACGACTGCCAGTGACCTTAGAAGTAAAATCTTATTCATAACAAATAAATATGAATAACAAAATACAATGGAATTTTTTTTTTTGCTAAAATTTAAATTTTAGGTAAAAATAAAGGTATTTCAGTACAAATAACAATAAAAATACTGCAATAGAAAAATTATGGAAATTTTGTGTAAATAAAGAAAAATGACTGGAGGGTGTGTGCAAATATGCATGAAAGTGACTTGTTATTGAAGTGACTTGTGTGCAGTCTACATCTCCTTCAGATTTTTCACATCATGTTCAGCCTGAAGATTCTCTCTTTTTTCTTTTTTTTTCCCTTTTTAAATCTTTTGGATGCAGCGGGGCCATCCTAAACGAGACTCCACCCGCTGAGACAGTACAAATGTTTCATCATAGGAGCTGTTGAGTCAGAAAAACTTTGTCCTGTTTACAGCTGCAGCTAATGATTGTCCTGATCTCTTTTATTATTAAGACACATTATCTACTATTTGCTTATGAATCATGTAATTACTCAGTGGCTCTTATGTAGCTAGATTAAGATTTGTTTTATGTGCTAAAAATGACAAATCAATACTTCTTTAAAAAAAAAGTTAATGAATTTCATTGCTAAAAAAAATTCCAGTGTTTTTATTTATTGTCAGAATCTTGCATCCATGGTTAAACAAAGTAGTAGCAATAAAATGTAACAGTTGTTTAAAGATGTCTGATGTCTGTGAGGTGTATAAACGTTTTGAGATCAGCACTGCTGCGCACTCAAAATCGCAGCTTCTGATTGGTGGACAAGTCTGATAGGAGCGCAGCTTCCGATTGGTCGATGAGTCGGATATGAATGCACGCTCTGATTGATTGATGAGTCAGATAGGAACTCGAGCTCTGATTGGTCAGCGAGTCGGGTAGGAGTGTACGCTCCGATTGGTCGACGAGTCATGATTTTTATTTATTTATTTTTTTAACTTGCATGATGAAACAACTGAGACGTTTCAAAAGGTTAGAGACTCCCATCATCCAGAGCGTTTCCGCCCCGCCAGATACGGTCTGCCTTGTGAATGTTGCAGTTTACACCATTTTTCCGAGTGAAAAGCGAATCCCCTCCAACATGTTTTGGAGGTTTTGTGGCGTGAAAGTTTTGCCATCACACCGTTTTTCACTTTATCCAGTAGGCGGTAATGCCTACAAGTCAGAGCAACTAATCGGCAACTAATTTGGTCATTAATTTTAATTGACTACTTTGATCATTTGTTTGTACTCTTGTCCCATTTGGAAGAGAAGGTTTTCCAATTACTCTATAGTTTTCCAGTTAGAAAAGGAGGTACTGAAAAAAACAAGCAGTGACATGTGATGACATCTGATGAAGTCCTGTGTTGTGATCTTTTTTGTTTTTTAGACGGTCTTCAGTTCGTAACCTGTCAATACCTCAATTTGTAATTCATTCCCTCTTGTTTTATTATTATTTTTTAAATCACTAAGAAAATAAATCCGATAGATGCCACATCGGCATGCGGATAATTTTAGGTCGCTAATTATTCGTGTATTTAAATTAAGAGATTAAGAGTCAAAGCCTCGGGCGAGCTCAGAATCATTTGCTCACTTGTTTTGACAGTTTCTGAACCAGGCTGCGGAGTCTGAATCAGCCTTGTTAATTCCGTCCCACACGCCCTGCGCGAAAGAAAAGAAAGGAACGGGAATGAAAGTGCACGCCAGCTGAAGCAGAACAGCTGCCGTGTTTACATGGCAACTCGATACACAAATACAGGCTGAGTAACGGAAAGACCGGGGCTGCCCTCAGGCCTTTGGCCTCCAGATTTTAGAACTGTTTTTTTTTTTTTTTTTCCCCCTTTTATTTTTAAAAGAGGTTATCCTTTTTCCTTCTGCCAGGCGCGTGTAGCCGTGGCATGCACAGGCAGGTCAGAGGGCAAAGGTGTGTGTGTGTGGTGATATTCCGGCGAATCTGTCGTGCAGAAGCCGGATCCATCTTTTATTCCCGTAATCCCGAGGCTGAGCACTTTCGTCTCCTTTAATCCACCCTGAATCAAAAGCCTTCGATACGTCGTTCAGCACCGTGGAATTTCTTACCGCCGCTCGCCGAATATAAAAACTCCCTGCCGAAGAATTCCGAGCAGCTCGTTTAGTCAGCGCACGGTACGTGGAACGATAACATCGAAATAACGAGGGTGTAACCTCGAACTTTCAGTCTCACCTGCTCGCGAGATCATTAGCAGTCGTGCCCTCTCAATTTGTACATTTATTTACTTGAAGCCTTGGCTTGTTTATGTCTGGTCTTGTGGTTTGCTTTGCTCAGCAATATGAGTGTCAATAAAAAAAATTAGATGACACGTCTAGTAATAACATACAACTGTAAAACATGTGGCATGACATGTATAGTGTATGTGTTTGTTGTATCTCAGTATGTAATGTCTTCCACAGTATAAAATAATTAAATTCACTCGATAAGGTGAAGTAGGATACGATGGGTCTGAAAGTCTGGCAGTGCAGGGGTTCGAGCACACGACCTTGAGTGTAGGAAGACTTTATTGACCGCAAAATGTATGCATGATCATATCGTTTGTTCTGGCTCCTTATTAACGCTTTTGTTTGTTTCCTTTTTAAGTCTGATGTTGTATGTCTGATTGTCTGAGCCAACATCAGTAAAATATGACAGGAAGTAGAAGTAGGCAGATACTTAACAAACCGATTAAATCTGCTCAACCGTCCAAGGCGACACTATCTACAGGTGCGGGGTTCAGCTGTATTTGACCACAACTCTGTGATTGTGGCGTCGTCATCAGGGTCAACTGTAACCCTACACCGCGGCAAGTTGTGAACAGAGCTCTGATCTCAGACTGACAGCTGCACCGAGTTCCCAAGGTGTACATATAAATGTATATATATATATATATATATGTGTGTGTGTGTGTGTGTGAGCTTTGGGAACGCCTGATATGGCTCTCGATGAAATGTTTAACCGTGTATGCGTGTGCACTATGGCTGTATTTAGCCCAGTCTGTAACACCACTCGTCCTCAGCTGGCTTACTGCCGTCTGTCGAAGTATTTCCTTGTTGTTGAGTCAAATCAACTCTATTCACTTTGGGACTTTAAAGCACTGTCTGATGGTTTTTTTTTTGTTTTTTTTTTAGCTGTAGAATCGACTCGCACTTTTGCTCAATATGTATTAAATGTTTACATAAACAATATTTCTCTAAAATAATTGCGCACAATCTATGAAAAGAAAAACATTCATATAGAGATCTGGACTCTGCTGTGACAATAAAACTAATGTTGCTGCTACATACTGCACAACAATATTCTCAATTTCCATTTCTGCCTGGAATTTATTAGTATATGCATTTATTTATTTAACCTTTTTTCTACTTTCTGCTTCTTCTTTTGGTTCGGCTATTAGGCAGCAAATTTTCAGTTTATAATTTTCAGCAAATTTTTTTTTATAGTGATGTTTACTCAGCCTGCCTTTTATTTATATATATATATATATTTTTTTTTCTTTTGATTTGAATTGCACTTTTTTTTTAATTTTATTTATGCATGTAGTGGTTCAGCTCAATGTAAAATTAAACGTGAAGGAAAAAAAAAAGGTTTCTCTCCTCAGATTTAAGTGTTACAAGATTTCAGTCTCGTCTACAATCGGTTCAGTGCTTTACTGCGTGTGAAACGACGAGCCAATCGGTGCTCCTTCCTCATCCAAAGTCAAGTCTGAAGTGATGACTGGATGGAGAGAGCGGTTTGTTCTCACAGAGGAAGCAGAATTCCTTCCTAGAAACTCATCATATTGTGTAATGTTACCCCCACGTGGGGCAAAAATGTGCAGGAAGAATACGTATATTCATTCCAAAGAGAGAGGGAGAAAGAGAAACGATCAGATTACGTGTTTACATGGCTAATGTTTACCTTCTGAGCTGATGATCCAAAAAAAAAAAAGGTGTGCGTATGTCAACACTTTCTGACCAATCAGAATCCAGCATCGCTGTGATCGAACGCCGTAAATGTAAAAGGATCTATACGGTATATCATAGAACGCATTTGCGTCGCATGGCTAGCTGCACTATTAGGATGTCCCTGGATATGGGTGTGAGAAAAAACTGACACTTCAAAGCGTGTGTGTGTGTGTTATCAGGAGCGCGAGGTGTTTGTTTGAGGTGAGACTGTGGAAACGGCTGCTCTCAGCTCAGACGCTGAGACGGAGGGAGAGGACGAGGAGAGGTGCTGATTTATAGTTTCAGTCGCCCATAATACATTAAACACCTGTAGCTTTGTGGGCTGATATGAATCAATCCTCGGTTGTGGCCTTGTGAGTGGGATCCAGCCGTGATTCATCTCTCTCTCTCTCTCTCTCTCTCTCTCTCTCTCTCTCTCTCTCTCAAGACGAGCTTTAAACATGCTTCAGCAACAGGTAAAAACATGCCACGGAAAGAAAATGTTTTTCCCGCACAGACTCACCCTGACTGCAACCTCCCCTCATCAGCGCGTTCTTTACATTCCACCTTGTTTGTATCATAGCTACACAACAGCTAATTAAATTTCCTGCCACTACCAGCACACCGAGGGCCTTGGATTTGCATGACAATAGTCTCTCTCTCTCTCATTTCAGTGTTTTGACTGTAAAGACACCTCCTTTACACAAATGCAAAAAAAACAAAACATTTAAGATTAAATTATTAGTCACTTGTATCGTAAAGCACAGTTTCTTTGTAAATTATAAAATTTTTTATTTTTTTTTAATTCTTCACCCGCATATCCCAGTCAGGAAGCTGGAGGCAGAGCGCAGTGTCAGCCAAAATACATCGCACCCTGGAGTGGCAGCTTGAGCCATCACTGCTTTACAGGTCGTCCCGACTTACGAAAGTGCTCCCGGAACAGAACTCGTTCGTAAGTCCGATTTGTTCTCAAGTCCGACAAAGTGAGTTTTATACGGCTTGGACATGAATATATAATGTAAAGCATACCGATCCACTTGGCTAAATCTGTCCCCTTTCCCCACACTGCCATCGTGTGGCCATAAAACGTAACCTAACGTAACGTGCCTTAGAAAATGACGAGACAGTGTTGTCTCTGCACCTTTAAATCATGAGGGGAATCCCGGACACCATTTTGTCTCAGCTGTTTTCCACTGTATTGGACTGTGAACTCTGTTTTGTTGAGGATTTTATGCATTAGCTTACACACTGAAAATATTGTATATAACTGTAAATATTGGTATTTGGTGCACTGCAGTGTTTATTTATTATTTTTTTTACGATACATGTGAGCTACTTCTGCGATTGAATCAGAAGTGGAATCGCGGTTTGTTTGTATCTGCGGAAATTCGTAACTTGAACGTTCGTAAGTCGGGGACTACCTGTATTTAATTAATTAAATAAATGCTTTGGAAAGATCTAACCTATTGTCTGGACAATACGTTAATCCCGATTTTGTCTCCGTTCTATGAGAGAATTCCTGACTCTGTCAGGATTTGGTTGATTTATTTATTTATTTATTTATTTTTATTCTTTAATTGTTGAATTATTCTCCAGACTTGTATTCGCACTGGGTTTAAAAATCTTTTTTTTAAAAAATTGGTTAATTACCTTTTTTTCCCCCTCTAACAGCAGCGCTGACAATTCACAGGTCTGATTCTGTTTCACAGTAAAAAGAAAAAAGTATTTTATTTATTGATATGGTGGAAGGTTTTTTAATTTCTAATTTATCTGTAACATTTTTTAATGAAGTCTGCCGTGTCGATGTTAGAACAGCCTCAAAACCTGAAGTGTAATTCAAGGGTGAAAAAAGAAAGTAAATGCGGGAATGACGTTTATAGGTGCTAGAACAAAAGCAAGAATTTTGGTTATGTACACAGGATATATAGATGGACTGAAAATGTGTCAGTCTTTAATAATAAACTGTGTAACAGGATCAGTATAATAAAACATGTTATTCTAGGTAAATACGGGTTGGCATAAGTTACACCATGTTATTTTCTATCTTGTGTAAACAATACGCCAATTTGGAAACTACTATAACACTGAGGGGTAAAGCGCCGCATAGTTGGCACAAAACCATAAAAATTGTAATTAAACGTGATTTTTGATTCAATTCAGTTTCATTTCTATGGTGCTTTTAACAATAGTCATTGTCGCAAAGCAGCTTTACAGAATAAAAAACAAAAACAAAAAAAACATACATGGAAAGTTTTAAAAGGGTATGGAAATATGTATAAAAATTAATTACATTTGTCCCCGATGAGAAAGCCGAGGGAAAAACTCCCCGAGATAAGAGATACCTTGAGAGGAACCAGACTCGACAGGGAACCCGTCCTAATTCGTGTGATATCAGATAGATGTAGCAGGGAGTGACTTGCAGTTGTTAGGCGGCTGAAAGTTCAGTGCAACAATCCATGTATTTGGAAACAAACAGTTAATATTTGTTAAACTTGGCGTACTAATATGACCTAAGAGGGAATTAGCTGCTAACAGTCCGCAGGATCTTTAACTCTTAAGCGTCTGCTCTGGGTATTTTCATCCTGCGAGTGAGACTTTACTTCCATTAACCGTTTAAATGAACAAATTATGTTCAAGAGCTTGTCAGAGTACCTCCTTTTTTCCGAAATAACTGCAGTTAATTATCTTTAAAAAAAACAATTTTTTATAAACATTTCAATTTAAGATGATCACATTCAGCGAGTTAAAGTTCCTCTCGAGTGAAACAAAATTTTCCTGCTGTAACATTTAATATCATTTATTTATTTTTTGCAGTTCGCTCTACCCCTTTTAAAGACCTCTGTGTCGTTAACGTGTGCGAGCGACGCATGGAATACGGTAACCTCATTACACTGTAGGCCCGAGGTCACTAGTTCACTCCTCCTTCCAGTTCCTGCATTAAGCACCCGGACTAATGCAGAGAGCGCTTTCCTCCGCCCATACCGACATCCTGTGCATTTATCCTCAGCCCTCGAGGGCCATGTGTTTGCAGATTCGTCTCCTTCGCCTATGAATGCCCATTCAGGCCACATCCAGAGTCTGAATAGACGGGGAAGTGCCTCTTGTTGATTCGCACCCCGAGCGACTCCCGCTCCACAGCAATTGTTATCACGTTATTGTAGGGGAAGAGCGCGTCAGAAGAACGAGCTTTAGACACACGGCAAAGCTGTCATCACGGCAGGGTGAAACTCGTACGTTGTCGAACGTTCTCATATAAATCGCAGAACGATCTTGCAAGCACGAGGGGGAGGTAAACACGAGAGGTTTCCTTTGAAGGGTTTTGGCTCAAGAGCTTCGCTTTCTTTAGCTTTATTTTTAATTATTATTTTGTTTATAAAAATTTTTTTTTTTTAAAGGTACAAAGTTGTCCACACCCATCATCAGTCGTATCTCTTAAATGTTAGTGCTCATTATCATTCCAACATGATAAGTGTATTGATAAGAGACAGCATTACGGTATCTTTCGCACACACATGATAAAGAGATCATCCCTTGGCTTTGGTTGCTCGTACATGTGGGGTTGTGTAACAGGTGGCGTGTATTTATTTATTTATTTGTTTAATTTGTATTTATTTATTTATTTATTCATTTATTTATTTATTTATTTTTAGTCTGTTTGATTGCTAATGCATAAAAACAAAAAAGCAGTTCTCAATAAAAAGTTATTCTGGATTGTTACCTAACAAACATGAGCAGTACGTTAAATCCGAGAGGTGAGAGAGTGAAAATCAAACACGTAATCAACAATCCGCTAAATAAAAAAAAAAATTGTTAAAAGCCTTATAACCTCTGGTGCTTTTTGTAGTGCGCATGTATGAGGAGGATTATTTTTTTTTTTCCCCTCCTCTCCTCTCTGGGTTGACACGGATGGTCACCTTGGAAACAGCTGTAAATAATGTCGTCATGCTTCTTGCCCAGCACGTTCCAGAGAAATTCCCAGCTTTCAAGATTTTAACAGCAAGTCATGCTACGACTTTATGGGTCTCTCCAGCGCTGGAAGTGTGTTCCAGCGGGTCCACAATACATGCACAGTTTTCCGTTATTACAGTAACTTATTTCACCCCTCATTTAAAAAAAACAACTCATGTGGATCACCATAGATTGGTGGAAGGCATTCACAGAGGGCGTTTTCACATCAGCAACATCCGGATTGTTTTCAGAGAACGGTTGACTCTGAAGTTTATATGTAATGTAGTCGGATCACACAGTTGGAATCAAATATGGAAGCCAGTCGTACCTGAACACGAAAGTAGATCGTTATCAGCGCCGTCGGGCTCCTTTTGAAATCTCAACACTCGCCAAATATTACTACTCTGAAGTAGGAAGCCATGAGAAATGTCATTCTTAATTTTTTTTCTTTACATATTAGGCATTACGTGAAGATTAACTTCCTTGTTGTCTTTTTTAAAAAATTTTTTATGTCTTTTGTTTAATGTTTAATGCCGGCTCACAATCCAAGTAGGTGCATACTGCCACCTGCTGTATCGGAGAGTGTAAATACGCAAGTCTATCCGAGTACGGATACATATAATGTGGTGCTGGCCCGTGGGGGGGGAGCAGTCATTCCTGCGCATGGCACGAATTAATTGTTCCTCGTGTGAAACCGCACTGTGATCTCTAGAGCACAAACTTATTGTACCGTGCGCAAGTTTTCACCACCCCCTTAAACTTTTCCAGATGTTGTAAAGTTACAACCTGGGACTAACTCCTGTTTATTGGAATTGGAGGAAAATCAATATATTTAATAAATTTTTTAAAAACAATTTGTGATTGCAAAAGTATTCACCCCCTTGTCATGAATAATAGCCGGATGTCAGAAGTTAAATAATGTGGTCGAGTTGTGTGTAATTTACGTGACATGGGATCTATTCCTGGAAGAGTTTGTTAGAGAACGAATCTAAACAATACCTAACCTGAAGGACAAGACGCTTATTCAAACAATCTTTTTAAAAAAAATAGACAATTTTTCTTGAGGTTTGAATTTCGTCTCCGGTTGTGTGCATGGAGCTTGCATGTTGTTCGGAGGACCTGGAGGAAACCCACCATGCAGAAGGTTTCCTCCCGTAGTCCAAAGATATGCGGCATATAGTCCCAGTGAAGTCCGTTTCAGTTCCACAAAAAAAAATGGAAAATTCCAATGTAATGAAGCATGTGTATGTGTTTGTTTTCTTGAAAGTTAATCATATAATTGTACCATCAAGAACATCCATGTGTTAAGACCTCCGAACTCACATGCCCGGAATTTCGCAAAACACTGTCCACACCCGTTCAAGGCAGGTACATTCAATGAAAGTCACTACTGTTGTGTAAGAACAGGGACCATTTCAACATTGTATCCGAGTAAACAAAAGAACACTCGTAGTCTGACGAGGCGAGACACTGGTCAAGAAGGCAAGTATGTTAGTTTTCCACTGACTGTTGTTGTGGAAGGCGTTCCCCAGGGATCGGACGTAGGCCTGCTTTTATTTATTTATTTTTGTTATTTTATTTGCATGCCATGATTTAAAATCTCCGACGTCGAGCTGGCACCGGATCGCCCGAGAAACCCGAGTGAAAGATGACGTGCATGTCTCTGGCTCCAAGCTTTTTTTGGCTTACCGTGTGCAATAGGAAAGCTCTCATTAGCACACTCGGTTATCCGAGCATGGAATGTAGCGGCTGAACACGATCCATCAGAGAAGAAGTGGGGAGAAAAAAGAATCGATTCAAACGGGTTCATGGATTTTCTTGAAGGGAACACCTCAGACGTTTTTCTCTCCTGTCGGCGTGATTCAGTGTCATTCAACCTGCGTGTCCCCTTTTTGCTGCTGGAATTTTTGAAGAAGATATAACACTAAGAAGAAGGAAGAGTGGGAGGGAATGAGGAAGGGAGGGAGGGGAAAAAAATGCTTCAGAGTTGTTGCTAGCAACATGTTGCCATGTTTATTCGTGTGAATCAGCAAGCAAGGTTCAAGTTTGTGACAATGAAATTATGGTAAAAAAGGTCTACAGTTGTTAGTCCAGGGTCCGTGTGCATGGAGTTTGCATGTTCTCTCCCTGTGCTTGGTGGGTTTCCTCCGGGTGCTCCGGTTTCCTCACACAATCCAGAGCCATGCAGAGTAGGTTAACTGGTGTCCTCGTATTGTGCACTGTGGTGGATTGGCACCCTGTACCACGCCTTGTGACCCAAGTCTCCTGGGGTAGGCTCCAGAACCCCCTGCGACGCTGTATATACAGGAGAAGTTGTATAGAAGATGAAATGAATGAATGAAAAAAGGTCTACAGTTCTACATGTTCACAAAAGAATAGGGAAAGTTTGTGATTTTAGTGACTTGGACAATGCCATGGTCGTTGGTTCCACAGTATTTCTGAAATCTCGTGGTATATCTCGTATGCTTAAAAAATGTCTTTACTCCAAGTGAAGGAGTATAAGTATCTCGGGGTCTTGTTTATGAGTGATTGGACATTAGAGCATGAGGTTGGCCGAAGAATTGGAGCCAAAAGTCAACGCTCTCGATGTACCAGTCAATCTTTGTTCCTACCGAAATGGGTTTTCTCAGAAGGGTAGCTGGCTTTTCTCTTAGAGATAGGATGAGAAGCTCAGTCGTCCTTGTAGAACCGAGGTGTCGAGCTGGTTCGGCCATCTAGTAAGGATGTCATCAGGGAGCTGTTCTAGGCACGTGCGGTTGGGAGGAGGCCACGAGGGCAGACCAAAGACCAGGTTGAGAGATTTGATCTCCACACTGGCTTGGGAACATCCCTTTCCCCAGCCAACTCTGAAGATTGCGGGATCCTGAGAAGTTTGGGGTTCCATGCTGGAACCGCTACACCCGATTTCAGATAATCGGTTGGAGACATGAGAACCGTTAGAGTTCTATGGGTGGAAACGCTGCGCTGACCAACGAGGTTTGGTTCGAGCTGACGGGAATGCCTCGTCAACTCTCCGTTTACATTTACGCCATTTTTGCAGGCGCCCTTATCCAGAGTGACTTTTTATCATGTTCTACATCTTGATCAAGGAGCCTACAGTGACAACTTGGTGGTGCTGGTGTTTGAACCCGGTACCCTCCGATCAGTAGTCTTAACGCTTTTCCTTTCCTTTCCCTCCTCCTCCTCTGTTGTTCCATTGCTACGGGCAACGAGGTGTTCTGACAGCAGAGGGCCAGAGATGCCCCATTTTGTTACTGAAAGTGTGGGGGCAGGGGGTGGACAGGACAGGGTGGACGGAAAAGAGGGACAGGAACGCGTCCTCGCCGAAACGTCCACATGAAAGAGTTTATGTGGAGGACACGGGCTTCCTCCTCACAGCTGCGCTTCAAAGTGCTGCAAAACACTTTACTCTTTCCAGCGCCAGGCTGGGGGTGGAAATCTGGAAAGATTTACTGTGTGTGTGTGTGTTCGATGGGGAAGGGGCTCTGGGGAAGCAGAGAGTTGTAAGTGTGAACAAACGGTCTCCATGGCGACAGCGGGCTGCCGTAGTGATGGATGGAGTGAAGAGGAGATCAGCCTGAGTTTGCAGATTTTCTTCTCTTTTTTCCTTCTTATCTTCTTTTCTTTTCTTTCCATTATGCTGCTTTTTTCTCTCTCCAGTTCTCTCCCTAACTTTTCTCTTTATTTTTTGATCTCTCCTTTTTTTTTTTCTTTTTCTGTCTTTCTTCTCATCCTGACTCATCTTTCCTATTTTCAAATTCTTTTCTCATCTCCTGGTCGTCCTCTTTCTTTCTTCATCCGTTTTTTTTTCTTTTCTTTTTTCATTCTCTCTTCTTCTCTTCTCACAGTCTGCAGGTCGCTATTTAGTGCTGGTTGCATTAGCCATAAATGAATGAGACAGACTGACAAACAGCCTCCGCTGTAGATATCAAGTCTTAATTTGCTTTCATTAGTGTGTGCGTGCAGCCAGGTGCCTTCACACAAGTGTATATTAAATAACAGGAGTTTGGATAAAATCATGAAAAAGATGAAACGTGGACACGTTCGCTTTGTCCCTGTCCTTCATGCCCCCCTTCCTTCAAGGCGTTTTTTACTTTTATACAGATGCATACAGATGTCCTTTTTTAAAATATGTAATTAACTAATGCACAACTTTTGAATGTTTTGCAATGAGGGACGGCTGAAAGATTTATCTTTGAGGGACCGCTCAGGACTTCTATCGCCAAGATAAATAATGCTAATCAAATATTAAGCAAACGTACACGTTACCACGCGAACCCGTTCACCCAGAAACCAGTTACGTTCTGAGAATATCCGAGTGCAAAATAAGTTTTTCTTTCTTTTTTAAGTTTCAGGGAAAATATAGTTTAAAATAATTAGCAGATTTGTTACAACAGCTGTCAGAACTCCAACATTTCTTATAGTAATGTCTCAACAAAAAACGGTAATAACTGTAAAATTTCCCCCGAAGTAATAACTCGACTACGCTGCCCGGCCAAAAAAAAGTCACCGTGTTAGATGGGTCAAGTTATTGGCCTGAAAACAAAAGATTTGAAATTACTGGAATTGTAACTGGGTTACCAGATCTCCTTGCATGATTTAAAAAATTTTTCTTGACAGTTCAGCTCTATCCTTACCGGCTCTTGGAGATCACTTAAACACATGGTGTCTACTGTACACTGTGTTATGGTCTGGTGGTGCTTCAGTCGCTCAGGTCTAGACTCAGCAACGTCATGTGTCAATAAAGTCAGCTGATGACCTGAATGTACGGGTTATCACATCTATGGAGTTTTTCTTCTTCCCTCATGGCACAGAGAATATTCCAGAACGTACCACATGAACGGACGTGACGTCATCGGTGCACACGGGCACGTCACTCTTGACAATTTTTCATGAAATATCAGCAATATTGGGCACAGCGTGCCGGATTGACTTCCTCGACTCTTCTTTTTTGTTTAATGAACAAACTAGGCGCATACTGCCATCTGCTGTATCGGAGGGTGAAAAACACGAAAGTGTACCCGTATACGGAGAATAATTAATAATAATAATAACCTAAACGCTTGGCCAGTACTGGAGGAGGGGGGGGAGCAACCGTTCCTCTTCATGAAATAAGTTGATGTGGAAGTGCCCTGGAGAGTTCACTGACCCTGACGGTACTCTGTATCGCTGCTCATACAGCCGTTTAAGGTGTGTGTGTGTGTTCCGGAAGCGTGTGTATGTCGAGTATCAGCGTGTGGTGTTTAGTCGATTATCAGCGCACACACCCAGCAGTTTGGAAAAGTCATCGTGTCAGAGTTGTTGATTTTGGAGCGCAGAGGAGTAACGCAAGCACCCCCCCACCCCCCCAATCCTCCTCCACCTCCTCCCTTCAACTCTTTCCTTTTCTCCCGCTTTTCCTGCTTTACTTTGACAACGAATGAATAAAATAAGAGTCTCAAAGTTCCTGAAAGTAACTCCACAAATAATCGTAGAGATTGTATGTGTGTGTGTATGTGTGTGTATGTATGTATGTGTGTGTATATATATAATTGGAGCTGCGCTGCTCACCAATCCCCCATAGCCCCCCCCCACCCCCCAATAACACCCGAGTAATTACCCCTTCTTCCTCCCCCCCTTAAGCCCGAGAGACTGAAATGAATAGGTTACGTATTTATTGTTGTAAGTTTCTGGTTAATGTGAGATAGACGGCTCGCTCTGGGGACAGCATTGTTTGGTTTGGGAAGTATTCTGCCGGTCGCCTAGCAACAGGCTCCTGGAAACGGGAGTGGACTGTGTTGCTACTGGCAACGGTTGTTGCTCTGCAAACAATGTGGGCCGGAGCGCAAACAAGAGCCAAGACCGTGGGCTCCTGCGCTTAATTGAACATCTGCATGTGTTTTTTTTTTTTTTTTTTTTTTTTTTTTTTCTCTTTAACTTTGCTTCCCTTTAATAACAAGCGACAGACACCCCTTTAACCATGATCTTACGAGTAACAACTTTATTTACATAGCACCTTAAAAATTTTTTTTTAAATCTCTTTCAAAAGGAAAGTGCTTTAACAGAGTGCGCAGGAATTCTAATAAGTGAGGGAAGAAAGGAAAGCATGTGACTGGGAGTAGGAGAAGAAAATAACTAATAATAATAATAATAATAATAATAATGATATTAATGATGTGATTTAATTCCCCATCGTTCTCCTTTAACACCTGATCGTTACAGAGGAGCTGACGAGCATGACGTAAGAGGATCCTTTCTCCTCACGTTCAGAGGGGAACAGCATCGGGTTGACGCGCTCTCTCTCTCTCTCTCGCGCTCTCTCTCGCTCTCTCTCTCGTGTGTGTACTGTAACGAGGCCCGATCGCGGTCGCCGCACCCCTTTCCGTCCCGCATCCCAGACGAGCTCGGCCTCCCGCTGCCCGCTGCTTTTGTTCTGACCCGAGCAGCTGGTGGGGAATTTAATGTGGCTTTTAACCTGGGCGAGACGCCCGCACAGAGACCGAGCGTCCCGGACCTCCGGCCCTGCGCTCTTCACACGCTCGCTCACACTTAATTAAAGTTCTGCTCGGGAGCTCCCTCAGGACAAAAGCACCGTCTGAAGGGCGCCAGTAAAAAAGTCCCTCTGTTCCTCAAGCACTTCAGGGCAGAAGTAGCACCTTCTCTTCTTCGTCTTTTCTCTTTTCTGTTCATTTCTTCTTTCTTTTTCTTCTGTTTATCTTCACTTTTTTTTCTTTTCTCCTCTTCTCCTCCCTTCTTTTCTCTTCAGAATTTCTTGTCCTGTCTTCTCTTTTTTCCTCATTTTTTCGCTTCCTTCTTTTCTTTTCATTTCTTCTTAATTTATGGTCTTCTCTTCTCTTTTCTCGTATTTTTATTATTTTGTAAAATATATACTCGTCTCATTTTCTCATCTACTTAGAGCTGGGCGGTATGACCAAAAATTTATATCACGGTATTTTTCAAAATTATATCGGTGTCACGGTATTTGACGGTATTTTTTTTT
>JAQMYK010000039.1:2857407-2867613 GCA_030014345.1 Clarias buthupogon | reverse complement strand
TATTACTTCTTTGTTGATGTATAAAAGTGTTTACATAAGCCAATATAGTTTATAAAGGAATAATAAAAAGATCCAATGTTGTGTCCTAATTGTGATTTAGACCCTAATATTAGATTAGAAGACAGTTTTGTAGTTTGAAGATATCATTGACATCAACTGTTTATTTAAGCCTTCGTGTATTTTTGTGCTTGTTTATTTACGTTTTTATTAAATCTTGTACCTGTACTTTAAGGACGACAGGAGAAGCCCCGCCTCACTTCCTTCCTGTGAACTTGCATCCTGTTCATCTTGCATTGCATCGCTCTGATACAAACAGTCTAGAAGAATGTCAGAAATGTCAGAATTCTACGGAGGACATTTAAATAAATAAACAAATAAATAAACAAATAAATAAAAATCCTGTAGGTTACCTGCATCCTGATTTTTCTTCACTTTTTTTTTGTTCTCTGTCTCAACGCTCTGTCTGAATCCGTCCATCCTTTCATCAGCGTCAGATCTCCCTTTGGTTTTCCTCCTGCTCCTCATCCTACACACCCCTTCCTGTTTCTCTCCTTTCCTCCGTCGTTCTCTGCTCTTCCTCCCTCCTGATGGAGTTGCTCTTCTTTCTTCACTCTTGTCTCCATCATCGTCCTCCTCCGTGTGTATCAGACGCCAGGTGAATGCGTGTCCTCCTTCACAGACGTACGTAAGACACCGGTTGGCTTCAACTGCTTCAGATGATCTCAGGGAAGTTTCAGGATCTTCCTCCAGAGGTCTCACCTTCACTTCCTGTCTGTGTGGGTCAGACCGCAGGCTCGGGGTCAAAGGGCACTCTTGTCCGTGACTGTGAACCAGCAGGATGAGCTGATCCAGGGAAGCCACAGTGACTGAGATTACTTCTTTTCTGACACCTACATGAGACAAAAGAATATTCTGAGCTGAAAAATAGATTTCTTCAGGGTTCCTTGCATGGTTAATGGTTCTTGCATCACAAAGGAATTTTATTCAGAACCTTTTCTGAAATCATGTATTAATAATGTATGCGGTCCCCTTCTTTTGAGTGCTAGATGGAACTTTATTTAAAAAAATAAACGAATAAATAAATAAATGAATTAAAACAAATTTTAAAAACTTTGATTTCAAACACTCATAAAAGAAAGAATGATCTGTACAGTACCGGAACACGTGCTGCACACTTTGCAGGAGTAACTGTTGGGAAAAATAAAACAAAACAAATAATTGTAAATCAAATCCACATGCAAATGTCACATTTATGCCAGCATTTGTTGCAAATTACAAACACCACAATATTGATTACATTGCTATAATAAACATTATACTACAATTAATTAATTAAGGAAGGAGTCTCCAGTGTGAGCGCTTTGTAGCACTGAGGTTTTCTGATGCAGGAAAGCTTTCTTTATAACATGACAAGCTGTATTTTTGTCTCATTAACATTATGAGAGGAAAAAATATGGACCAGTACATGTATGACTGTTTATAGCCGCTATAAAACAAACAAAAAAAAAAACAAAAAAAAAAAGTCAGATTGACATTCCATAAATTTCATAATTTTGTTTTGAGAAATCTTTACAGTATAAAGGATAAAAAAATATATTAAAAAGTCCCATAAAAACCCCTGCCACAAATACTATAGTGTAAATAGCCACCAATATAAATTGCAATAATAGTAATCACACAGTAATAGTGTTATAAATCATGTAATAATAATCATTATTATTAATTATACACACATACAGTACACAAAATATATGATCACAAAATAAACAAATGACACAGCAGCCTTACTCATTGCGTGTAGGTTTTGCACCACAAGTCTCTTAGCCAATCAGCATGTCCATGAAAGGACTGTGGAAGGACCTCAACTACCCACTGGTAAGAGATCTAGAATATTTCTTTGAGAGCATTTTATTTTGTTTGGCCGTTCTCATTAAGTGGAGGTGCTTTGAATGGTGTCCTTTGGTCCAGACCGTTTCACTGACCACTCTAAAAATTCCCATGAATCATCCTTTACATCAATGTGTCCCACTTGCAATGCTTATGGGTATTGGATTAAGTGCCTTGCCCAACGACCCAACATTAGCAACCTGTGAAGCCCAAACTCCCGACCCTCAATTCACCAATCCAGACCTTCAACCACCGGAGCCACCAATGCTGGCTAATTTAAAAAATCAAACAACCTGGTAGACAAAATAGGGTAGCACATGATTCACTAAATGTGATGTAACTCATGGACCTCAGCCACATCGTACTTCAACCGTTCTCTCGAGAAACACACTTTTTAACTTGTTTTACTCCAGACAATCGATCGTTCATAGATTACGGTGATAGCCTGAAGTCTGTAAAAACAACATTTTAAAAAACAGAATGATATGATGTCTGAGGTCAGTACTGTCCTCAGTGATCCTTATTTCTTTTTATATCCGCTCCATCTTTACCTGTCCAGCAGGAACTGTGCAAGCTCTGAGTGTTGAGAGAACCCCAGCTCATCCTTCAGTTTACTCCAGCTCTCCGGCCATGAGCCGAGCCGCATGCGAAACTTGCTCCTCCTAGCGTCCAGCTCCTTACGCCGTTGCCTGCGCTGAGCCTCTTCATTCGATGCCATGATGGAGAGAACAAATAAACGCACTGTACGAGAAATGTGAATGATGGAGAGAGTTAATAAGGACCCAGTGCTGATTAGGATTAAATAAATGGTGCTTTTCATACTGTTAATTCTTCTAAATCATTACAGGGTTGATATTCTCACATTTCTGATAAATACTCTGGTTTATTTCAATACAAATTTTTTTTTAAGTGTTTCTGTACAGTGTTCCACAAGGATCCATTGTTGGCCCTCTTCTGTTTCTTTTTAATCACTTCCACTTGTTCAAATCGATGTATAATAAAGGTATAATAGCAGGAGACAACACTTGTCTACTGAAGCAGTTTCTCTTAAAGGTGACCACAGGTGGGCAAAGAACACAAATCCTGTACTTAAAGAAAAAGAATAGAGTAAAAGAAAAGAGTCCCTTCAAATTCTCGCTTCGAATACTACGCACCAGAGCAGGAGTAGATCAATGGTTAAGGTGTTAGGCTACTGATCTAAAGGTCCCAGGTTCAAACCTAAGCACCACCACTGCTGGGCCCTTGAGCAAGGCCCTTGACCCTCAAAGGATCAGATTGAAAATGAGATAAAAAGTTACTCTAGATAAGGGCGTCTGCCAAATGCCATAAATGTACAGAAACACATATTCAGTTACCTTCCATTTCTGAAAGTGGCCATATTGGTTTACTCAAAACATTATACTTCAGGTCCATTCCTGCTGTTATATCTCTATGTCATTATTAGCAAATATGGCATTTACCTTCTATTATTATTATTATTATTATTATTATTATTATTATTATGCAAATGATATTCAACATTATTGTTGAAAAACACCCTGACTCTGAGCTCTATTAGGATATGACAGGTTGATCAGGTTGCTCGTGGGTTTTCTCTTTTAAAGGCATGTCCTGTCTAGATTTTTTTTTATTTTTAGAAACACTATTCAAGATATACAAAATTTTACATTTTTCTTTTAAAAGACAAATTAAACAATACATAAACCCGTTGTGAAAACCGGTTGTGTGATTTACATGCTAGGTGAAAACTAACAGCCCTTTCTACAGAAATTTACTCACTTATTCACTCACTCATCATCTATACTGCTTTATCCTGTATACATGGTCACGGCCATCGCAAGCTATCGCAGGGCACACACACATAAGCACAGTCACACACTCTTTCACAGACTACAGGCAATTTGGGAACGCCAATTAGCCTAATCTGCATGTCTTTGGACTGTGAGAGGAAACTAGAGAACCCAGAGGAAACCCACCATGCACTGGGAGAACATGCACACAGAGACGGGAATTGAACCCAGACCCAGGAGCTGCAAGACAACTGCGCTAACCACTACACCATCGTGCTGCCTGCTACGTAAACTCACTATTTATAATTTCATTCATGCCTTTTGTCAAACATGGAATTAATTGCTGAAATCGTTTGAGATTATTCTTATCCCTTAACATCATAATACATTACTACACTGAGAAAAACACAATTCAAATGTCCCATATAAAGTAATACTATGTATGTATAGATAAATCACCTTAAAGACTAAATATATCATTTCATAGGCTATATTAATTTCAGAATTAAAATAATTCGGCTACATAGACTAAATGTTGTTTGTTTGTTCAGGTTTTCCCCAATTTGGTGGACATCTTGTATTACAATGTTAGTGTTCATAAAATAAATAAATAAATAAATAAATAAATAAATAAAATAATTAATTAATTAATTTAGAGAGAGAGAAATTAGCCATACGTAGCTAACTGAAGGGATAGAATAGGTGCTGTGTTTTGAGGCTGTAATTAGCTAGAGATGGGGGAAATTTATTCAGTTATGAAAAATTACTTTAACATTTATAATAGAGATTCATCTGTTGATCAGCCAGTGACCAGAATTGGCTGGTTTTCAGTTTGACTGTTTATGTGATCAGCTGATCAGCCTCAGATATAAACTATTCTGTTCCGAGCGCAACAGTTTCTGAGTGGCGCACAATCGTATGCATTAAAAGCCTCCGATTTGCTTTTTCTCCAAACTCTGTGAGGAAATTAGTCTCAAACCCACTCATTACACACGCTTACGTCTAATAACACCACAAGCGCTAATTAGTTGAAAATCGAGTGCGTTAAAAACCTGTGTGCCAGCCGCTCAACCCGCGTGCTCACTATTGAGTTGAGTTTTAAGACTTTGGAGGCGTTTGAGGTGGTAAAACGTCGTGGTTCTTTATATTTCAACAGGTGGCGCACTCTGAACTATTTACACATTTTCATCCCGTGTGGTAGGAGTGAATTATTTATGATAAGTTTGTTTAGAAATACCAATTATGGCGGATGACAGAGATACGTGCTGCTCAGTTAACAGTTTAAAGTTAAATTCTTGCATGTGAAGTTAGTTTGTATTGTTTAAATGTTGAGAAAGCTAATGTTATAAGGAACGGGTTACATTTCAGTACTCGTTAAACTTTTTTAAGGTTTAAATTTTTTTATCAAAATCGGGGAAAATGTAAAATAAAATTTGGATATTTATGAAATCATGATTCTTATAGAAAAATTTAATAGAATCAGCACCGAGGTATCGTGATAATATCGTATCGGGAGGTGACAAGGTGATTTCTGTCCCTAATAACAACCCAGTGTTAATACTACTATTAAATAAAATTAAAAGCTACAGTCACTGAAGTTAATATATTATTTTAAAGTTTTTATATAATTGAACACCTCATATAAATAAATAGCTTAGGAACATAATGCCTTTTAGCAGTATGCTAGGGTCACGTGCAGGTTGCCATGGTGACAATCGACCGTTACATACTAGCGTACTACGTAGTGTCTACAGCCGTGTAGCTGCGCACTGTTTAACCGTACTATTTAGCACGTGTGCGATTTTCAACGCAGCCATTTTCCTGTTCATTTAATTTACACCGATTTAAACAATTTCGCTACAAAAAATGTCAAATAACCTTGAGAAGCCATACACATAATGCTTACAACCTGCTCAAACAAACACTACATTGCTGTTTAAAGTAGGTATTTGCGTGTTTACCTGGTTTCTTTGAGAGTGGGGCCCACCAGCTCTACTCCGTTGCCCTTTTAAGGATACAAGCTAGCTGTCCTTCAATGCTAATAAAAAAACACAATACAAAAGCGAACAAACGTGCAAAATAGTGTCTCTTAATCCAGCGTGAACAAAATCATACAATTTAATCCATGTTTTGTTTTCATGACCGTCATGGAAGACAATATAACCACGGCAATCTCATAAAAAAAATTCCCGGAAGTGTGTTCGTTAACAGTGAGGGTTTATGGGTAATGTAGTCTTAATCAGCAATGGGTGATCTCTACAGTTTTTCCTTGTTCTTTTTAGATTTTAAAGCATGTGCAGCAAGTTGATGAATGCAAATTATGCAGCCAAATTAAGCATAAAATATTAAGTAAGTTGGTTACAGAAGCACAAAGACACCAGGCGTTCTCGATGCAGAATAGAAGTTCACTTAAACTCTCTCTCTCTCTCTCTCTCACACACACACACACAGGTGACCTAGTTTCCTTTGGGTTCTCTGTTTTTTTTCTCAAAGTTGTCTGGTATCCTCTTGCTTTCTGGTGTCCCCTGGCGTCACTAGTTCTCTTTAGGGTATCTAGTTTTCTTCATGTTGCTGGGTTTCCTACAGGTTCTCTCCTCTGGATTATCTAATGTCCTCTGGGGTCTCCAGTTTCCTCCATGTTCTCTGTTTTCTCTCTGGCTTCTCGTTTTACCTTGGATTCTTTGCATTCTTTTTTCCCCCTTTAAATGTTCTGCTGGGATTTTTTCCCAGTTCGCTGGTTTCCTTCAGGTTGTCTGGTTTCCTCCGGGTTCTTTGGTTTTCTCTGGGTTGAATGCAGAGTCTCTGATTTTATCTTTCACTGGTTTCTTTTTGGGGGTTTCCTCTAGCTTCTTTCGTTTCCTCCATGTTCCCTGGTTTCTTAGGGTTCTCCAGTTTTCTCCAGGTTCTCTGGTTTCCATCAAGTTTGCTTTGTGATCACTTGTTTTGTCCACTTTATCTTTGTTTTATATACTGTATATATACCTTGGTTTCTTCTGAGTTCTTTGTGTTTCGTCAGAGCCTCTGGTTTCCCCTGGGTTTTCTGATTTTATCCAGGTTCTCTGGATTCCTTCAAGGTCACTTCATTATTACTGGTTTTGTGTAGATTCTCTGATATCCTCAGGGTGCTCCAGGTTCTTCCAGGTTCCTCTGGTTTATGCTACCTCTCATTTTCTTGGTTTTCCTTGTATTTATTCTTTTCCCTTGGGTTCTCCAGTTTCCTCCCGCCTATTACACACATGGAAGTAGCTAGATTGTCTATTTAAACTTCCCCTAAGTGTATATGCATATGCATGGTGTAGAAGGTGAATCCATCAAGATCCTATCCCTGAACAAATTGGTTACTGAAGAAGAATAAGAAGATTGTTAAGATGCTGCTGTTGCTGTTGATGATTATAATGATGATGAGATGATTCACTTCACATTTTAATTTAATGAACTTTTCTTCCATAATTTATCAAAGTAATACTTTCCGATATAAAAACCCCCTGCAACTTTCACTAACGAGCCTTATTACTTGGAGATCTCAAGTTTGAATGGCAGGTGATGCTGTAGCCTCCTGCAGCCGAGGAGCTTAGAGAGAGCTGATTGGCCCGAGCTCTCTGAGGAGGAGGGATCGGTGGCATTCTAGCACTCTCACATCAGTCAGGATGCTAACTAGTCATAGGCGTTCCTCCATGAATGTTACTGTGTGTGAGCTACAGTAGCAGTTCCAAAGATGCAGTTGGCTGGCATGGCCTTTGAAAATTTGGGGTGAAAATTTGGAAAATCTTGATGAAAAAAGGTTATTTGTGTATGTGCCTAATATCTTTGGACCTCTAGAGTCAGGAGTCGATTCCCGCCTCGGGTCAGAGTGTGCACATGCAGTTTGTCTGGGTGCTCCAGCTTCTTCACAGTCCACAGACATGCAGAGTAATCTAATTGGTGTTTGTGCTATAGAGAATGAGTAGTGTAAGTAAGCGAGATCCCAGAGGAAACCAGAGAACCCGGAGAAAACCTGCTTATCAGGTCTCATTCCACTACATCATGCTGAATGTTATGGCATATTGTGTAACCGATTATCAGCATAAACCAAGTAGTAAAAAAAATAATTGATTTAAATACACACAATATAAAGTACCCTAATATGAATATAAACGGTATAAACACTGGAAACAGGAAGCGAAGATGTGAGGTTAGGAAAGTTGTAAGACTGACAGGAAGAGGAAGTTATAAGTTTCAGTGGTTCGTGCTCTGCGTACCAAAATCAAATCACACTCACGCCGCCATGGAGGAACTTGGTGAGTAACTCATCTCTTTTTATTTCTATTATTTGATTTTCTTTCTCTTTTTTTTTTACGATGTACATAATGTAATTCGTTATGAGCTTGTGTCTTTTGTGTCTATTATCAAAATCATGAAGTTTAGAAAGAAACATGTGGAGTGCGTTGGACAAATTTGGTTAAGTAATTGATTTAGATCTTATGAAGCAACAAAAAGAGTTGAATTAGAGGATTTTTACTGAAAAAACAAACAAAAAAATGTGTATTGTGTTTTCACGGCACAGACGTTTTGGGCGTAAATGTTAGGAAGGTTATAGAGATGCCATACACCCTGTCAGACAAAAGGGCTGTTTTTGTTATAAAGTACACTTTATTAGGTCATTTTGCAGTTTGAAGACTTTTAATGAAAAAAGAAGATACAAAAATACAATGGCAATTAAATAATAATAATAATAATAATCATAATAATAATAATTAAAAAAAAAATATATATATATATATATACTACGCCCCTGATGTAAGTCAGCTCCATCTGACAACCATTATATCACTTCTGGACTTAAAATGACATGTTTGTATCTCATTTCAGACCAGTTAGGGCTGTAAAACATTATCATCACCACCATCATCACCATCATAAAAAAAGAACTAATGAAGCATTAAATGAACAAATTAATTCAAATGGCCAATTCCCAATTCACTTCTCATACATACCAATGAACATTTCATGCCACCTTGATGGTGTGAAGTTTACATTCTATTCTAAGTGGCCTAAAAGTGAAGATGGCAGGATACCTCTTTTCCTTTCTGATACTGAAACTTTAATAATAGCCATCTGATATTTAAAAAAAAAAACCTACTATGTTAAAAAAAAATAAACTAAGAATAACTAAAGCACAAATATGTGTAGAACTACCATATCACACCAAAATCATACATACTGTATACAGTCCTGTGTAAAAGTCTTTACACCCAAAAAAGTGCAGAAAAATATCTGTGGGCCAGAAAATTAAGCAGCCCATTATGTAAAAGAACTCTTTTCAGACTAAAAAAAAAAAAAAAGCGTCCGGGGTTTTTCCTACGTGGCAGGTGTGAGGGACTGTGGCAGGTTCTACCGGATGTTCATTAAAACTAACAAACTCATTTTTTTTATAAAACCGCACAAATTGTACCTGAGACTATATTTTAAGCAAAGGCTCGTCACGCCAATTATTATCTTCGTTTCATTCATTTTTGTTTACTGCTTTTTTAGTAAGTTTTTTGAACGTACAGTAGAAGCATTTTGAAGACGTCCTCGCTCTACAGAAGTTATTTGCGTCTGCCTGAGACTTTTGTAGACACTTTACACTGAAAAGAAAAGTAATGTAAAGTATCAAAAAAACAAAAAAACTAAATACAATGTAAATACTGTAGGTACAGTTTCAAACCAATTTATAATTTTCCATATATATGAACCTTCCGAACTACAGTATGTATTAAATTCCAAATAGTTTGAAGGAAAAACACTGCAAAAGAAAAATGCTCAGGAATAATCAAAATAATTCAAGTATGACAAATATGAAAAAAAAAATAAATCAAGACTATATTTTAAGCCAAGTCTCATCACATCAATTATCTTTGTTTCATTCATTTCTGTTTATTGTTTTTATAATATTCTTTTGAATATAAACGTTTTACAGACGTCCTTGCTCTACAGCAGTTATTTGCATGTAGACTTTTGCACAGGACTGCAGACTGCAAATGAATGTAGTGTAAAGTATCAAAATAAAAAAAAATAGTCAGACCTAAAAAAATACAATGTACATACTGTAGGTACAGTTTCAAACCCATTTATACTTTTTTTTCCCATTTCTTAGAGGATTGCATGAGATTTTTCTCTTGATACCGACGCTTGATAATCTCAAATTACTGTAGTGGTAAATTTAAAACAACGCTTTCGGAAGCTCTGTGTTTACAAAATCTGGGATTACGTATAAATTCTTATTTTGTCTAGGTCTTTTAACTATCCACCCGTCTCTGTACTGTAAGGATGCAAGGGTTTTAGTCTTGCTGTGCTGCGCTGTTTGTACATCAAAAAACATACAGCCTGCAAAAGGCAAAAGTCTTCTTGCAACATTTCCTGTTTGCATCACACACAGATATAGGATCTGATTAAAAGAACCTCAAGTACAGTAAAATTATATATATATATAAACTCAGCAAAAAAAGAAACGCCCCTTTTTCAGGACTGTGTATTTCAACAATAATGTTGTAAAAATCCAAATAACTTT